>BSBM01000950.1:10837500-11272361 GCA_027924585.1 Larix kaempferi
TCTTGCAGATGTATGATAAGTAGAATTATACCACCATTCCGCAAGATGTAGCCATTGGAACCATTTATTTTGCTTATCAGTCACAAAACAACGGAGGTAGGTTTCTAAGCATTTATTGACAACTTCTGTCTGTCCATCTGTTTGGGGATGATAAGTTGAGCTCATGTTAAGAGACGTTCCAATTTGCTTGCAAAACTCTCTCCAAAAGTTCCCTTTAAACTTGGCATCCCTATCACTTACTATAATCTTCGGAAAACCATGTAATTTGTAGACATTTTTACAAAAAACTTCGGCTGTTTCTTTTGCCGAATCAGTTTTCTTCACTCCAACAAAATGTGCATATTTGGTTAGCCTGTCTACCACAACTAGTATTTTGTCTTTTCCATCTGATATGGGTAGACCTTCAATGAAATCCATTGAAATTTCCTCCCATTTCTTATTCGGAATATGTAACGGATGGAGTAACCCCGGACTTGAGATATTCTCAGTTTTATTCCGCTGACAAATGTCACAATCTGCAACATACTTGTGAATGTCAGCATACATACCCTTCCAAAAGAATGATTGCCTTGCATTATAGTAGGTTTTAAAAATTCCTACATGACCAGCGGCTGGGCAATCATGTGATTCTTTAAGCACCTTGGTCTTAAAACTGGAATTGGAACTTAAGTAAATACGTCCTTTGTACCATAACAGTTCATTCTTCCATTCAAACTTCGGATACTGATTTATGTTGTTAATTATGGAGCAAACCTCTGAATTCTTGGCATATTCCTTACGAATTTCGTCCAAAAATTCTGGGATCACCATGGATACGGCGTAGACTTGTATCTCTTCATCTTTCCTTGATAAAGCATCAGCTACTACATTGTCCTTCCCTCTTTTATGTAGGATCTCCATATCGAAGGTAGAGATTTTCTCTATCCACTTTTGTTGCTCGGTTGTTAATGTCTTCTGCTGTAACAAGTGTTGTAGACTATTATGATCTGTTCGGATTAGGAATTTACTTCCCAAAAGGTATTGTCGCCATTTAGTTAATGCATGCATGATGGCAAGCATTTCCTTGTTGTAGGTAGACTGTAGGTATTCTCTTTTGTTCAACTTCCTACTTTCAAAAGCGATTGGATGACCTTCTTGCATTAGCACAGCTCCTATCCCAAACCCTGAAGCATCACATTCGATTACGAATGGTTTTGCAAAATCGGGTGTTGCCAAAACGGGAGTTGAAGACATAATTTGTTTCAATGTTTCAAAGCATCTTCTTGCTTCATCATCCCATTGAAAAGAATTTCTTTTTAGGAGATTTGTTAGTGGGGCAGTGACATGTGCATAGTTCCTGATGAACCTTCGATAGTAACCTGTTAATCCCAAAAATCCTCGCAATTTTGAAACATTCTTTGGTTCGGGCCACTCCTTCATTGCCTGGATCTTCTTTGGGTCCACCTTAACTCCTTCCTTTGAGATTATATGACCGAGATACTCCACTTCTTGCTTCCCAAAGGTGCATTTTGACTTTTTTGCATAGAACTGGTTTTCCTTCAGAAGAGATAGAACGAGGGACGTGTGCGAGTTGGGCGGATGAGTGAGGGACGAGGGACGTGTGCGAGTTGGAAAGTATGAGGGCTGGCGAGGTTAGAGAAGAGGGTTGTGTGCAGCGATTTGGGAGGAGGGCGAGATGGATTGGTGAAGAGCCGAGGGGGAGATGGGTGCGGCACAGAGAAAGGAAAGCGGTGACAGAAAATGGGTGTGGCGTGAAGCAGTGTGGATGGGCTGAATGGAGAGAAAGGCGAATGGATGCAGTGGGTCGAATCCTGAGATGAGAGTGGAGGACGATCCCAGCTGGAGCGTGTTGATGCCGAACGCGGCTCTGATACCAAATGCGGCAGAAAACTAGGACACGAAATCCATATTGAATAAGATATATATTATTGAATTGATAAGATGCTTAACGCTTTACAAGAGCTCGCCTTTTATAAGGTTGGAGCATTTCTTAAGAAGGGTTACGTCCCTTCAATTAAACTAATTAATAATTTAATGATTAATTTGATACAATATTTAATATACATAGCATTTTGTTTATTATAAAATTCCATGAAACAATTCAGAGTAGCAAATTTATTCGGAATAGTAGGTGTTAAAATTTTTGGAGATTCTCGTGTCACGATCAAATGGGCCATGGGTGATTACAAATTGTAGGTGACATCTTTACTTCATTGGTGCAACCGAATTTGGTATGAATTCAATCTCTGTTCTGTCATTTCTCCACAGCACATCTACAGGGAGAATAACTCTATGGCGGATAAACTCTCAAAACAGGCTTTGGATACTGAAGAAGGGATGCTGATTTGGGAGGAAATCTTGGACTCCAAGATGGAAGCTCAGGGCTCTGTTTACTTTTTAGACTGATTTGTTCAGGATGGTCATCTTGACGATTGTATTTTGAAGAAGTTTTAAGGCTTTTGTGTATTTGATAAAACATTTTTATTTATTATAAAATTTAATTAAAAAAAATAAAAATGCTTGTATAAAATTTGAAAAAATAATTTGGTAGTAAATATTTTAATCCAAATACTGTTGTGTAATAACAAATGAAGAATGAATTATTACAAATAAAAAAACAAAAGCGTGAGCGGGCCTAACTGTTAAGAACATGTGTCTCCTTCTAGGAGATCACAGGTTCAAATTCAGAGAAGTAGCTCCATACACATCAAAACATCCTAAGAGGTAGCTCCGTGAACATAAGAACTGCCACTGGGGTTTTTGTTCACTTTAAACATGTTCTAAAAATGATCAAAGTTCCAAATCGATTGAAACTCTTCCTTCTTAGAATAGCTCGATTCCGGCCACCAAAATGCAAAAAGTTGGGTGGTTAGAAAACGCCAATAGATAACCCAGGGTTTTGGACAATTTGGAGGTTCTCATTAATTGATAGAAATCGCTCCTCAGGATAAAATCAGTTGGTTTCCAGTCTAGAACCCTTGCAACCTACATTTTCCACTTAAAATTTTGCACCAGTACTGCTGCAACACATTGAGAGTTTCACGTATCGGAATTTCTGGGTGATGCCATCATTTGCCTTAGAATATATCCCTGCGAGCCGCATGAATAGTCCCTGGGAGGCAAGTAATCTTTGCATATATACCACGCTTATTCCTTGCCTAGACTAAACTGTGAGGGGCGAGGGATATGTGACACAAATCCCAGCATTGACTAGATTGTATTCTAAATATATATATACATACATCAGAGGATGCAAACATTGATACAACTTGGTAGATGTTAAGATTGATATAACTTATACATATTACATAGGGCATATCCCTTGGAAGAAGATATCTGTAAACCAGATATGTAGAGCGTTGCTAAAAGAGTTTTGCATCGACAAAGGTGGGAACTCTCTCTTCACGACTGGATTGCTATCAAATGGTAAAACGAAGATTCAAAGAGTTTGAATAGCATTTAATTTCGGAAGAGTTTGAAGTCAGTCGATAATCGTATCCCAATATCCGGAAAATTGTTTTTGAAGTTGAGAAGCATGAAAGCATGGAGAAGGCGAACATTATTCAGCCTGCTACAGCTCATTTAATGTGGTTGCAGTGGGCTTGTTGATCATTGGAAATTAATCGTTGGATCCAACGATCAACAGGTCCACTGCAGCCGCATTAAATGGGCTGTAGTAAGCTGAATAGTGTTCATCCATCAACAAGCTCACTACAACCGCATTAAATGAGTTGTCGCAGACTGAATAATGTTCGCCCAGAAACATATTGCCCTTTAAAAAAAAATATCAGTGAATAAATCTCCTGAAACTTTTCATTCGCATACACACAAAAGAACCGATGTTGATTTTGGAATGATAAAATTACTGTACATGTACATGAAAGTAGGATAAGGTCAGCACAGTTGTAGTTTCTCAGCCAACAAGGGATTCATACGGCATCTTGATGTTTTCATGATCTCTGCACCTCAATTTTATCAATGAAACTGCTCTCTGAACTGCCTTGAAGAAAGCCCTCTGCAGTCAAAGAAAAATATCCATTACATCAATCATGTTGGCTATTAGATCTGTTACATCGAACCAGTGCAAAAACATCAAACAAAAAACTTACAAAGAACTGTGCATGTCGTCTTAGTTTCCTCATAAGCCATTTTCTCCTCAGCCTCTTCTCTACGAGCCTTAATATGTTCCTGTAGTATTCGAAGTCTGGAATAGGTATGACATCCTTTGTCTCCCAGAGGCACATCACTGTTTTATTTGAGAAACGCTCATCATCAACACTACCCATAGCTGCTGCGATTCTTGCATTGAGAGAATGATTTGTTTGAGTCCTCTCATTCACCTCCACCCACAAGGCTTCTCGATCCACCAGGACCTTCCCTCTACCGCAGGATGAAACAGGGGGAGCTGTATTAGGTTTCAGATTGTGATTTATAGGGTTAGACTTCCGCCAAATCCTGGTCAAGGTCGAAGTTGCCTTAGTTCGCAGCCTATGAATTGCATCCTCTGGCGGACCCAGGTCTCTGAAGGGCGAATAAGTTGGCCTAACGTCTCCATTCCATGGCGATGGAAGCTTGTAGTCTAGCAACGATATAACGGATCCTGGACTCTCTTTGACTCTTTTCATTTCGATGGAGATAACTCTGTTCTCATTAGTGCTGCAAGATTCCGAGATGGAACTGCTGTGCTGAGCGACTGATTGACACTGCATCATGTGCAGCTTCTTTGTTGCTGAGGGAGGCTTGAGAAGTCGAGGCGGTGGATGAAGAACGGGGAACGAATTAATCTGTGGCTGCAATCGGTTGGCTTCGTGCAGAGTTTTAGGTTTTCCAGGGACTTCTTCCCATATGAAGGGGACCCCGACGGGCGTGAAGGGAGTCATAGGAGAAGGCTGAAGCTCCCACGGCATGACCTGCATAAGGAACTTGGAAGCATGAGAGGATTTCAGGTCAATACCGGGCTTAATCCTCGTCATCTCCCCGGCTTCTATCTGCTCCTCCTCTGCCTGGCTAGTGTTCATGGGAAAAGGCGTATGCCAACGTAGCCTATCGTGCACGGTAGAGTCATCCTGGGCTTTCTTGATATTCTTCGTCTTGGCTGCTCCTCGGCTTTCGAAACGATCGAGATGCGTCTCATCCATGGATTCCGATTTCTTACGCCCACCTTTATTTCCTCTATTTTGTTCCATCTTGAATTTCTCCGCATCGATGACGCTTCTGCTCTTGAAAACCTGCACAGGCACGGGTAAGCCCGACGCCATAGAAACCCTTTCTTCGTTGGCCTTCATATGGAATGGGAACAAATCTTGCCGCGCAAGAGATAATGGATCGACTTCCTTTTCATGGTCGTTCAAACCATTTTGAGTGTAATCTCTCTAAGATAACCTTTTTCCTCATCGCCATTAAACTAGTAATCAATTACCTTCGTGACTCCACACTCTGTTTCTTTGAACTCTCATACACCTAAAAACTTATCTGCACGTGATTTTATCGTCACTCGTATGTCTCATTGTCTCACAAACCAAAAAATCTTTTGAGTTTCAGAGTCACACAGGGAGAGCACAGAAGCCCAAATAAAACCCTAAAAAGACTCTTGATTTTGAGTTTCACAGTGACACGAGCACGAAAAAACCGCATAAGATAATATAGGAGGTCCGTCAGTGCATGGACAAAATTGCATTGGAAATACCAAATTCTCAAAATTGGCGAGTATACGGCAGTGAAGGAATCCTTTCATGACCATTCAGCTTAGAATGTGAGGTTGGTCAGTGAAAATTAGTTTATGAATTTTAATTCAAAAATATGTAGCTATATAAGTAACAACCAAAATCTCATCACATCAGTAGATGAAGAATTGTCCAAATTGTAATTTTCGTTGCTCAAAATTGTCCAAATCGTAATTTAATCTAGATTTCCACAATTTGAGTAGTTTTAAAATCACCCATTTAGGCAAGAATCGATCATCGTGATTGTTGAAATCGCAGTCTTGCAGAAATTGCAATTTCTGTAAAAACGGGACATTTTAGTTTGTTTTATCCTAAGGCTTAAAAAGTAAGGCTATTTAAATATGTATTTATGAGGATAAGTAAATATAAGCGGCATTCAAGAAAAGTGGTCATGTGTAAAAGTTTTAAAGTAAATATAAGCAACATTCAAGAAAAGTGGGGGCTTAAAGGAGGAAAAGACCCGGAGGAATAGGGTACACTGCACTCTTGGCAAGGACGTGACGTTGGAAATGGTTCAAAATTTGTCCACGAGGGCTCTGGTTGGAAAACTGGAATATCTTAGGATGAGCCATGAAGAGGTGGTGGACTGGATATCCAAATGTTGGAAATCACTGATACATTACGTTACAAGGGTCATTTTGTTGTACAATGGCTGGTTATATTTCCATTTTTTATTGGAGGAATCTTTACAAGCTATTCTTTCCAGGTTTTGGGTCTTAGGCACTGGTTCGTTGGTCCTTATGCGCTGGAATTCTACTTTCAATCCTTGAAAGGAGAAGCTATCAAAGCGTCACCTTTGGGTCCTCTTTCCTGGCTACCCTCTCTTCTATTGGAGCTTTCAAGGCTTTATGGGTATTGCTAATGCCTTAGGCTGCTTCATCCTAATTGAGGAAAGTACTCTTCTTTCAAATGAGCGCAAGTGTCCTAGGGTTTTGAATGAAATCGATGTGGTAGATGACTTTCCTGGGGAAATATAGGTTATTTGGGAGCACAGGGTTTTTGTTCAGCAGCTGGATTACTGGAATCTACCATTTTGTTGTTTTAAGTGTCATCGAACTGGACATTTGCGCCAGGATTGCAAAGGTACCATCGTTCCCATAGATAGGAGCTTAGCGGAGCCTCTAGATGGTGATGAACCTGCACAATTCATCTCAATACTTATTCCTTATGATGTTGATTCTGCGTTGGAGTTTCTGGGTAAGTTCAAATCCTTCCTCCCGTTACTTTTGAAATCTTATTCGTTTGAGGATATTTGGAATTCTCTGGTTGATGGGGAAGCTTCTTTGTCCGGTGGTGGTGCCTCTATCGTTCCTAGATCCTTGTTTCCCCCTCTTCCTGGGGGGTTATTGGTGTTGATAGGGATTCTTTGGGTTATGATGGGGACCATGTGGAGAGACCCCGGGGGGAGGGGTTAGGTATCCTCATAACTTCATCTCCTATCAATGATTCCCCGGTCCAAATACCTAGTCTAGAGATTGATGCCCCTGTTGTACCATCTCCTCCTATGGGTTATGTAGAGGATTCTTCGAATTTGGTGAATTTGGGGTTGGGCGAGGTGGACCCTTTCGTACATATTCCTGAACAGGAAAAGGTTCCCTTACCAATCTTTGTTGGCACTGGTCTAGTGGATGAAACTGAGATAGAGGTTCCTTTTGGATCTATTCGTTTTGCTAATGTTACCACCCGTAAAAAACCTAACAGGAAGAAGATTAAAGAACCCATTCGATGTGGGGGTGATGAGGGGAGGTGGGTAAAGCCAAAACTGTCTAGTATCTCAGATATTTCCTTGGCCTTGGATTCCCGACCGACATCTGGGTCACTTAGAGAAAGTGAATACCCCTCTGTGGTTCAGTGATGATTATTGCAACCCTAAACATTGGAGGGATAGGAAGCCATCCCAAAAAGGAGGCCCTATGAAGGTTACTTGATTCTTCCAAGCCATGTGTTATACTGTTACAGGAGACTATCCATTTGGGATCTAAAGCCTGCAAGTTTTTCTTAAAGATACTCTCGAACTGGAGATGATGTAGATTAGATTCAAATGGTTTCTCAGGTGGTCCTATTGCCACTTGGAACCCTAATTTGGCTATTTTTGTGGCCTACAAATATTGTGCAGGCATTAAGCTGGAAGGACATTTTCGGGGGATGGATCAGGCAGTTAGCATTTTAAATTTATATGGTCCCTACAAGGATCATCAACTTTATTGGTGATCCAGGAGGATCTTCAATGGTCGATAAATGTAGAAGTATTCAAACAGAAAAATAAATCTTACAGGGATGAATATCTCGTCGGGAGATTTCCGGCTATGCTTGTTTCACGCAAAAAGGCCTCTGGATGTAGAATTTATTAAGGTTTGAAGTTTCGGCAAATTTGGGTAAATTGGCAAAACAAGGGGTAATTTGGAAAAAAATGTCAATGTAACTTTTTATAAAAAAATTGGGAGTCCATGGGATTCGATCCCATGACCTCCAAAGCCCGCCAAAGCCTTCACCAAGCCCGCCTAGCCAACACTCCACAAGTTGGTTCTTAACATGTATGTGGCAAATGTTGTATTTTAAGGTTGAATGGAGTTTTGTTTGGAAAAAGGGGCAGGATCGACATCGAGACCATATAGTTCGTTAAAATCATATTCATTGGAACAATAATATATATCCAAACCATATGCCACATCACCATATCATATTCCAAACCATATCACAACACCATATAATATGCCAACGCATAGTCCAAAGTCGAACCATATAATACATGCCACCAAAAACGAGTTATGGGGAGAGGTCTACGGGTTTGAACCCGCGACCTCCTCCCCTATTGCCAACACTTTCAACAAACGCGCCACCAACGCCCATTGTTAAGGGATATGGAGGATTATGGTTAAGAGTTGTAGGCGGGGATATGGGGGCCCAAAAGGGCACATGGCCTCCCGACCCACGGCCCAAAACCGCCCAAAAAAACCTTATAAAAACCAGGGTTTTGCACAGTTTTTGAGACGAGAAAGCAGAGCCATTTGCACAGAGTTCGAGGCATGTTACAAGCAGGATTTCCAATGTGGTTTTGTGTATTTCCCAAGGTGGTTTGCACGGATCCCGATGTGGTCTACACAGTTCCGTAGGTGGTTTCTACACAGTTCCCCAGGTATATTTGGAACAGTTCCAGAGGTCCATACAACCATTAATGGGAACGGATCCCAAGGTGGAATCTGTACTGTTTTGTCTTTTATGCAGGAAAAGTTTCTTGATTTACATGCCAGAGGAGGTCTTAGGGAAACATAGTCAGGTTTATACTCATTTTTCTCGAAATTTCGAGAGGAACATAGTGGTGCTGTCTGTTTTTGCTGATAACTGACAGAAACAGAAGTGTTTCCAGAAACTCATATTTGTAAGCTTTGAAGACTAAATAAGATCGACCTTCTCATTAGAAGTGGCCCAGAGACGTAGCCCAAGAAGGGTGAACTCCGTTATTAGTTCTTGTCTACAAATTTCATGGTTTTCATATCTTTTATGTGTGTATGTGCTTCAATTATGCTCTCTAATTTTGTCATTTAAAGCATTTTTAATGGATTTAAGCATTCAAACTTTCACATGCAAATAATGGTTATAAAGATTCTGTCATTTTTCGGATCAAGTTTGGTATCATAGCAACTTAACCATTTCATTGTGAGTTTGTGAATGCTAACAAGATCAAGGCTTAAAGCTAGTGAAGGATAGCTTGAAGAGTTTGATCTAGAAATTGGCTCAAGAAAAATAAAGAAAATGGCAGATGAAGACTACTGAGAAGAAAATGAGAAGGCTTTCCGCAAGGCTTTCTATCACATGGAATACAGGGTAGAAAAATTGTTTGCATATTAATAAGAGAGATTGGAAAAGAAGAAAAAGAAGAAGGAGAAAGTAGAGAATGATACTTCAGGAAAAGGAGGAGGCCCTTCCTAGCCTTCTTCTCCATCCTCTTATTCCTCTTCTGAAAGTTCCAATACCGCTTCTTCTAATTCAAAGAAGCAACCTGAGAAGATTAATTCTGATTTACCTTATTTGAAACTTGATATTAGGTTTGATTTGCCTACATATAATGCTGAACTTAACACAGAAAATTTAGATGATTGGATCAGACAGATTGAAGTGTATTGCAAGATCCAAAATCTTGTAGATGATAGTACAAAGACCTAGTTGGCTACTTTCCGCCTTGGAGGCACTGCACTCATCTGGTGGGAGAGTAAGACATGCGAAGGCATCTTTAACAAAGGTGAAATTATTTCTTCCTGGTATAAATTTACTATTGCGTTAAAGAAGCAATTTTCTCCATTAGGTTACATACAACAAGCCATAATGAATTGGAAAAACTTAAGGCAAGGTAAAGGTCAGAATGTACAAGAATATACTCAAGAATTCAAAAAGAGAGTTTTGATTTTGGGTATACCTCTCTACACTCAAGAAACTCTTCTTAAGTTTATTGGAGGATTACATAGTTATTTGCGCCATACAATACTTATGTTTAATCCTACTAACTTGGATGAAGTGGTTGTTCAAGCCACACATATTGAATCCAAAGGGAAGAATGTTCATGATGAATTTTCCTCAGCTGAATCCAGTAAGTTGAAAGAAGGCAAGGAGAAAGGGAAGAGCAAACATACTGATGCAGTGAAGAAAGGGGACACAATACTTTCATGTTGTCATTGTCAGAGAGATGGGCATGATGCAGAACACTGTTGGAAGCTACATCCATAATTTAAACCGAAGTGGTTTAAGGATCAGAAAGGGAAGCAAAAGGCCACACTTATTGTTGGGGACCTTGGATCAGATTTTGAGGACGAAACAAAGATATCAATTGTAGGTGTGAAAGGGAAAGCTATTGTTGGTAATTATTCTAACATTAGTTCTTCATGTGCTTCTACTTCTAAAGATCATGACAATTCTAAGGATAGAAAAAGGAATGCATTGTTTCATATAAGGGTAATCACAAAACAAACTAAGATCGACACACTCATAGATAGTGGATGTCAAGCTAATCTTGTTTCAGAAGAAGTAATTAAGCAATTGGGATTAACAACAAAACCACACAAGAAACCTTATCCATTAGGCTGGGTATGCAAAGATAAAAGATTACAAGTAACAAAGAAATGTGATCTAAAGTTGCAATTACATCCAAGTTTGTAGATGAAGTTGAATTTGATGTGGTTCCACTAGATATCTGTGGACTTATGTTTGGAAGCCCGTATTTATATGATCGAAAGGAAATCTTCTATAGAGAACATAATCAATATAATTTGTTTAAGGAAGGAATTGAGTACATAGTACTTTCACATTCATTTAAAAATGACAGATCATTGGGAATTACACAACAACTAAAAATATTTGTTAATGCAAGTCAGAATTTGGCACTTATGTCTATGCAATGTAAGGAAGAAAATAATCCTAAGCATGTGTGATGTCCCCTCTCATTGATCTAAGGCAATGGAGAGAACATGATGCTAAAACTAGGCATCTAGTCCCATGATCATTTACAAACTTCATTGAAAATAAAAAGACATATGCAAATGTATAAATGTCAGAAACACATGTTAGAAAAACATGATCACAGAGCAATAACAATAAACAAAAATGCAAATATAATCACACATGTACACATTACAAGAGAGACACAGATATATTATGGTTCACCCAACTTGGGCTACGTCCACACTGAAGTTGCCAGTACTTATTATTATTCCATCCAGCAAAGTGAAGGGATACAACCTGCAGCACAGCCGTTGCACTTCCTCTTCACTATCTCACAGTCTCTCTTCTGATCTCAGAGATATTTACAATGAATAAAACCTAATACGTCAACCCTAGCCGTGTTACAATGTCTTTCTTTTATAAGGGAGATACAATGGGAAAATACCACGGGTAACCCAAAACCATGGGCCTGTAAAACAACCCCAAAATTTCCTTTGGGGGCTTCGCCCCCGAACCCCCGCCGAGGGACTGCTGGCCCCTAGACCCCGCCGAGGGACTGCTGGCCCCTAGACCGGGGTCTAGACAAGCTTGTCTGAATCTAGAGATCAGGCTCCACAACCAACAATCTCCTACTTGGAGACTGATCACAACAACTCCACCGCTACTGCACTTGCTGGACCTTAGACTTGGAAAATTTATCATCTTCACCTTCATGCTAGAAGGCCAACTAAAACCAAGCAGGAACTCAGTTTCTCTCTGGTCACTACCTTTGTAAACATGTCTGCAAGATTCTGGATAGTATGTATCTTTTCCAGCTTCAACAGTTCATCTTCCATAACAGAGCATATGAAATGGTACTTGAGTTGTATATGTTTAGTCCTGGAATGGAATGTTGAGTTCTTTGCAAGATGAATGGTACTCTGGATGTCACTATACAACCTGCTATCCTTCTGCTTCTTACCCAATTCTTCCATAAACCTTTGCAACCAAATCATCTCTTTACTAGCCTGTGTAACAACAACATACTCTGCTTTCGTTGTTGAAAGTGCAACAACCTTCTGCAGTTTCGAAATCCAATTTACTGTTGTTCACCTACAGTAAACACATACCCTGTGGTGCTCCTCCTGCTATCCTTATCACCTGCCATATCTGCATCAACATATCCCTGTATAACAGTGTCTAAACCTCCAAAACATAATGCATGAGTGGTAGTACCTCTCAAATACCTGAGAATCCACTGTACTGCCTTCCAATGTTCTTTACCTGGATTGTTCATAACTCCCACTGCTTGTGCAATATCTGGTCTTGTGCACACCATGGCATACATCAAGCTGCCAACTGCTGATTGATAGGGAATCTTGGACATGTAATCTGTCTCTTCCTGTGTCTTGGGACACATTTCCTTACTTAGATTGAAATGGCTGGCCAAAGGTGTACTTATTGGTTTTTCATTCTGCATTATGAATCTCTCCGACACCTTTTGTATGTACTCACTTTGAGACAATGTCAATTTGCGATTTTTCCTGTCTCTTGTTATTCTCATACCAAGGATTTGCTTTGCATCACCCAAATCCGTCATCGCAAATGAATTAGCTAGCTTCCTTTTGAGTACATATATATCCTACATGTTAGACCCTACAACAAGCATGTCATCCACATACAATAACAAGATAATATATCTTTCATTGTCTAGCTTCTTGAAATAAACACAGTGGTCAGAATGATATCTACTATAACCTTGTTCTGTCATAAACTTGTCAAATTTTAAATACCACTGCCTTGGAGCTTGCTTCAAGCCATACAAGCTCTTCTTCAACCCGCATACCAAATCCTCCATCCCTTTGACCTCATACCCTTGTGGCTGCTGCATATATATCTCTTCCTCCAAATCCCCATGGAGAAAGGCTATTTTTACATCTAACTGTTCAAGATGCAAATCTTCTACCGCCACTAGACTTAAGATAGTCCTAATTGAAGTCATCTTAACAATAAGAGAAAATATTTCAGCAAAATCTATACCTTTCTTCTGTGCAAACCCCTTTACAACAAGTCTCACCTTGTACTGCTAATTACCTTCTTTTTCTTCCTTCAACCTGTAAATCCATTTGTTCTACAATGCTCCTTTACCAGCAGGAAAATGAACAAAATCCCAAGTCTGGTTTCCTACCAATGAGTTCATCTCCTCATTCATGCCTTGCTCCCACTTCTTTCTAGTTTCCACCTGTATTGCTTCTTCATAACACTCTGGTTCACCAACATTAGTCATCAATAAATAATACATTGAAGGAGAGTATCGTTCAGGGAGTGTACTTAACCTAGTAGATCTTCTTGCAGTTGCAGGAGTTTTAGGTACTTGCTGTTGTTCTTGATTTTCTGGCACATTTGGAACTTCATTTTCTTGAATTTCATCAAGCACTGTGTACTCTGTGTTTTCCTTTTCCTGTTTCTTTCCCCGCAACTGATCTTTATACATGACCTTTTCATTAAATATGACATCTCTACTTCTAATGATTTTGTGATTTTCATAATCCCATAAGTGACAACCAAAATCATCAACCTCATATCCAATAAAGGTACATTTCTTGGATTTAGCTTCAAGCTTTGTTCTATTTTCTTTATCAATATGGACAAATGCTTCACAACCAAATGTTCTCAGAAATGAGTAGTTTACCTTTTTATCTGTCCCTGCCTCCTTTGAAATACCACCATCCAAAGCACTTGAAGGTCCTCTGTTTATTAAATAAACAATAGTATTTACAGCATCCACCCAAAAATGTAAGGGCAACCCTGCATGCAATCTCATACACCTTGCACGCTCCATGATCGTTCTGTTCATCATTTCTGACACACCATTTTCTTGTGGTGTTCCTAGGACTGTCTTCTCTCTACGAATCCCATGGTATGAACAGTAACTATCAAACTCCTTGCCGCAGTACTCACCTCCATTATCAAATCTGAGACACTTCAACCTTTTCCCCGTCTCATTCTCAACCAAAGCTTTCCACTTCTTAAACGTAGCAAACACATCAGATTTCTGTCTAATGCAATAAAGCCAAGTTTTCCTAGTTGCATCATCAATAAATGTAACATAATAATGAGATCCACCAAGAGATTGTACCTGAGCCTATCCCCATACATCTGTATGCACTAGCTCTAACTTTTCATTCTTCTTCTGTTTCCCAATCCTGAAAAATTCGACTCTCTTTTGTTTTCCATAAACACAGTTCTCATAGAATTCCAAACTTACCTGCTTCAAATCTGGAAGCAACTTCCTTGGGTGGAGAATCTGCATCCCCTTCTCACTCATGTGGCCAAGCCTATGATGCCACAATGCTGTATATGTTCCTGTGGAAGATAAAGAGATAGAATGGTCAGTATTACGAGGACATAAATACAACGTACCTACCCTGTCTCCTTTTGCTATCACCATTGATCCTTTAGTGATCTTCCACCACTTTTCTTCAAATGTAGATAGATAGTCGCCATCTCTCAACTGCCCTGTTGAGATCAGATTTCTTTTCATAGCAGGAATATGCCTAACATCATTCAACAGCCAATCGGTTCCATTCTTAACTTTTATTCATACCTTACCCTTTCCAACAATTTGACATGGCTCATCATCACCCAATAAAACATGTCCAAAATCGCTTGGAACATAATCATGAAAGTATTTCCTATGGGGTGTAGCATGACATGAAGCCCCTAAATCTACTACCCAATAATCACTAGTATTATCTAATGCAAGAATCAAAGCATCTTGTAACACATCACCTGCTACATTTGCTTCCTGGGTAGTTTCCTGCTGTGCATCTCCTTTCTTCTTTAGAGATATGCAGTCTTTCTTTAGATGTCCTTTCTTTCCACAGTTCCAACACTCTATTTTTCCTAGTATGGACTTGGATCTACCCTTTTTAGAGTTGCTGCAATTACCTTGGCTCTTTCCTCTCTCCTTTTGTCTTCCCCTGCTCTCCATGGTCAATGCATTACCTGATGTCTCACCTATGCTTTTTCTTCACTAAGAATAACACCAATGCCATCATCAAATTTCAAGGTGTTTGAACTAGAGACAGAGTTACTTACAGCCATGGCCAAGCTATTCCAACTTTCTGGCAATGAACACAAGATTAGAAGATCCCTAACCTCATCATCAAAGTTCACACTTACAGAACTTAGTTGATTTGTAACCGTATTAAACTCATTTAAATGGTCAGTAACAGATCCACTTTCAGACATCTTCATATTAAATAAATGCTTCATTAGAAATACCTTGTTGGATGCCGAGGATTTTTCATACAGCTTACCCAGTGCGCTCATCAAACCCTCCATTGTCATTTCTTTTGAGATATTGAAAGCCACCGACGAAGCCAGGCTCAGCCGTATTGTTCGCAGAGCCTTTCTGTCAAGAACCTCCCATTCTTCGTCTTTCATAGCCACCGGCTGCTTTGCTCTTCCTCCTGAATGGTAGGAATAGATCATTATGGTATAGATAGTCCTCCATTTACATTTTCCATAACTGAAAGTTTTGGCTGTTAAACTTCTCGACCTTAAACTTTCCTTCTTTTTCCATTGCTCCCACTCGAACCAGAAACCCTGGCTTCCTGCGGGTTTATTTTCCAAATAGACCTTTGGATCTGATACCAATTGTTAGAAAAATAGGATCGCAAAGCAATAACAATAAACACAAATGCAAATATAATCACACATACACATTACAAGAGAGACACAGATATATCATGGTTCACCCAACTTGGGTTACGTTCACACTGAAGTTGCCAATCCTTATTATTATTCCGTCCAGCAAAGTGAAGGGATACAACTTGTAGCACAGGAGCTGCACTTCCTCTTCACTGTCTCACAGTCTCTCTTCTGATTTCAGAGATCTTTATAATGCATAAAACCTAATACATCAACCCTAGCCGTGTTACAATATCTTTCTTTTATAAGGGAGATACAATGGGAAAATACCACGGGTAACCCAAAACCATGGGCCTGTAAAACAACCCCAAAATTTCCTTTGGGGGCTTCGCCCCCGAACCCTTGCCAGGGGACCGCTGCCCCCCGAACCCCCGAAACCCCTGTGGGGGGAGGCTTCGCCCCCCCCACACCGCCCTAGTTGGGGTGACTGTACAATCCTTTTTACATATCATATAAAGATGGGATACAAACACAGCTGAATAATAATATCTCCAAATCTAGAGATCAAGCTCCACAACCAACAACACAGCGAAAGTAAATTCAACTACACATCTTGCATGCATTCAACATATTCATACTAGTCATCAATTAAAGAAAATTTCACACAAGAGAATACTTATCTTGAAACAAAGTAGTCTCGAGCAACTGTAACGCCCCCTTCCATCGTCAAAGGCAAGGAGGGGAAAACGTTAACAACACAGGGCTTCCGTAAAGGCTTAGCCCCAATACTGAGACCCATAGCGCATGCAATTTAAAACTTATGGGTGCAGACATAAACTCAATAACTACACAGCGGAATTTGAACTTCACATATGCACACAATTTCTTCACGTGTTCATCATACCCATATCCGTCATACATGTAATCCATCATTAACTATCACATTGCATAAAACATGATGCATTTCATTTATTTAACAGGAATAATTAATCCTTCAGATTGAATGTGTAGCAGAACACAGAATGCAAATAATTTAAATCACAAGAACACTTATCTTGAGAAGTTGATGTCCAACAACTGGCTACGTGAAGGCAACGTTCCTCCCAACCGTAGATCTCTATTCAGCCTATATTCCTTCAGCTGAGAGATCACCCCCGAGCTGGGCCATGTATCCACTAAGGAGGACTAGCTGGGTTCACTCACAGCCATGGCTTCAGTCAAACATCCAAGAAGATAGAGGAGGGTAGTGCTAAGCCAGTGAGCTCAACCACAGAGCTACAGGCATCTCAAGTGGGCTCAACAGTCAGGCACCCACATTACCTACCACATCCAACACAAGGAAGATCCCCTTCTCTGTTACACAGTCCCTCAGGCAACTCTTCCCTCCAGTGCTCTTCAGGATGGGCATAGAAAGGTTCAGCTGCTGATCCTTGAGATCCTAGCCTTCACTGGGTTTATCAAGCATACCCAACCTCTGCATAGTCAATCCCAACTTGATTTCTCTCTGTTCTGCTCACCGAATACTCAAATCCGTCACTCGTTTTCTGAGCTGCAAAAGCTGGGTTTTCCCATTGATTTCGGGGTAGCTAATGCTCCCAAATTCGCCCCAAGGTTCATGCTATTGGATCCCCCCATTGGATTTCCCCGTCCCATGCAAAATCTGGGCGTTTTTGGTCTTTCAAAAACTGAGTTCTCTCAAGGTCGCGATTTCTGGTTTTTCCTCACTGCTGGGCACTCGTTTTTGGATGGGAATGATGCTAGATAGTTTCACAATGGACTGGGGTGAGAATGAAGCAACCTCCCATGAGGTTGAGTGACTTCTTACCCAAGCAATCAGAGCCCATGCCCACCCATACGAATTTCAGGGCTGCCCATGCTCCATTGAAGCCATGGGCTGAAAATCTCAACCACCTTCTTACAGCAGGCATTAATGTCACCTAGGGAAGTCAATGGGTTCTCATAATGACAAATGGCAGCCTAGGGTTTAATCCCATAGCCCCCTCACCACTCCCTAGTGGATACACATGTCCCCTTCTCATTCGTTGCCTCCATAGCCAGTTTTTGGTATTTTATTTCAATGTTAAATATTTACATCAATTTACAATATCCCATGGCTTAATAGCACGTGGGTAACAAAATATCAAGCGTGTCTAATTTAAATAAAATCCGAGCATAAACTAGCGGGGCCTTGGCCTTGAGCTCCACGCTAGGGAAACATACATCGCGTATTTACAATATTTACATTAGAGCCAATATTTCCTAAGGGTTCAAAATTGGGGTATTACATTCCCCTCCCCCTTAGAACAACACCGTCCTCGGTGTTCTCAAAACTGAACAAAAATGGGAATGCCTCCCTCATGGCATCCTCTAGCTCCCATGTAGCCTCGTCGGGACTAAGGTGCTCCCATTGGACCTTTACCTGCCCGATGGCTCTGTTCCGGAGCACAGTGACTTTCTTGTCGAGAATGCGCATAGGTTCTACTTGGAACTCTCCCTCGGGTTCCACCTGTATCACATTCCAATCAATCACATGATTAGGATCATGTACATACTTCTTAAGCAAAGATACATGGAAAACATTATGAGCTCTTATGCTAGCAGGCAATGCAATTCTATATGCAACTGGCCCTATCCTATCAAGGACTTCAAATGGACCACAATATCTTGGTGACAACTTGGCACAACTCCCCAACTTGAGGGAACTCTTCCTTGGTTTCACTCTCAAGTAAACATGATCCCCAATCTGAAATTCCTTATGTACTCTTTTCAAATCTGCATAACTCTTTTGCCTGTCCTGAGCTGCCTTTAAATTCTGCCTGATCTTAACAATTTCCTGTTCCATTTCCTTGATCATCTCTGGTCCAAGCACTACCCTGTTCACTGGGCCATCCCAATTCACTGGCGTCCTGCATCCCCTGCCATACAATGCTTCAAATGGACTCATTCCCAAGGATGCATGGTGTCCATTATTGTATGCAAATTCAACCAAGTGTAAATAATCTTCCCACTTGGATGGTTTGTCCATCACATACATTCTCAACATGTCTTCAAGGACCTGATTCACCCTCTCGGTTTGGCCGTCCGTTTGAGGATGGTAAGCTGTACTGAAATTCAATTTCGTTCCCAATTCCTGAAATAATCCCTTCCAGAAATTGGAGGTGAACTTTGTGTCACGATCAGAAATTATTGCCTTAGGCAATCCATGCAATCTAAATATCTCTCTCATGAAGATGTTCGCAATGTCACTAGCCTTGTGAGTGGATTTCACTGGAATAAAGTGAGCTACCTTTGATAGCTTATCCACCACAACCATGATTGAATCATGCTTCTTCACTGTCATGGGCAGACCTGTTATAAAATCCATGGAGATCACTTCCCACTTCCATTCTGGAATGGGTAAGGGCTGCAATAACCCCGCTGGATGTTGGTGTTCTGCCTTGACTTGTTGGCACTTCTGACACCTAGCAATGTACTCAGCTATATCCTTCTTCATGCCATTCCAAAAGTATTGCTTTCTTGCCGCTGTTATAGTCTTCTGATACCCTGGGTGTCCAGAGTACGGCATTTGGTGTATCTCATCCATCACTAGTTTCTTCAAATCTGCATTATTTGGAATGTACAACCTATCTTTGTAGATGAGGATGCTGTCTTCACCCAGCTGATATCCTGCACACTTTTCATCCACATCACCATGATGCAACTTCTCTTTAATTTGAAGGCAAGTTTCGTCACCGTTTTGGGCTTCAAGAACTCTTGTCTTCAACTCTGCTTTGCACATACTTACTGCTGAAACATGAAATTTTCTGCTAAGAGCATCTGCAACCTTATTCTCCTTCCCTTTTACATGTTTAATTTCAAAATCAAATTCACATAGAAATTCCATCCATCTAGCTTGCCTAGCATTCAAGTTTGGCTGCTCAAACAAATACTTCAAGCTCATGTGGTCTGTTCTAAGCTCGAATCTTCTTCCCATCAAGTAATGTCTCCACATTTTAAGAGCATGCACTATGGCTACTAATTCTAAATCATGTGTGGCATAATTCTTTTCATGCTCTTTTAATTTCCTGGATTCATAGCAAATCACAATTCCTTCTTGCATGAGAACCCCACCTAGTCCTTCAATGCAAGCATCTGTGCACACTACAAAATCCTTCCTTGGATCGGCTATCTTCAAAACAGGAGCGCTAGTAAGTAACTCCTTTAATTTCTGAAAACTTTTCTCACATTTTTCAGACCATACAAATTTGATGTTCTTCCTTTGCAATGAAGTGATCGGATGCGCTATCCTGGAGAATCCTTCAATAAACCTTCTGTAGTAACCAGCAAGGCCCATAAAAGATCTAACATCTGAAACATTTCTTGGAGTTGGCCAATCCATGATGGAATTAATCTTCTCTGGATCCACTGCAATTCCTTCTTCTGAAATGACGTGACCCAAATATTGGATCCTCTTTTGATAGAATTCACACTTGCTTAACTTGGCATACAGCTGATGTTCTCTAAGAACTTGTAACACCATTCTTAGATGCTCCTCATGTTCTTCCTCATTTCTTGAATAGACAAGAATGTCATCTAAAAACACAATCACAAACTTGTCCAAATATTTGCTGAATACACTATTCATGAGACACATGAATGTGGCAGGTGCGTTGGTAAGGCCGAATGGAACCACAGTGAACTCATAATGACCATATCTAGTTCTGAAAGCCGTCTTGTGAATGTCTTCTTCTTTAATCCTCACTTGATGGTAGCCAGACCTCAAGTCAATCTTTGAAAATAATTTGGCTTCCTTCATTTGATCAAACAAGTCATCAATTCTTGGTAATGGATACTTGTTCTTAACTGTCACCTTATTGAGCTGCCTGTAATCAATACACAGCCTTAAAGTCCCATCTTTCTTCTTGACAAATAACACCGGTGCTCCCCAAGGAGACACACTAGGCCTGATATACCCTTTATCTATTAATTCCTGCAGCTGTATCTTCAATTCCACCAATTCCGGTGTACTCATTCTATAAGGAGCTTTGGAATTCGGCGCTGCCCCTGGAACAAGATCGATGGTAAAATCAATATCTCTCATCGGTGGCAACCCTGGTACCTCATCCGGAAACACATCTTGGAACTCTTGCAATATCCTGAAGTCTTCTAGTCTTGGCCCTTTGTCCTCCAATGAATCTGGCATATGGACTGCATATAGTTGACAACCCTTCTTATAAAACTTTTTCAACTGCAGGGCTGAAATCTGTCTTATTGAAACTTGCTTGGGAATCCCTTTTACCAATGTGGGCCTTCCCTTTTCATCAATGCACTCAAGTGCTTTCTCATAACAGTCCAATTTGGCTCTGTGTTTTTCTAACCAATCCATGCCAATTAATGCATCATAGGATCCTAATGGTAACACATTCAATTCAGCATATGTGTGGAGTCCATTCAATTCTATGGGACACTCCATCACTACCTCACTTACTTTTCTCTTGGTTCCCGTGGCTAGTTGCACTAGCCAAGACTTATTATGCTTTATTTTTCTAAGAGAACAACCTTCAACCACTTTTGGAGAAACATAACTATGAGTAGATCCTGGATCAATCAAAACAGAAATAGATTGCGTAGCAATCTTACCTTCGACTTCCACCACTGATGACTGATGGTCTGCTTGGTGATTATCCAACGCTGCATAAATCCGAGGTGCTGCCCTTGCCATGTCCTCTACTGTAGCTACTCCCTTCAGGTTGTTCAACTTTCGAGCATTGTTTTTCCGATGTGGACAATCCTTCAACATGTGGTTTTCTCCACATCCCCAACACTGAAGTGGTCCCTTTGATGCTTTGTCTACTGCCACTGCTGGTTTGAATCCACTCCTTGCTTGTTGCCCCTGTGGAAAGGTCTTAGGCTGACCTCTGAATGGTGGCTTGAAGCCATCCTTCTTCTGATCAAACTTCCCTCTTGGCTTTCCTTTCCATGCTGGGTTAGCCTCTGTTCTTCCTTTATTTTGCTCATAGCAGTGCATTGCCATCCTAATGGCTTCATCCAAACTTGGTGGATTAACAAACTCAATACGATCCCTGAAACTCTGAGGTAGACCCCCAAGAAAGCATTGGATTTTTACTCTCTCATCTTTGATATAATCAACATACCTCAGTAATTCCAAGAATTTGTGGACATGCTCTTCCATAGATTTTTGTCCCAACCTGAGTTCATTAAACTCTTTTCTCTTACCGTCATAATACCTAGCAGAAAGGTATTTCTCCTTGAAGTACCTCTTAAATCTTTCCCAACTGATCCTTCTTTCATTGATCCCTTTCACTTGCAAGAGATTGTCCCACCAAATGGAAGCTCTGCCATTTAAGTTGTAAATGGCAATTCTGGCTTTCTCATTTCCTGAGTAGTCTTGAATTCTGAAATATTTCTTCATTCCCAGAAGCCATGCTTCTGCCTCTTGACCTGCCTTTCCTTCCCCATCAAATGTGGGAGGTCTTGCCTTCCTAAATTCTCCCTGTGGGATACCCTTGAACCTCTTTCTTCCGTCCAATCTCTTAGGTGCATGTCCTGGACTTCTCCTAGAACATTTGGAGTCACCCGACCTGCTGGAAGAAGACCTTGATGAAGATGCTTTATGTTTTCTGCTCACCGAATTCTTCCTTGGGCTTGGAGTCCTTCTCCTCGAACGACCTCTAGAATGACTCCCGGCATCTCTTCCTTCTTCACCCATATGGCTTGGGTTGGACCCAAGGTTTATCTTATGCTGCATATCAGTGAGGCTTTGCAAAATAGCAGCATTGAGTTGGTGTTGTTCTTCTTGAGCCTTCATCAATCTTTCATTGAAGCTCACCATGGTTTCAACCAAATTTTGAGGAGTCACCTGCTCCCTTCTCCCATTGGATTCAGTCTCCGCATTCCCTTCATGCACATTTTCTCCTAGAACGTCTTCTTCGTGTTCATAAGGATCTTGAGCATCATTAATGGTCACCATCTTACCTCTGCTACAATTATAAACTTAATGAGCTGCAAACACTGTGCATTATTATGATATTTGTTAGACCTCATAAAAATGCATCTAGGAATACACAACAATCAACATTTAACATAATTAACTCATGGAATAATCAACATAGCTGTTACTTATTCAATCTTTTTGCCGATTCATGAAATTCTGAAAATTGCCCATATTGCCATTAATTTGACAAAACAGTCACCGGCACTTTTCTGCCCTGATAATTTATGATGTTCGATAACCCAATTCAAATTCCGTTCATACTCCATTAATCCCTGCTAGACAAGCTTTCCAATGCCTGTCCCCGTGCTCCATTCCGACATCGGGTGTGGAAACAGCGTTGTTTAAAAAAATGACAACTCTTACCAATAATTCTGCACAGTTTACACAGTTGTGTTTTGGTCCCGAAGGTCAACTTCAGCCACCTGTGGAAGAAAATCTATGCAGAACCACAAAAACTTATCTATCGGGCGAAGTTAGTCCATATAACAAGGAACACTCAGCAATTCACGGATTTCAATTCTGATGTACCGTTCATCTTTTATGAATTTCTGGGTTTTACTACTTCTTACTTTTCACATTTTTCCAAAATTCCAAATTTTGGGCCAAAAACGGCTATCTCCCAAACGGTGCATTTCTGGAAAATCTTCGTCTAACGGAAGTTGTCTGTCTTAATGAGAATATGAAATGTCTAGTTCAGTAAAATTTCTGAATCCCACATCTAGGGTCACTTTTATTGCCCATAAGCTTTTCAAAATCCCGAAAAAGTGGTCCGGAACAGTGCTTTTTGGCCTTCTTACTCACCCCGACTCCACATCCTTTGGAGTTTGATTCCAAGATTCGGAACTTAACATTGTGCCTGCTTCATGGCCGCGCCTGATCAATTTCAGCTCAAACCGACCTTCTGTCAAGCCTCGGGACTCTATCCTTCAAAAGTCACTACTTCCCTTTTTCTGTCAAATTGGAGTCTAATGGGCTCGGGGTCTTCACTAGTTCTTTCATGGCCCCCGTCAATGGCCTCCGAGCCCCACAGAAATCATCCCATTCCGAGCCCCGGTGCTCCCCCTATCCAAAAATGGAGTTTTTTTTTTTTTTTTTTTTTTTTTTTTTTTTTTTTTTTTTTTTTTTTTTTTTTTTTTTTTTTTTTTTTTTTTTTTTTTTTTTCGGGCCGGTTCAGCGAACGCTCCCGCAACTGCGGGGCGGTTCACCGAATGCTTCCGCAATGCGGAGCAGTTCAGCGAACGCTTCCGCAATGGCGGGGCGATTCGCTGAATTCTCCCGCAACTGCGGAGCCATTCGGCGAAGGCTTCCGCCGTTTCGGAAGACTTTCCCGAATCCTCCCGCGATTTCGGAGCCCTTCGCGGAATCCTTCCGCCGTTTCGGAACCATTCGCCGAAGTCTTCCGCCGTTGCGGAACGATTCGGCGAAGTCTTCCGCCGTTGCGGAACGATTCGGCGAAGTCTTCCGCCGTTTCGGAACGATTCAGCGAAGTCTTCCGCCGTTGCGGAACGATTCGCCGAAGTCTTCCGCAATTTCGGAACGACTCGCCGAACTCTTCCGCGTTGCGGAACGATTCGCGGAATCCTTCCGAAATTTCGGAAGAGAATTCCTTCCGCAATTTCGGAAGAGAATTCCTTCCGAAAAAGTTTCCGTTCGACGCCGACACTTAGAAAATTTTTCACAAAAACGAATTTTTCTCCGCTGTTTCGGAGCGGTTCACTGAATTCTTCCGCTGTTTCGGAGCGGTTCGCAGAATCCTTCCGAAATTTCGGAAGAGAATTGCTTCCGCAATTTCGGAAGAGAATTCCTTCCGAAAAACTTCCCTTCGCAAATTTTCGGAAAAATTCTCGGAACGCTTCCGAAATTTCGGAACGATTCGCCGAATGCTTCCGCTGTTTCGGAAGGCATTCGGGAATTCCTTCCGAAACAGTCTTAAACCAAAAATTTCAAAAACAGTCTTAAAACAACTTTTTTTTCAAAACAGACTTAAGAAAACTCTATCAGATTTGGCCCATAGAGGCCCAATGCTGCAACGCAGCTCTGATACCAAACTGTAACGCCCCCTTCCATCGTCAAAGGCAAGGAGGGGAAAACGTTAACAACACAGGGCTTCCGTAAAGGCTTAGCCCCAATACTGAGACCCATAACGCATGCAATTTAAAACTTATGGGTGCAGACATAAACTCAATAACTACACAGCGGAATTTGAACTTCACATATGCACACAATTTCTTCACGTGTTCATCATACCCATATCCGTCATACATGTAATCCATCATTAACTATCACATTGCATAAAACATGATGCATTTCATTTATTTAACAGGAATAATTAATCCTTCAGATTGAATGTGTAGCAGAACACAGAATGCAAATAATTTAAATCACAAGAACACTTATCTTGAGAAGTTGATGTCCAACAACTGGCTACGTGAAGGCAACGTTCCTCCCAACCGTAGATCTCTATTCAGCCTATATTCCTTCAGCTGAGAGATCACCCCCGAGCTGGGCCATGTATCCACTAAGGAGGACTAGCTGGGTTCACTCACAGCCATGGCTTCAGTCAAACATCCAAGAAGATAGAGGAGGGTAGTGCTAAGCCAGTGAGCTCAACCACAGAGCTACAGGCATCTCAAGTGGGCTCAACAGTCAGGCACCCACATTGCCTACCACATCCAACACAAGGAAGATCCCCTTCTCTGTTACACAGTCCCTCAGGCAACTCTTCCCTCCAGTGCTCTTCAGGATGGGCATAGAAAGGTTCAGCTGCTGATCCTTGAGATCCTAGCCTTCACTGGGTTTATCAAGCATACCCAACCTCTGTATAGTCAATCCCAACTTGATTTCTCTCTGTTCTGCTCACCGAATACTCAAATTCGTCACTCGTTTTCTGAGCTGCAAAAGCTGGGTTTTCCCATTGATTTCGGGGTAGCTAATGCTCCCAAATTCGCCCCAAGGTTCATGCTATTGGATCCCCCCATTGGATTTCCCCGTCCCATGCAAAATCTGGGCGTTTTTGGTCTTTCAAAAACTGAGTTCTCTCAAGGTCGCGATTTCTGGTTTTCCCTCACTGCTGGGCACTCGTTTTTGGATGGGAATGATGCTAGATAGTTTCACAATGGACTGGGGTGAGAATGAAGCAACCTCCCATGAGGTTGAGTGACTTCTTACCCAAGCAATCAGAGCCCATGCCCACCCATACGAATTTCAGGGCTGCCCATGCTCCATTGAAGCCATGGGCTGAAAATCTCAACCACCTTCTTACAGCAGGCATTAATGTCACCTAGGGAAGTCAATGGGTTCTCATAATGACAAATGGCAGCCTAGGGTTTAATCCCATAGCCCCCTCACCACTCCCTAGTGGATACACATGTCCCCTTCTCATTCGTTGCCTCCATAGCCAGTTTTTGGTATTTTATTTCAATGTTAAATATTTACATCAATTTACAATATCCCATGGCTTAATAGCACGTGGGTAACAAAATATCAAGCGTGTCTAATTTAAATAAAATCCGAGCATAAACTAGCGGGGCCTTGGCCTTGAGCTCCACGCTAGGGAAACATACATCGTGTATTTACAATATTTACATTAGAGCCAATATTGCCTAAGGGTTCAAAATTGGGGTATTACAGCAACTGGCTATGCAACTGCAATGTTCCTCCCAACCATAGGCCAGTTGTGCTCACCAATCTATCAACACAACTGCCACCCCTAAGCTGGGCATGATTTCTACAAGAAAAAATGGAACAACTGACTCACACATAGCCAAATATACACCAAAATCAACCAAGTCAATCCATAATTGGGTTTATCAGGCTGCTAAGGAAATGGTAGGGAATGAATTGCTAAGCGAGTGAGCTCAACCACAGAGCTATGGATACCTTTGCAATATCTATCTAGCTTGGACTCCATAATACCTACACACCCAACACTAAAAGTATTCCCTTCACTGCTACACAGTCTCTCAGGGCATACCTTACATTCTAGTGCTCTTCAATGTGTGCATAGAAGAGTAGCTAGCCCTTTTGATCTTTCTTGTGAGGTTACTCTATTCACTAGGTTTATCAAGTCAATTCTAATCCTCTTCCACTCCTAACTTCTTAGTCACAAATTCAACTCAAAAAAAGGGTGCACATAAAAACAAAACACAAGTGTTGGGCATGAAGAAAATGTTTTGACTGTGGGATGCCCAAGATGGGGTTTCCATTAGTTTTAGAAATCGTGGGAAACTAAAAAACAAAATGTTAGATGGGGAATCAACCCTGAGAGAGCAAATCGATTTCAGAAAACGTTTATGGGCGTTGAAGGATCATAAACGACCTTTATAAACCCCCAAATCGTGACTTTCTTCCTCCCATCCAGTCTACAACACAAAAACGAATTCCCAACTATGGAAAATGAAGGAAAAAGATGGAAAACGTGAGGGAAAACGCCCCAGCTAGCTCAGACTGCGTGAGGGAGCAAAGAACATGGGTGAAGAATGGCTTGGGCACAATTTTGTGGGTGTTTTCTTGCCAAAGAAGCCAAAATATGATTTCCCCAAATTGATGGCTTTCCCATACACGAAATTGGGCTGCCATACCTCTCCATTCCTAATGCATTAACTACCTCAACCAACTCTTGGAAGAATTAAATGATTGGGTGCATAAGTCAAAATGGGTAGTTGAGGGTTTATGGGTTCTCTTCTTGACACTTGGATTGACACTATTGGCTCAAGGGTTTGAACATTTTCCCTCCCTATTCATTGTAAAAATCATGCCCCATCTCTTGTTGCATTGCACAGCTAGTTGTGGGTATTTCATTAAAATTCATATTTACATGATGTCTTAATTTTTATTGTGCATGGCTAGCACAAGAACCATATACAACAATTTTTAATTTCCGATACATAAAACACTAAATCAATGGCGGGGCCTTGGCCTTGAGCTCCTCACCATGATTTAATAACGATATTTACATCATTTGCAATTTTAATGCAATAGGGTCAAAATCAGGATATTACAACATGAAAAGGAAGTGTTGTTGCATCACAATACATATATTATGGTTTATACTATTCCTATGGTAAAACATAAGCATGATATGAGTACAATCTCTCTCACATGTTCATTTTTAAGATTCAGCTTACTACTAATCAGCAGTATATGGTTTGTTCCTACACTACTGAATGAAGATTTTGTTGAAAAAGAGATTAATGTACTTAACAATGTCAGTGGAGTGTTGATTGTTGTTATGATGAGTCAAATGTACAAGTGCCAAGAAGAATGGACAAGTGATACAGGACAAGTGAGACGAACAAGTCCTCACTTGAATTCTGAATGATTCAAGCTTTTGGTGGTCCAAAAGCTTCTTAGTGGGAAGGTTTGATCCAGAAGGATCTTCAATGGTCGATCAAGGTAGAAGTCTTCAAACGAAATAATAAAGCTTATAGGGATGAATATCTTGTCGAGAGATTTTCGGAAACACTTGTTTCATGCAAAAAGGCCTTCGGATGCAAAAGTTATTAAGGTTTGAAGTTTCGACAAACTTGGGTAAATTGGCAAAAAAATGGGTCATTTGGGAGAAACTGTCAATGTAATTTTTTATAAAAATTGGGAGTCCATGAGATTCAACCCCATGAACTCCAAATCCCGCCAAAGCCTTCACCAAGCCCACCTAGCCAACACTCCACACGTTGGTTCTTAACATGTATGTGGCAGATGTTGTATTTAAGATTGAATGTAGTTTTGTTTGGAAAAAGGGGCGGGAGCGAGGGCTAGGCCCTCGATCCCATGTTCAACACCGAGACATTAAAACCATATCCATTGGAACCATAATATATATCCAAACCATATGCCATATCACTATATCATATTCCAAACCATATCACAACACCATATAATATGCCAACGCATAGTCCAAAGTCGAACCATATAATATATGCCACCAAAAACGAGTTATGGAGAGAGGTCCGTGGGTTTGAATCTGTGACCTCCTCCCCTACTTCCAACGCTTTCAACCAACACGCCACTAGCGCTTGTTGTTAAGGGATATGGAGGATTATGGTTAAGAGTTGCAGGCGGGGATATGGGGGCCCAAAAGGGTGCGTGGCCTCCCGACCGGCGCCCCAAAACAACCCAAAAAACCTTGATAAAAATAGTGGTTTTGTACAGTTTTTGAGAGGAGAAAGTAGAGCCATTTGCACAGAGTTCAAGGCATGTTATAGGCATGATTTCCAAGGTGGTTTTGCATGTTTCCCAAGGTGGTTCGCACAGATCCTAGGGTGGTCTGCACAGTTCTCGAGGTGGTTTATGCACAGTTCCTGAGGCAGATTTGGCATAGTTCCTGAGGTCCATACAACCATTAATAGGCACGGATCCTGAGGTGGAATCCAGACTATTTTGTCTTTTATTCAGGAACAGTTTCTCGATTTGCGTGCTAGAGGAGGTCTCACGGAAACATAGTTGAGTTTATACTCATTTTTCTCGAAATTTCGAGAGGAAAGCAGTGGTGCTGTCTTTTTTTGCTGATAACTGACAGGAAATATAATTGTTTCCAGAAACTCATATTTGTAAGCTTTAAGGACTAAATAAGATTGACCTTCTCATTAGAAGTGGCCCGAGACGTAGCCCAAGAAGGGTGAACTCCGTTATCAGTTCTTGTCTACAAATTTCATGGTTTGCATCTCTTTTATGTGTATATGTGCTTCAATTATGCTCTCTAATTTTTTCATTTAAAGCCTTTTTAATGGATTTAAGCATTCAAACTTTCACATGCAAATAATGGTTATAAAGATCCTGTCATTTTCGGACCAATTGGAACTCTGTCTTTTCCAATCCTGGATTACAGGTACAAGGGCTCATTATTGGAGGTGACCTAAATCTTATGCTATCTATCATAATCTAACGACACAACTTTTACTTATTCAAATTGTATTTTATTATTCAAATTACATTTTTATTGTAGAAATGGATGATCTAGATTACTGAAGCACTCCACTATGCAATTCCAACATTCTAAAACTATAATTTCAACCAAATTTTAGTTGAAAGATTACCAAAATTCTCATTTCCTTACAGTGCAACCCACTGCTAAAACAGGTTGCGCAATTTGTTGCCTTGGTATGCTTTTATATAAATGTATATTCTCTTCATGCAAATCTATTCTACTAGAACACATTATTGATCTTATGAAATTAACAAGTTACCGATCTTATAAAACCATATCTCACACAAACCAGAGTTTCTTGGGCTTCCCGCCAAAACAACCTAATTCCCAATCGCCATGACACCCTAATTGAATTATTTCTCTTACCTGCTCACATAATAATTCAATTATCTATACGTGTTTCCACGTGGCATCCATGCCGTGGGATTTGCCTTCAATCTCTGGCCGTGTTTCATAGTTTTCATGAACTTTTATACATCTAAAAGCACATACTATTTTCGTTCAAAATGTTTTGGTGAGTCTTATAGGCTCATAACCAAAAAAATCATCATTTTCTCATTCATAGCAAAAAGGTAGAATACATTGCACAGATGCTTTTGCACAAATTGAGTTTTGTATACATTTTTTCAGTTTTTTTTCAACAATCTTCAAAATTGAGTTTTGCATTCATTCTTCAACTTTCAAGCATTTTTCCAGCATTCTTCAATCTAGTATAATTAGTCTTGTTTCTTGACAGTATTCACAAAATACAAAAAAGTTTTTCATAGTAAAAAGGTTACTCTTATATTCAACCTTCTCTCCAGTAGTCTAGTGTGTATATATATATATATATATATATATATATATATATATATATATATAAATAAAGAGGAAAAGGTTTGTGTAATTTCTTTTTAAGAGAATGATGTTAAATATTGTATATTGAATTAGTAGTATTTGTGTATTAATAATTTTTAGATTATTATTAATAAGTAATAATACTTTTTATATGTTATATATATGAATTTATTTTTAATTTGAAGAGTTTGTTAGTTTAAATAGTACATTCGTAGTTAATTTTTTTATTATCATCGTTACTAATTGATTTAATATTTTAGATAGATTTAAAAATGATATATATTATTTTTATATTGTGAATTTATAATGGTTGAAATTGTACATCTTGATTATTCATATTAAAAGTGTTAGGATTCAAAGGAATGATTTGTTCAACTATTTTAAACTTTGGTAATGATTAATTATTTAATATCACAATGCGTAATTATGGAAATAATTTTGAAAATAAAATGTGTTTATATATTTTGAAACATTTTCGATATTTAAATTATTATTTCATAATAGAGAGATTTATCAAGAATTTTTAATATAAAATTAAAAACATTGAAAAATATAATTATACAAATAGACATAAAAATTTATATTCTCAAAATTGCATACTAAGTAAATAATAACAAACTCAATAAATATAAAATCTATGTAATATAAAAATTATATTTAAACCCGATCAACTAAGAGTTTCACTATTTAATAGTTTATATAAAACATGTAGAATATCTTCATCAAATAAGAGTTTAACAAATATATAACATAGATTAAATTATCATATTGTATATTTTAGTTTATATTAATTAATTTTTTATATCATATTGTATATTTTAATTTATATTAATTAAATTTTTAATTTTGTAATAATATTATGTATAATATGTATTTTCAATATATTATTATTTTTTATTTAAATTTTATTTTTTATAAAAATGGATTGAGTATGTTCAAATAATCTATGTTATTTTGTATTTAGATTATGTAATTTTAATATTTTAATTTGTATATATAATTTTATTAACTTCAATCAAATTTTGAATAAAATAATAAAAAAAAATCAAAATTATTTAAACTACTCTAATTATAAAACCATTCAATTCATACATTTAAATGAAATTAAATAATTTTTAAAATTTATATAAATTAAAAAATTTATTCTACACACGTTGTTCCATAAAAACCAGAAAAACTGCTCATATCATTCAACTCTTAATACAATAAAGCAATGGCATCTAAATAAATTGTCAATTTCAAAGCTCCAATCCAAAGAAAGAACCAATGAATTAGCTGTGAAGCGTCCATTTTAATTTGTAATCGAAGTGATGTTAATAGATATTCACTCGGGGACATAGATGTGTTCAACAAAATCTCTATCTCTTGGATGTGGATTCTCTGCCTGCCTCTGAAATTGGTGAAGAAGCTCCAGATATAATGATTAATCAGGTCGACATTCAGGATCCTCCTATTGACCCTCTATCTCAGGACGACCACCCAAAGATATCTCTCCATGCTTTAGCTGGAATCACCGATTCACCACCCCCAAACAATGCGAGTCAGGGGTTACTTCAAGAAGCATCTTCTTACAATACTCATTGATTCTAGTAGCACTCATAACTTTATTGACCCTCGGATCGCCAAACATGATGATTGTTTTATCCATCCTTGCTCCAACTTTGAAGTCATGGTATCCAATGGGTGCACCTTACCTTGCAAAGGGAAGTGTCGCAATGTGCATATCTCTATGGGATATTATAACCTACGCTCTGACATGTTTTCCTTGAACTTAGGCGGATGTGATGTGGTTTTGGGTGCTCAATGGCTACGCACACTTGGCCCCATCTTATGGGATTTTGCTGAACTTTGGATGTAGTTTTCACCCAATTGACAAAAACACATATTGATAGGATTACAACCAGTGTCTCTCAGCATCATCAGTTCACATCGCATGGAAAAAAACCTTAAGAAGAATTCACATGGTGTCATTGCTCAGGTCCATTCCATTTAGATGCAACGTTTAACAGTCTCCACTACTCCTTTGTATCTACAACAAAATCTGGATCGATATATAGGTGTCTTTGCTTAACCAGTGGGATTGCCTCCTTCAAGGCTAGAGGACCATTGTATTCCGCTCCTTCCTGGAAGCGTTCCTTCCAACATCAGGCCATATCGCTACCCATTTCACCAAAAAACAGAGATTGAAATGCTCGTTCGAGATTTACTGAAGCAAGGTATTATTCGCCAAAGCACTAGTTTTTTTTATTCACTAGTTCTTCTTTTCCGCAAAAAGGATGGGCCATGGCGCCTCTACATTGACTTCCGAGCACTTAATCATCTCACAATCAAGGATAAGTTTCCAATTCCTGTTGTTGATGAGGTTCTTGATGAGCTTGATGTTGCTCAATTTTTCTCCAAGTTGGATCTTCATTCTGGGTATCATCAAATTCGGGTTCATGAGGATGATATCCCTAAAACAACTTTCCGCACACATGATAGCCACTACGATTTTTTGGTCATGCCCTTTGGCCTCACTAATGCTCCTTCCACATTCCAGGCCTTGATGAATAAATATTTCGGCCCTACTTGCGAAAATTCATTATGGTCTTGTTTGATGATATCCTCATCTACAGTAAAACATGCGCTGAACATCTCTAGCATCTGGATCTTGTAATGCAAATTTTCATTGACCATCATCTCCACGCCAAACAATCTAAATGTGTTTTTGGAAAAATGAAAGTAAAATATCTCGGGTACATTATTTCAGGACAAGGGGTTCGCGTGGATCCTTCCAAAATCGTTGCCATGAACAATTGGCCGCATCCTCAGACAATCAAGAGCCTTCATGGTTTTTTGGGGTTGGCTAGTTACTACCGCAAGTTTGTCAAGGATTATGGGAAGATTGCAGCTCCATTAAATGCTCTATTGAAAAAGGATACTTTTACATGGACACCTGCTACGGAGTGTGCATTTTCCAAACTGAAACAAGCTATGTGTACTACACATGTTCTAGCTATGCCCGATTTTTCCAAGCCCTTCACTATTGAGAGTGATGCTTGCGGCAACGGACTTGGTGCTTTTCTCCTTCAAGATGAACACCCCTTTGCTTTCATCAGCAAAGCCCTTTTAGGTAAGAATTTAGTTGCCTCTACATATGAGAAGGAAATGATGGCTATTTTGCATGTAGTCCAGAAGTGGTGACCCTACCTATTAGGGAATCATTTCTGCATCAAAACTGATCACCAGAGTCTGAAATATTTCTTGGAACAACGTGTATCCTTCCCAGCACAACAGAAATGGGTTAGCAAACTCATGGGTTATGGCTATGAGATCACTTACAAGAATGGTAAGGACAATATTGTGGTGGATGCTCTTTATCGCACATTTGATGGCCACAGTTCTCTTTCAGATATTTCTATGCCTATTCCAAATTGGTTGCAATTTGTTCAACAGGGCTATGTCAATGACTCTTCATTATCTCAAATCATCCAACGCTTGGCCAACAACCTTTCTGCTGTACCACATTACTCTTGGGATGGTGCTTCCTTGAGATACAAGGGTCGTCTAGTGCTTCCCCAGAGCACAGATCTTCAATAGTATGTCTTCTATGAACCCCATTCTTCTCCATCAGCAGGGCACTCTGGGTTCCTCAAAATGTATGAGCGGGCACGATGTAACTTCTTTTGGCAGGGAATGAAAAGGACAATTCAACAAATGGTGGCTGAATGTGATACCTTCCAGTGCAATAAGGGTGAAACAAAACTCATTCTGGGATTGCTTGAACCCTTTCCCATACCTACATGGATTTGGATAGATATTTCTATGGATTTCATTGAAGGGCTCCCTAAATTTGGAGGGAAGATAGTGATTTTTGTTGTGGTTGATCGCCTCTCCAAATATAGTCATTTTTTTTCTCTTAGCCATCCCTATACAACCTCCTTAGTTGCTCAAATTTTTCTGGACCAAATCTTTCACCTTCATGGAATCCCTTCTTCCATTGTCTTGGATCGTGATGCGACTTTCACTAGTCATTTTTGGAAAGAATTATTTCACCACATTGGCACCAAACTGAAGATGAGTTTAGGGTATCACCCACAAACAGATGGTCAGACTAAAATTATCAATAAATGCTTGGAAACCTATCTTCGTTGCTTCACCTCTGAACAACAACATCAGTGGGCAAAGTGGATCCCTCTAGCTGAATGGTGGTACAATACATCTTACCACGCTGCCTCTAAAATGAATCCATATGAAGAAGTCTATGGTTAGGCACCGCCAATTCTTCTTCCATACACCCCCAGCAGTTCACCAGTTCGGGCAGTTGACACGGTCCTTTGGAACCGCGATCAGATTCTTTGCATTTTGCAGGACTATCTTCACATGGAAAGAAATTGCATGAAGCAACAAGATGATCAACACCATTCTGAGCGCACTTTTCAAGCAGGTGATATGGTTTTTCTTCGTCTCCATCCTTACAAGCAATCCTCCCTAAAACTCAAAGGGCGTCATAAGATCGCTCCAAAGTTCTATGGGCCATATAATATTCTTTAGAAGATTGGGTTCGTTGCTTATAAATTGGAACTTCCTCCTTCTTCTCGTATTCCTCCAGTATTTCGTGTCTCTTGTCTGAAGAAAGTTCTTGGCACCAACATCAGAGGTCAAACTATTTTCCCAGAATTGGATAATGAAGGATCCATACTTTTGGAGCCAGAGACTGTCCTCAATAAGCGCACTCGTTAGATTCGCTCTTGCTCTATCACAGAGGTCTTAATTCAGTGGCACAAAATGCAACCAGAGGATGCTACATGGGAACCACTCCTTATGATTCAGCAACAATTTCCACATCTAAAGTTTTGAGGACAAATCTTTTTCTAAGGGGGAGGGGATGTTAGGAACCCATATCAACCCTTCTCTTTACTTTTTTTGTATATTGTTGTTGGACGCATATGCTTTGTAAGTCGTCTCGTAGTATTTGTTGATCCATAGTTTGTATTATTGTTGTTGGACACATATGCTTTGTAAGTCGTCCCATAGTATTTGTTAATCTGTAGTTTGTACTGGCCCATGGTTTTGACCCATAGTATTGGCGCCTAGACTTAGTATATAATTTTGTGTTGAGGCCAATGAAGGCACCGTGAAGTTATTTTGTATTGAACTTGGTCAAAGAAGGTCGCCCCCTCGAAGTGGCCTGCGATCAATAAAAATATTTTGTGATTTGATATATCATGTATTTCATCAATTAATTATTGCAGGTTCTTCGCAATTAGTCAATCAATCGAAACAAAGGCAACGAAAACAACATAACATAAGACTAAATCTTAGAGAGAAAACACCAAAAAATAGAGGGGGACGGACACCCAAGTATGGGCTTGTTGATGTCTCAACAAGGAGAAATCTATATCTGCTTTGGAAGACCTTAATATATATATATATATATATATATATATATATATATATATTTATTTATTTATTTATATTTAGAGAATGGTGATTAAATTCAAAAATCCTAAATTCCTAAAAATTAATGGAAATCTATTGGATAATGTTTTTTCTTCCTCTCCCAACAATGGTGGCATGGATTCAACACCACCGTTGTTCCCCACGCTTAAATTAATCACCTTTCAATCCTAAACATAATCAAAAATACCTAGTTCGTGCAATTATTGCAAAGAAATCTATCTATCGTATTAGCTCATATATATTTGCAATTTATTTTCAGAATTACTTATATCAAGGGATTAAGCTAAACAATACATGATTTGTATGTTTTTGTTATTTTTATAGAAATCTAATCCTATAGTTTTTACTTATTCAAATTTCATTTCTATTGTAAAAATGAATGATCAAGATTATTGAAACATTCCATTATACAATTCCAACAATCTAAACCCACAATTTCAACTAAAAAAATTAGAGAATCCTCAATCTCTTAACTCACTCAATTTCCTTACAGTGTGACCCACTGCTAAAACTGGCTGCGCACTCTATTGCCTCGGTCTACTTTTATATAAATGTATATTCTCTTCATGCAAATCTATTCTACCAAAACAGGTTATTGATCTTATAAAATTAACAAGTTATCGATCTTATAAAATCATATCTCACACAAACCAGAGTTTCTTGGGCTTCCCGCCAAGACAACCCAATTCCCAATCGCTATGACACCCTAATTGAATTATTTTCTCTTACCTGCTCACAAAATACTTCAATTATCTATACGTGTTTCCACGTGGCATCCCTTCCGTGGGCTTTGCCTTCAATCTCTGGCCGTGTTTCATAGTTTTCACAAACTTTTATACATCTAAAAGCACGTACTATTTTCATTCAAAATGTTTTGGTGAGTCTTAGAGTCTCATATCCAAAAAACCATCCTTTTCTCATTCATAGCGAAAAGGGAGAATACATTCCAAATTGAGTTTTGTATGCATTTTTCAAGTTTTTTTCAGCATTCTTCAAAATTGAGTTTTGCATTCATTCTTTAACTTTCAAGCATTTTTCCAACATTCTTTAACTTTCAAGTATTTTTCCATCATTCTTCAATCTAGTATAATAGTCTTGTTTCTTGACAGTATTCACAAAATACAAAAAAGTTTTTTCATAGTAAAAAGGTTACTCTTATATTCAGCCTTCTCTAGTGTAATAGTGTGTGTGTGTGTGTATATATATATATATATATATATATGTATGAAGAAAAAGAGGAAGAGGTTTGTGTAAATTTTTTGTAAGAGAATGATGTTAAATATTGTATATTGAATTAGTAGTATTTGTGTATTAATAATTTTTAGATTATTATTAATAAGTAATAATACTTTCTATATGTAATATATATGAATTTATTTTTAATTTCAAGAGTTTGTCAGTTTAAATAGTGTATTCATAGTTAATTTTTTTATCATCATCATTACTAATTAATTTAATATTTTAGATAGATTTAAAAATGATATATTATTTTTAAATTGTGAGTTTATAATGGTTGAGATTGTACATCTTGATTATTCATATTAAAAGTGTTAGGACTCAAAGGGATGATTTGTTGAACTATTTTAATCTATTTTAAACTTTGTTATAATATTTGATTAATTATTCAATATCACAATATGTAATTATGAAAATAATTTTGAAAATAAAATATGTTTATATATTTGGAAACATTTTCAATATTTAAATTATTATTTCATAATAGAGAGATTTACCAATAACTTTTAATATAAAGTTAAAAACATTAAGAAATATAATTATACAAATAAACATAAAAATTTATATTCTCAAAATTGTATACTAGATAAATAATAACAAACTCAATAAATATAAAATCTATGTAATATAAAAATTATGTTTAAACCCACTTAATATATAAATCTTCATCAACTAAGAGTTTCAATATTTAATAGTTTATATAAAATATGTAGAATATCTTCATCAAATAAGAGTTTAACAAATATAGAACATAGATTAAATTATCATATTGTATATTTTAGTTTATATTAATTAATTTTTTATATCATATTATATATTTTAATTTATATTAATTAATTTTTTAATTTTGTAATAATATTATGTATAATATGTATTTTCAATATATTATTATTTTTTATTTAAATTTTATTTTTTATAAAAATGGATTGAGTATGTTCAAATAATCTATGTTATTTTGTATTTAGATTATGTAATTTTAATATTTTAATTTGTATATATAATTTTAATATTTTAATTTGTATATATAATTTTATTAACTTCAATCAAATTTTGAATAAAATAATAAAAAAATAATCAAAATTATTTAAACTACTCTAATTATAAAAACATTCAATTCATACATTTAAATGAAATTAAATAATTTTTAAAATTTATATAAATTAAAAAAATTATTCTACACACGTTGTTCCATAAAAACCAGAAAAACTGCTCACATCATTCAACTCTTAATACAATAAAGCAATGGCATCTAAATAAATTGTCAATTTCAAAGCTCCAATCCAAAGAAAGAACCAATGAATTAGCTGTGAAGCGTCCATTTTAATTTGTAATCGAAGTGATGTTAATAGATATTCAAAGGATACATGAAATCTATATTGATTTATAGACGTCCACAGGAGCAGAAGAATCCTGCAGCTAAATGCTTAGGCATCGCCATCATACAGTCTCATAGTGTTTAAAAACTCTGTTGCTCAAGAGTCATTGATTGCCTACCAACTACCACAATAGAATTACATATTCAAGATGATAAATTTTACAATGTAATCAGAAAACACCTGAATTGTCCCCACTAACTGGCAGACTTCTTGAAATAGTCCGGAAATATTGGCCAATATCACTTTACAAGAGAGGCAGCATGCTCATTCGACTAAGACAAACGTATTTTTTCTTTTGTGGGGTTTCCTACTCTGATCCCTTTTTCTCATTCGGGAAAGAAAATGAGGAAGAGGAAAACGATGTTTTATTTGTAAGGAAATGAAGTCAGGATTGAAGAGAAATTGATGTAATGTTTCTACATTTACATTTTACATTTTTTAAGTAATGTTTCCTATATACTAAAAATTGATGTAATGTTTCTACATTTACATTTTTTAAGTAATCATTTTGTAAGAATTTAACTATATATTAAAAAAACGTATCACAAAGAATAATAATTAGAAAAATGGGAGCAAAGGTTTGACTTTTCTTATTTCTCTAATTAAAAAGGAAAAAAATGCAAAATATATTTTAATTTAAATTTTGTATTAGCTTTTGTAGAATTTTTTAATAAAAAATATAAATTTCTTTTAAAAAAATATAAAACAATGATTATATAACATTTTTAATAATAAAACATATATTTATTTAAAAAAATATACATAATAAGATTTTTTTTATATACAAAAATATGATATACCCTACCAAAAACATCATAATCCCAATCTTAAAAGCAATTAACTTGCTTTTATTATTGATTGATTTAAATTTTAATTAGATGATTGATTTAAATTTTAATTATATGTCAAATGTTGATTTTAATATGTGCCATTGAAAAATTTGAGTTAGATGTGAAACATTCATTTTAGTTAGTATTCTAAGTGATTTTATACATAAGATGTATTAAATATTAAATAATTAAGTTTTGATTTCTATTTATCAAATTTTAAGAAGGATAAAAATATAAAAAAATTATTTAGGTTATTTTGTAACTTTATTTTTATGTTGAAAAGTTAAAAAAAAAAAGTATTTTTAAATTATTATTATTTTTTAAGTTAGAAAGTAAGGGAGGTCAATATTAAAAAAAAATTTTTAAATTGAGATTTGATGTGAATGTACATAAGACATTTGAAGGAAAAGTAAAGAAATTATCCCACACCCTTTGAATATAGATGTAGTGAGAGTTCATTCTTATTTTAAATTATTATTATTTTAATAAGTTTGAATGTTAGGAAGGTCAATATTGAAAAAACATTTTGAAATTGAGATTTAATATAGATTTACAGAAGACATTTTAATGGAAAGTGATGGAATTATCCAACACCAATTTATTATGGATGTAATGAGAGTTCATTCTTATTTGATTAATTTTGGTATTTTCTCCACACTAGGTAAAATATAGAGATACTTTTGATTTTCTAAACTTATTTTTTTCTTATCTTCTAATTCTTTACCCCACAATAATTTCTCCTTAAATTTAGATGTAATATTATTTTTAATATTGTTGTGTTGGCATTGCATCTTTATGACTCAAGTTGAAGCAATCATAGAAAGCCTCTTGTCTTCATGTTGGTTATTTTGTTCTTATACCTAATCATAGCCATGCTCTCAATGGCTATGACTTGACTAGGTATAAGAACAAAATAACCAACTTACTAACCAAATGACTAGGCTGTTGTCATTGATTCTAATTTTGATTATAAGTTATAAAATGTTTTTGGATTTGCTCTCATATAATATTAAAGGAGTGATTAGAATCTCGAAATTGTTTTCAAGATCAAATACGTTTTTTACCAAAATTCATTTATCATTTCTCAATGATCCTTTGAACTTGTTATCATTATTTTCTATTATTATTAATTGTTTATCATTATATTTCTATTATTAATATTTAAAAACAAATTTTTTAAAATTCTTAATTGCTTATCAAAATGAAAAACACATCTCATTATAAAAAAATACTATTAATATGAAAAATTATAAAATCAAAACCCAAATACATAAGTTGGACCATAAAACCAACTTTTAATACATTAAGGTTTGACATAGAATATATGCATTGTTTAAATGTTCACACCAACACATAAAAATCACTAATCTAATTTATATTAAAATAATATTCATTTAATGATATAAATTATAAATAAATTATCATTTTTAATCACAAATCTTACTGTTCAAGAAAACAATTAGGAAACTTTCAAGTGCTTTTCTCCATCTAAGCAAGAAAACAATTAGGAAACTTTCAAGTGCTTTTCTCCATCTAAGTATGGAAGCCTTCCAAAATGTTGACGCTAACTGTAAAGATTTTGCTAACACTTCTTTATTTATTATTATAAAATTCATTAAAAAAAATATTTAAATAAACTTTGAAAAAATAATTTGATTGCAAATATTTTAATCTACTCACTTTATTGTAATAACAATCTAGCCAATGTTGGAATATGTGACACAGATCCAACATTGGCGAGATTGTATTTTGAATATATATCCATACATCCGAAGATGTAAACATTGATACAACTAGGAAAATGTTAAGATGGATATAGCTTATACATAGGGCATATCCCTTGGAAGATTGAAAGGGTTATACATAGGGCATATCCCTTGGAAGATTGAAAGGGTTTGAATAGCATTTAATTTCGGAAGAGTTTGAAGCCATTCCCAATATTCGAAAAAATGCTTTTGAAGTAGAGAAGCATGTTGCCCTTTAACAGAAAATATCAGTGGAGAAATCTACAGAAACTCTTCATACGCATATACAAGAAGGAAACTGTACATGAAGGGGCAACAGGGCAGCACAGTCATAGTTGCTCAGCCAACCAGGGATTCATATGGCAGCTTGATGTTTTCACGATTTCTGCGCCTCGATTTTCGCAGTGAAACTGCTCTCCGGACTGCCTTGAAGAAAGCTCTCTGCAGCCAAAGAAAAATATCCATTACATCAATCCTATTGAATCCGTTACATTGATCCAGTGAAAAAACATCAAACAAAAAACTTACAAAAAACTGTGCAGGTCGTCTTAGTTTTCTCATAAGCCATTTCCTCCAGGGCCTCTTTTCTACGAGCTTCAATTCGTTCCTGTAATATTCGGAGTCCTGAATAGGTCTGAGATCCTTTCCCTCCCACAAGCACATCATCGTTTTATTTGAGAAACCCTCTTCGTCAACACCTCCCATAGCCGCTGCGATTCTTGCATTGAGAGAATGATTTGTTTGAGTACTCTCATTCACCTCCACCCACAAGGCTTCTCGATCGATCAGTACCTTCCCTCTGCCGCAGGACGAAACAGGGGGAGCCGAATTAGGTTTCGGCTTGTGCTTTCTAGGGTTAGTCTTACGCCAAATCCTGGTCAAGGTCGAAGTTGCCTTAGTTCGCAGCCTGTGAATTGCATCTTCAGGCGGACCCAGGTCTCTGAAGGGCGAATAAGCTGGCTTAACGTCGCCATTCCATGGCGATGGAAGCTTGTAGTTCCGAGACGATATAGCGGATCCCGGACTCTCTTCGAGTGTTTTCATCTTGACAGAGATAACTCTGTTCTCGTCAGTGCTGCAGGATTCCGAGCTGGACATGCTGTGCTGAACGACCGATTCAGACTGCAGCATCGGCAGCTTCTTTGATGCCGAGGGAGGCCTGAGAAGCCGAGGCGGCGGATGAAGAACAGGGAACGAATTAATCTGTGGTGACAATCGATTGGCTTCGTGCAGAGTTTTAGGTTTTCCAGGGACTTCTTCCCATTTGAAGGGGACTGCGAGGGGCGTAAATGGAGTCAGAGGAGAAGGCTGGAGCTCCCACGGCATGACTTGCATAAGAAACTTGGAAGCATGAGAGGATTTCAGGTCAATAGAGGGCTTAATCCTCGTGATCTCCCCGGCTTCTGTCTGCTCCTCCTTTGCCTGGCTAGTGTTCATGGGCAAAGGCGAACGCCGTAGCCTATAGTGCACGGCAGAGTCGTCCTGGGGTTTCTTGATCTTCTTTGTCTCGGCTGCTCGTCGGCTTTCGAAACGATTTAGATGCGTCTGATCCATCGATTCCGATTTCTTACGCCCACTTTTCTTTCCTCTGTTTTGTTCCATGCTGAATTTCTCAGCATCGATGACGCTTCTGCTCTTGAAAACCTGCACAGGCACGGGTAAGCCCGACGCCATAGAAACCCTGTCTTCGCCGGCCTTCATATGGAACGGGGACAAATCCTGCCGCGTAAGAGATAATGGATCGACTTCCTTTTCATGGCCGTTCAAACCATTTTGAGTGTAATCTACATTCACTTGGAAGAGCTGTATGTTAGACAGATCAAGTTTTGTAAGCTCTGATGTGGACAACATTTGAGGATATTTTTTCTTCCCCTCCAGCCATGAATGGCACCATGGATTCAACAGCCCCGCTGCTCGCCATGATTAAATGAATGACCTCTAATCCACAAACATAAACCGGAGGATATAGGGTATGCAATCATGGAAGAAAATCCTTACTATGTTTGCAACTGCACGGCGGCCAAGATTCGTTGCGCACGTTGTCTGCTTTTATATAAAATACTTCACGCAAATCTATTCTAACACAACACGTTACAAGTGTCAGCAAATAATATAATGAACAGACAATCGTTTTTTCCGAATCTGGCTGATATTACCTTTTTCCTCGTCGCCATTACACACACCCTTGTTGAATTCTTATTTTTCACCTACTCACTCGACGCGGCCGCTCTTATCTTCAAACTCCGGCTCTGTTTCCTTGAACTTTCATACACCTAAAAGCTTATCGTCACTCATATGTCTCATTGTTTCAAGAACTAAAAAATCTTTTCAGTTTCAGAGTCACACAAGAAGAGCACAGAAGGCCAAATAAAACCCGAAAAGGGCTTTTGAATTGAGTTTCACAGTGACACGAGCACGAAAACACCGCATAAGATAATATAGGAGGTCCGTCCGTGCATATAGACAAAATTGCATTGGTAATACTGAATATAGACAAACGAGGCACAAACTTTTTGACCATTCAGCTTGGAATGTGAGATTGGTCGGTGAACATGAGATTTCTTAATTTTATCAAACAAATTCCACAAATTTTCCCATGAGTCTATGGGTGGAATTTAATTATTTTGTTAATAAATTTGGTTTTTCTTTAATTATGATTATGTTTGTATAACTAGATTCACTGGTTTCAAACAACTCAAAGTTTTTAAATTAAATTATATTTTGAAAATTTGTAAGATAAATATATATATATATGAAAGAAGCATTCATAAAAAAAAATATGAAAGATAAGTAGGTATTACAAAAGTTTATATATAAAAGAAGAAGTTAGTGTGGGTCTAGTTTGCCAAGGATAAAAGCCCTGGTCGTTCTATCTCCATTTTTTTGATATGATCGGCTTGGAGTTAGTAGCGGCTATTGATGAGAATAGAAGTAAGGCACTGGATCCACATTGTTTAAACTCCACTTATATACCTTGGTGCCTAAGAAGGATAGGATGAAGTCCTTCAATGATTATCGTCCCATCTCGTTACATGCAACTTGATGTATAAAATAATCACTAAAATTATTTTGGAAAGATTGAAACCCTATCTTGGTAAATTCATATATGAGAATCAGTTCGGTTTTCTTCCTGAACGCCAGATTTTAGATGCGGTTGGGATTGCACATGAGTGTCTTCACTCTGTAAAGAAGAAGCATTTAAATACTTTCATCCTTAAGATGGATCTCATAAAAGCATATGACATAATTGATTGGACCTATATGCGGTTCATTCTCATCGAAATTGGCTTACCTTATGAAATCACCAATTCGATTATGGCGTGTGTTTCGTTTGCTCATTTTGCTATTTTGGTTAATGGCTCCCCATCTTTTGATTTTAGTGGCTCCATGAGCATCAGGCATGGATGTCCCCTCTCCCCTTACCTTTTTATATTGGCTATCGAAGGCTTAAGTCTGTTGATCAACCAAATGAAAGAAGATTGTGGGTGTTAAAGTGGCAAATGCATTGTTTATTACACATCTACTTTTTGTAGATGACGTCCTTATTTTCGGGGTTGGCTCTATATCAGAGTGGAAACATTATCATGATATAATCTCTACCTTTTGTAGAGCTTCAGGTATGTCCATCAATGTTCAAAAATTGGCTTTCATTTTTCATGGTGGAGATTCCGGGTTATAGGAACTTATATTTTCATTATTTCCTTTCAAGATGTGCCGACTAGATGAAGGTATCAAATACCTTGGCTTTATATTAAAACCGAATGGTTATAAAAAGTTGGATTGGTTATGGCTGGTGAAAAGGATACAAAGGAGGATAGATACTTGGACACATCGTTGCTTGACTGTGGGGGGACGATTGGAATTAGTATTCTCAGTTTTGCAATGTTTTCCTGTTTATTGGTTTTCAATATTCCATGTTCCTAAGGGTATTATTGACTTGATTAGACGTAATATCTTTCAATTCTTATGGGCCAGTAAAAAAGACCTCTCTAAGTTTCATCTATCATCTTAGGAGAGCATCTCAAAACCCAAGTGGTGTGCAAGCTCGGTATGACTTTCTGACTGGAAAAGTCTCTCTGTGTTGTTTTCCAAAAATACAACCTTCACAAATTCTCTTTGGTTTTTCAATCAATGGAAATCCTTTCACCATGTCCTTCATGTGCAGTAGCTTCAGCCCACCAAAATTCATATGTCCAAATCTGGAGTGCCATAACCAGGATTCATCCTCTATTTCTGTTTGAAACGCAGCTTGCATTTCACTGTCTTTTTCTTCCTTGTCGCAGTGAATTTTTGCTTCTTTGCTTTCTGCTTTGAACGTGACTTTCATGAACAACTTGAGTTGTTTTTCCTCTTATGATTGGCCTTATCCTCAAAGGAAACAAGCGATTTCTTGTCATCTGCACTTTGACAATTAACTGATTGCTTGGATATATGTCTTTGATCACACAATGTCTTCCTATCATGTGAACTCTGTAACCTTTTTCCATCAGTTGTCCAATGCTCATCAAATTACGCTTCAAACCTTGAACATAATAAACATTAGGCATAAATTTATGCTCCCCCTATTTGGTTAGAATATCAATAGTACCCTTTCCCAAAGCAATGACTTGAATATTGTTTCCAAGTGTGAATTAGTTTGAACTGATTTATCTAGACTAGAAAATAGATTTAAATTACCAGTCACGTGATTTCTACAGCTTGAGTCTAAATACCATATGTCATTTGGACTTTCTTGGACAACATTGCATTCAAGTGGAGATGCACATACTCAGAACAACGAGCTGTTCGTAGTGCTGGTGTTGCTTGACTGTGTTTGACCTTGCTTTCCTTGGTCATAATGCTTCTTCCTACATTCATATGCGAAGTGTCTAAACTTCTTACAGTAATGACATTGAATTCTTGATTTATCATACCTTTGTCCACTTGGCTGACTAGGGATTTGATTCTGACCTCTTCCAGTGACATGTGCAGGGCTGTTGCTGCGATCTCCTCTGAAAGAACTTCGTCCTCTTCCTGTAGAGTTTGATCTTCCTCTGCCTCTTCCACGACTTATGGATAACTGTGCTGCGAATGCACCTTCCAGTGATGTATCTGAATTGTTGATCCTATGTTCATGATTAAGTAATGAGGCTTGCAACTCATCAATAGTAAATTGGGATATATCTTTGTTTTCCTCTAGGGTCACAACTAAAGATTCAAATTTCTTTGGAAGAACTCTAAGAACTTTTTCAACAACTCTTTGGTCACCATTTTCTCCATGAGACTTTATTTGATTAACCAGACCAATAACACGAGTATAGAATGAGTCTACTGACTCTGTATCTTTCATTGACAGAGATTCAAAATCTCTTCTAAGAATTTGACGTTTGGCAGTCTTTACCTTGTTCAAGCCTTGATAGGAAGTTTCCAGTGTGTCCCACGATTCCTTAGTCGTTTGCGCTACTGCTACTCTTAGGAGTATGGATTCATGTGTCGCTTGATGTATGTGGAACAGTTCCTTTCTATCTTTCTTCCTCTGTTCCTTTAGAACATCCTTCTCATCTTGTGTGAGATTTTTGTATGTTGCCATATCTGCTGGTTATCTACATAGCCATTCTGGACTATTTCCCATACATCTTGACCTCTAAATAAAGCTTTCATAGTTAGAGACCAATATTCATAATTTTTTCCTGAAAAGATTGGAGTTTGCAAATTACCAGAAGTGGAAGCCATTCTTAATCACTTTAATTACTTTTCCCCTTTTGTAAATACAATTTCTACTTTCTGTAAACTAGGCTCTGATACCATATCAAGGGAAAAACACACCGCGCAGTTAACAATATTAATTGTGTAGTAGATGAATATTTTCTTTTTCTTTGCTTTAGGACTACGCTTCTCCTAGCAAATACTTTGCTCTAAATTTTTATTCCCTTTTTGTCGAACACTTTATTTCTCAAATTAACTTTGCTGCATGGAAATTAACTGCACGTTTTAACTTTTTACTACGCGGAGATTAATTGCGCATTTCGACTGTCTATTGCACAGTTGAACTTCACATAAATGCACAGTTCATTAACTTCGCGAACTTGAATTCGCAGAATTCTACTCTTAACTTTGCGGAACTCTTAAACAAACTTTATCATAAAATATATCTTGTCCGGACATAAGAACCAAAACATTTACTATGAAACTTATGCATAGTTACTCCTTGTTAAAATAGAACTTTCACTGTGGTGAACTTTTGGAAATCTTGATATCTTTTACACACAGTAAATGTAAACAACATTCACGCAAGTAAATGTGGATAAGATGTGCGTCATGCAATATTCAACATTCTTGAGAATGAAACATAAAACTATAGACTTATATATTTACCATAGTAAACTGCGCAACTTGCCTCAATACATGAAACTGGGATTTTACTTTGATCTTTTACTTTCACAGAGCTTGGGCTCTTCATACACTTCACGGGATGAGCTTCTCCTCCTTTCACTCTTCTTACACATCTCTCTCTGATCTTCAATTAACTTCTTCTATATATAGGAATTGCATAACCACCAACTTAAGATCACTTCAACTTGAAGCTACAGGATTTCATTAAAGACTGTAATAAATTTCTACCCAAGAATTCTTGATATGTAGAATACTAATGCGGTTACATAAAAACTAACTTGACGTGCATCGGATTGGCTATAAACTGATTGACTGACTGACTTCTGACATTGCAGACTAACCGAGTTTCTGACAGAGCCGGCGCAGACTAGATATGCCATTAGCTCTTTAATTACATATTTCCAATAGCCCAGTGAGCTGGGTCAGTCTTAGATTGTTTTCTTTTTCGATGGAGCTCAACAACAGGGCTTGTGTGGCATCGATGTGGTGTTGCGTATCAGTGATGGGAACTTTATTAACCTTTGGATGGGGGATGGGGCAGGCACCAATACAAAAGCATAACTATTGGCCCTTTAGACCTTACTGTATGTAGCCGACTTGAGACAATTGGATTCTTTCTTGATTGTGGGTGCTCAAAGCTTATTATTGATTGGGAAATGGGAAAAGCTATACTATCAAACCTCCTGCTGGACCATTGGATAGGTAGTATTCGAATGCTGCTGAATTCTTTCGAGCATATATTTCAAGAGTACAATTTTGGGGCAGATTATCTTTCAAAGAAAGCCATTGGACCCATGGATGGTTGTATCTTGTTTGTTGAATTTAGGAATGGAGTCTGTGAGGAATTTGGGAGTTACAATTTTTTTGGATAGCTTTCTACTTGGATCTCGCATTATTTATGTGTTCACTTCCAAACTATTTTGTGGGTTGTTTGGGAAAAGAGTTGTTATAGTTTTGCAGTGATCTATTCTTGATCCTATATGATATGTTCAGTAGTTTATGAGTGGTCAGTAATTTTTGATTAGTTTTTTGAATATTTTGGAAGATGGGATGATTCCACTTCTTGTGGTCTCGATGTAATTTTCAGCCACAACTTTCTTTTAATATAAAAAGTTGTCTTTTTTTCAGGATGAAAAAAAAAGTGCCACCTGGGTTCAATTCTCCTTAAGGGCGAGTTAGTTGGGAGGAGACACCCAAAATTTAACCAATTAGTTTAAGTAGTTTTCAAAATTGTCCTCAGTATTATTTTTTGAATATATCTAATGATTTTAATAGATGTGTGTAATTCACTTAAAAATATAAAAAACTATATGATTATAATAATAATATGTTATGTATATCAAATTAGTTTTAATAGGCATTGTTAAGTTCATGTTTGGAAAATTATATGGCTAACAATTACAATATATAGTTTTATGGCAAAGTAAATTTCTTTTGATGAATCGTTTTTATTAAATTTTTATTATTTGTTTTTTAAATAGAGGAATATCTTCAATTAACTTTCATACTTATTTTTATTAAATTTTAATTATTTAAATAATTTTAATATGAGTTAAAAATTTTAATACAAAATTTCATTATTAAAATTCCAGTCACAAAAGATAAAAAGAATTCATGTAAAATTTAAAATTATCAACTTATAAGCTTCCCACCTTAAAAAAATATAGAAATAGAAAACTCTTGAATGCCAACTATCCTAACGTTTAATAAGTTATACTTTACTATGAACTACGCTAAAGTGAATTCACATCTACTAACATATATGTTGTGTCAAATAGAATATATTTCGGAAGAGGAGATAAGTAATAGCTTATAGGCTTATTATTGATCGGATAAGTAAATATAAGACGCATTCATGAAAACTATATGAAGATAAGTGGGTCTTGAGTTAAAAGTTTTAAAGTTGATGTATAAAAGATGAAAGTAACATTGTAACAAATTTGATATTGTGTATATTTTTATTAATAAATTTTAAATGCTAGTTAGTTTGATATTGTGTATATTTTTATTAATAAATTTTAAATATTAATTAATTTGAGTTGTTTCAAATTTTTTAAATAGGATTAAGTCTTTTAAATGAGTAAAAAAATGTTCTTAATAATGATTCATAAATTTATAAACAATTGTTTTGTTTATATATTCATAAATATATTTAACATTTCATTATACGTATAGCATTATACTTTTTATTATTTAACTAGTAATTGTGTAGAAATTAACAATTTGAAAAATGAAATTTATCATTTAGTCAAATTTCAAAATATTAAATTATTTGAATTTCATTAACATGAGGAACAATGACTAAGGAAAGACATATTAATTGTATCTAGCATTTTCATTGCAATAGGGTGTGCAAAAACTTGGTGATGTCATGAACAACACCATAATCCAACTTAGTGATCCAAAGCTTTAATTGAATTTTGAGGATGACATAAATGCATTTTGTGGATTCAAAACAATTAACTATGATGACACAAGGAATACCATTATTTTAGTGAAAATTTTATGGAGTTTATGTGCCATAAACCATCACAAAATAGAAATTGAGATGTGATCAAACTAAGACCCATAGTGGCTGTTAATGATAACTGGATATCTCTTAATACCATTATTTTAGTGAAAATTTTATGGAGTTTATGTGCCATGAACCATCACAAAATAGAAATTGAGATGTGATAAAACTAAGACTCATAGTGGTTGTTAATGATAATTGGATATCTCTTAATCCCTTGAAATTGAGAATTCAATAACATTGGAATAAACTATAGAATTGGTAGATAACACAAACTTAAGGAACAAGATTGTGATATAATTGTCAATTACATTTTTCTAGTTACTAACTCCAACAAAATCATTATGAATATGTACAAGTCTAACTTAAAAGGTCTTTTACTTGCCAGTTGTCACATCATATTTTAGTTGCACCCATATTAGGGGAGATGTTGTCAACTAACATGGGTACATTGGCAAACCTAGAACTATTAAACACTAAGAAGGATTCAATTTCTTGAGGTGTAAATTCTTTTATATTAATTTTTTACATATTACAGTTTAAAAAAATTACCTCAAAAAATTGGATCCCTCTCATAAGATATCAATTTTTTTAAAATGATAAATAAATAAATAAATCATGATATATGAATGGAGGATAGACTTTCTTATGCAAATATTTCTAACTCTTATAACTATTTTTGTTCTTGTGTTCCATTCTACTAATTCCTATTAATGAGAGAATGTGATAAAAATGTTTTATCTCTAATGGTATAAATTTGATTTCAAATTCATAAATACTAAAATTTAAAATTAAATTACAAGAATAATGTGAATCAGAGAATAATAATTTTTTATTAGAAAATATATAACATTTCAAGAAAAATAAAGCACAACCAATTCTTAGGTAGGAATGATACACACATGAAAATGGTCTTCAAGAGATCTGGTTTATTTTGATTTATGAGTGTTACCGATTCCACCACCCTGGAATTTCCCTTGGAACTCCTTTTAGACATATCTAAATCTTGCGACATAAGAGAAGCATCATTATGTAGCATGGGATCCATTGATAACACAACTAGGTGGATTTATATAGAAAAAATAATAACATGAGAAACTCAAAGAATAAACTAAGCATGATATTTACTAAAAGAACATTTTCATTCTTCTTCAACCAATTATACCAAATGAAATTGAAATGCAAGCCAAAAGGCTCATACTATCGACAAATTCATAACATTATTATCAGTAAAGAATCACCCATGAAGCAAACTGTAAATTATAAAACTCTTCTAATATGCATGTATTTGTTAGAAAATCAGTGAACTAGGTTTAACTTCTTGATTGAGCATGTGACGGTTTCAGGTTGAGCAACTCCTTTCTTGGTAATGGATGGATATTAAACACCAAAAACCAATTGTTTACACTAAACATAGTTGTCACATTTAGGGCCTCAATCAACTTTAAACATCCACGAATGCTAGTTAGGGCTCAAATGTGAATCCCTCTCATAAGATATCGGATTTTTAAAAACGATAAAAAAATTTAAATCATGATATATGAATGGAGGATAGAATTTCTCATGCAAATATTTCTAACACTCTTATAACCATTTTTTTTCTTGTGTTCCGATCTAATAATTCCTATTAATGAGAGTTTGTGATAAAAATGCTTTATCTCTAATGGTATAAATTCAATTCAAAATTCATAAATACTAAAATTTAAAATTAATTGACAAGAATAATGTGAACCAGAGAATAATATTTTTTTATTAGAAAATATATAACATTTCAAGAAAACTAAAACACAACCAGTTCTTAGGTAGGAATGACACATACATGAAAATGGCCTTCAAGAGATATGGTTTATTTTGATTTATGAGTGTTACTTCGAAAAGCAACGATATCTTCTCATCTTTGTAATATAACAACCTTGATAAACAAAGAAATATATCTAGAAATCACTTGATTGGTCCTTTCAAGTCGGGCTTTGTAAAGCATGAAGAGCCAAATATGAAAAGGATGGCTTGTATTTTTATATATCTATTTGAGATTTACTCAACACAATTATTAGCTTTTGTAATGTCCCTTCTAATGAGATTTCCCAAACTGCTCAAATTCACCAAATTTCAACTCTAGGTATATAGTTTACAACTGATTCCAAACACCTCCAATTGCTTTGGAATTTGTTGAGGAAGGTCATGAGGGGTTATAGGAAACATGACACATCTATCAAACATATAAGCAACTTATATACCCATCCATGATCTGAAATTTGCAAGGGAAGAAGTTTCAGGACAAGACTAGTCAATTTGGGAAGTGGAAATCCCCCCTAGGTCTTGTAACAAAATCTCTTCCAAACACTGTATGACCTTCACATATTCTTGGTCTGAGACTTGGCTCTGTTAAAGGACATTAAGGAGAGTATTTTTGCATAATTATGTGTTTTTTTTAAGGTAGATTAGGTATCTAGGAGAAATTGAGGAATTTACTAGTAATTTTGAGCTTTAAACCCCCCAGGGTAGAGGTCACTAATGGCTTCCCAAATGCAGTACGAGCCTACCAAATTAAAATCAGAGACATGGATCAAATATATGACTTCAATGGGCACCCAGATGCAACATTAATAAGTTCCTAAAGGCTTCTTCAAATTCCATCAATCAGATGTTTGTATACTAGCTGCAACATAGGGGGAAATGATAGTAATCTTCACAAATGGTTATGAAACTTGATAATATTGCTCCAAATGCTTGTATAATGAATATGAAACTTATTCAGAATATTAATGGAACTCCATACAACATTAATATATCATATATTGACTGAACCATTCGAATTTGATACCACTTCAAGTGCAAATAACAAGGTATTGGGGAAATGACACCATTTATTCATAGTTTAGCATTTTTACATCAAATATCTTGGAGTTTCGACTTGGAAGTCTTCTGAGAAGTAAATACAGAATATATATATCATATTACAAATATATGGGGCCTCAATAGCTATCCCAAAGATTTCATCACCTCAACAAGTGCGCCTATCCTCAAGGAGCAAGAATATGCCAAGAAATGGAAGAATGGTTGTAGAAGAAAGCTGAAAGAAATGTGACCATGAGCTGCCCTGTAGATTCAACCTATAACAAAATATTCCATTGTAGCTCCAAATGAAAGGTCTGAATGGCCTTTCCAATTACCAACTAGGATGGGAATCTTTCACCCTCGAAATTGGTGCTAAGGCAAGTAGAGTAGCACTCCACTAGCTTTCCTCTCAAATGTAAATTCTGAAAATGATCAAAAGCCACCATCCTTCTTTGTTATTGTATTTTATAAATTTCTAAGGTCCTCCATGGGTTGAATTCCTTCCAATAGCTTCATGCCAACTCAAGTTGGGAAGAGATTCCAATGTGTGCCACTTGTCCCTCCAATTCTAGCCTCCTCCTCCACCAAATTCGAATAGGTGTCTCTTTGGATTCCATAACTCCATTGGGAGCCCTATTGGAGGCTACTTTTAGCCCTGACATGTCATATATGTCATATGTCATCCATCATGTCTGATTTTGTCATAAGTGTCATAGGCATCTTCATCATTGGTGTCATAGAAGCTAGGGAGTCTAGCCCAAGTGTCACAATTCTTCTAAGATGCATCTTCCTCTTCTATGGGAGTTATCCTTCCACTCCAATTCGACCTTAAATGACTCATTCCATGAATAATACCTCTTAAAATTCCCCAAGTATTTTACCCTTCATCTTGAACTCGAATTGGTGAGAGAATCATGCCAAGTGTAGTGGGGAATCTTGCCACAAATGGGTCCCACAACCTCTTATGTGTCCTCATGGTCCAATGCCACATTATTTCCTTTGTATTATCATTTAATGTGAATTTTTAAGTCTAAGGTCACTTTGGGTCTTGTAGCTCCCTTATTCCAACTTTTAATGCTTCCACCCCCAACCTAGGGAACTAGTAATTTTCGTCCATGATAATTCATTTGGATGGGTATATTACAAACTTTTAATTGGGAATTTATCTTAATGTGACCCAACTTGTTTATTTGGATCTAATTTCACATTATTACTAACTTGGACATCATTCTTGGCAATTATTTGACCCTTAGCATCAATTTGAAAAACTATCATGAATATGGCCAAGGGGCTTAGGCCAATGTGACCCATTGCAAAATTTTGGGACATGAAAAATCCTCCCTTCCCAATATTGCTTGTCCTCAAGCAATTTCAACACATGTATGTGGAAGAACCTGCTTTCTTTCCAAAAAATATCTTCCCAAAACTTCTCTTCTAAAACCTTGAGTAGAGCCACCCATGCACTAGAATTGTGTGTATCCAAAAGCAACGAGATGTGGGTTTTCTTTTTCATTTTGATATCCCTTGTAACATCACCACTAAACACCAAATTTTTTAATTAAATCCATCAAAACCATGTTTGCACAATTACTCTTTACCTCTTTAATACTTTGGAAACCTCGTTTTGATACCACTGCATAATTCTTGAAGTTGCCACTGAGTTGCCTAAATTTCAGTCTTCGAGATTCCATGAATATTTTAGAGAGGAACCACCATGCTTGCTGCTGCACTACTCTAATTAAAATCACTTTATTAAGTGGGGAATCCATCTTGCATACTGCTTGTTTTCCCCAACAATTGAAACCAATGAGACTAAAAATTATCCCATGGTCCCATTGCTTGTATTGCACTCCAATAATTAGGAGTACTCTCCAACCCATACCATTAGGAAAGAGAATTCCTAGATCCCATTTTCTTGTATGCATTCTTACAAACATCATGAGTACAAAATATATATCATCAAATTACATACCAACATAGTAAAAATGTACATCAAGGAGGTGCCTCATCAAAGAATCATGAAAGGGCTTATACCTCCAAGTAAGTAGACCACCATTTTCCAAGTGCATACAAGATTCAAGTGACCAATCAAATCTGCTCCAGTGACATAGGTGAGGATCCCATGTCCTATAATGCTGCTCCAAAAGGATGTAAGATGCATCAAAATAATTAGCCATGTGTTCTTTCATCCAAGAAGTGAATGAAGAACCTCCACTAAAATCTGAACCAAGTAGAGAGCAAAGAAAACAATAAGCCTTCAAGGGGCTCACATAAGTAGAATTTGTGCATCCATGAACATGTGTATCATCAATGAATAACAAAGTATGTTGCTGCCAATAAGAATTTGCTCCAATCATATATATCTCCACCTAAGTAGTGGATGGATTTCCTCCAATATCAATTGAACTAAGCAAGGAGCAAGGGAGATCATGAGTCTTCAAGTGACTCAAGTGAACATCATAAGTGCATCCATGTAGATGTGTTTCATCATAAGGTAACAATGAATGCTGCTGCAAATGTAAATAAGAAATTACTCTAACAATGTCATCATATAAAGGAGAGATAGGAGTTTCATGCTCCTCATGTGGCACCATAAAAAATAAACCTTTCACCCATACTTCATTAGGGTGAATACTGCAAAATATGGAAGTGTAGGATGTAGGTGAATGAACCAACTCACCCAAATGATCATAAAGTGCAGAATTTTCCTCATGTGACTTCTCCATAAGGGTAGGATCATGCACCTCTCTCGAAAGTGCAAAACTTTACTCATAGGTTGGTTCCAAGGTAGTGGAATCAACTTCTTCAAAAAATGTGTAGCCATTTCCAAGAGAAAACTCAAGTTCTTCTTCCACCACATCAAGTGCTTGGATATCATCAAGATCATATTCAAACACATCAAGCCCTTGCAAATTTCCATGTTTCTCATGATCTACCATGTCATGAGAATCCTCCATGCAGTCTACCATTTGAAAATTTGAAACATAGGAGGAAGAACAAGTATATTGCAACCTTTCAAGAAGTTTCTCATTTTGAATTTTGAGTTTATGAATATCCTCATAATTCTTCAAGTATGCATCATGTAACAATTCATTGAACTTAACCAAATTGTTTCTATCAAAAAGCAAAGACATGAAATTACCTTTGATGTTGCACATTGTTCTTTGAATCTTATCCATGTCTTCAAGGAAGGATGGATCCTTCAATGAAGAAACCTTCCAACAAGAATTTGACACTAATGATTGAGTGCCATGGAGCATTCTAAGGGTCTCTTGGATCTTCTTTTCATTCATCTTTAATGACTCTTCAAGAAAAAGAGGCTTTTGCAAGTGAACCTCCTCATCTTCTTCCTTCTTACTTTGACCAACTTCATGAAGCTCAAGTGGTGATGGGGAAGTTGATATTGTTTCTTCTTCAACTACTACAAGGTATTCATTTTCATGCTTAATGGAAGTTTGGCTTGCAACAATACTTTCAAAAGTGATATCTATGTCACCAACATAGAGGTGTGAGCACCCATCAGTAGGTATTCCTTCATAGTTCAAGCATCCATCAGTAGATGCTCTTTGATTCATGTCCAAGGTAGAATGTGTCTCGAAATGATATTCAATATTTTCAATAGAGTCTTCTTCATGTTCATGTGATGTCTCTTCATATTTGGAATCTCTTTTTAAGCCCAAAAACTCTCTTCAAGTAGGAAATACATGCATTCCCTGAAGCTTCAGATATTTCATCGCTCTTTTCACTCAAACACATATGATTTTCTCTCCAAGGTATTTTACAAGAATGGCATAAACCTTTCTTCACTAATTCCACATCTTCATTTTTGGGCCTATTTTTGCTGATAACTGACAGAAAACAGAAGTGTTTCCAAAAATTCATATTTGTAAGATTTGAAGACTAAATAAGATCGACCTTCTCATTAGAAGTGGCCCAGAGACGTATCCCAAGATGGGTGAACTCCATTATCAATTCTTGTCTACAAATTTCATGGTTTTCATATCTTTTATGTGTGTATGTGCTTCAATTATGCTCTCTAATTTTGTCATTTAAAGCATTTTTAATGAATTTAAGCATTCAAATTTCACATGCAAATAATGGTTATAAAAATCTTGTCATTGTCAGATGCTAACTTCAACACATCTTCGATAAGTCATCGACGTCGACACAACTTCGACAAGTTTCGACTTCGACATGGCTTTGACAACTCTGCGACTTCGACATGTTTCACGACCTCACAGTTTCACGACATTGACATGCAGCGTCGATCTTTGACTTGTGGCTGTCGAACTTTGACAGACTGTCTCTCTGTCTTCCAGTCGAGTGTAACGGTTGAACTGTCGAACCGTTCAAACTTCTTTGTAACTGAACGTAACGGGAAAGCACCCAAGCGTCTCAGCACATTCTATATAAACATGTATAATACTATAACATACATCAAGTCATGAACTTATATCCAGTAATAGAAGGTCAGTTCGCATTCCTGCATATTGTCTGTGTGTATTTGTGTTCTGTCTGTGTAGTGTATTCCTACTTTGTGCATTTTGTTTCTTAAGCTTCTGCCATAATAGAGCCGAATCATTCAATGGAACTGTTGTCCCCCTCGTGCTTCCTACCCACGTGCGAATCATTGGTATTAGAGCACTCAAATTTGTTCATGCTTAAGTTTGCATAGACACTTCCAGTGAAGTTATCGACTTATTCCTGTTCAAACACGCTCTCAATCTCAGCAATCCAAGCAGATGCTACCTCCAGAAATGGAAAAAGAAACAAATGATATACATGCATCCGACGAGACAACATAAATTATTGAGCAAGCGCTGACTCAGAAACAAACTGGAATGTTTTCCCAGTTCAATGAAATTCTCATGTGATTTACTTCGACATCCGGAGGATTTTCGATGAGAACTCATTCCGATAAAATCAACCCCTTCAAAGTGAAAATGAATTTGGACATACCAAATCTTGAAGGAAAGATTGACGCAAAATCTGTCGACAATTGGGTGCAACAATTGGAATCCTATTACTCTGTGAATCAACTCTTAGATGCTGACAAGATCACCATTCTATCCTTAAAGATGTCAACATCTGTGCACTACTGGTGGGAGAAACTCTCGACAAAAAGCGGAGACCCCATCGACACATGGGATAAATTTGCCGAATACATCCGAAAGGAATTTTACCTGCCCAAGTACCTCGAGCAACAGTATAAGAAGTGGCAGCAACTAAGGTAATGGAAAGACCAATAAGTACAGAGTTACACCGATGAGTTATATCGACTAATGGCTAGACTTGGTGTCTAAGAAGAAGATAAATTGCTTGTTCTGAAGTACATCAACGGATTGTCCCAGTATATTCAGCAAGAGATGGAATTTATGACTATCATTACGCTTGTGGATGCATTCCATTATGCCAACAAACTCAAAACCAAGCAGAAAGGGAAAGCATGCTTCGCAACAAAGCCAACATCAGCACGACCACCTAACAAGAAGACATCAACCGACTTCGACAAGTCGAAATATTCTCAGCCTGTGAAAATCCTCACAGCATATCTAAGAGATGACGTGTACCTCACAAGAGTAATTATGATTAAGCAGGAAAATAGAAGAAGAGTGAACAATATAGTATAATGAGCAACAAAATAATATGGTATAGTAGAACTCAAATAGAAGCAATAATACTTCACACACACTAATTAATTAATCACAGTATGGACAAATAAATAGTACAATGGTAGAGAGGATTCGAATGCCTAAGGTGGCAATTCGAATTAGCCTCTCAGAGTGATCATAAGATCAATAGAGTGTCATCGGAGCACAACTAAGTGTCGTCATGATCATCGGAGCGCAACTGGAAGTCTTCATCATCATTAGTGGAGTCATCAATGCTCAAGTAATCGTCAACCATCAGTCAAACTAACTCTGGTAGGTGTAACTGAGTGTAACTCAATGTAACTAAGTGTAGCTGAGTGGAATTGAGTGTAACTGAGTGTAACTAACTGTAACTGAGTGTAACTGAGTGTAACTAACTGTAACTGAGTGTAACTGAGTGACAACTGGACTGGTAGGTGAAGAAGGGTGAGTTTCTCCCTAAAATCAAGGAAGAAGGGCACATTAAGCAACTGGAGGGATAAAACTGAATAGTGAGAAGCTCCTGGGGGTTGGCTAACTAAGGGCTAGGTGCTGGACTAATGACTGGGATGCATGCAAACCCTAAAGGTGCATGCATGACTGAAAATGTAAATGATCAAAATACTGGTGGGACTAGGATGGAGTATAGGAATATCCTAACACCCCCCCTTAATCCATCCTGGGCCCTGGTAACTAAGACCAAAGGTCACCTAATACAATTAATAATAACAATCAATAAACCAAGGAAGTAGGAAAATTTCATGGGAAACATACCCCCTCCTCAAAAAATAGACTGTAAGGCACACATAAAAATAAATGCTCCAAACTCAAGCATATGTGCTACATGGTCATATGTCTGGAGGTATCTTCTTCTTAGGAAGAAGTGGATCATGCTCCAAAAGCATGTGCTTGTACTTTCTCTTCAGATCGAATGTGATGAGAACAAATCCAACAGTATGAGAATGATCCTTGAACCTATGATTCGAATCAGCTGAGGTAGGATCAAATCTGTGAAAGTGCATATAGTCTTTTGTCTTCTCCTTCGAACCATCATGGGTGAGATTATGCCAAAAATAACTATTACATGTTTGCTTGAAATCAAAATCAGATTTAAGACTTAAAAAACAGTTTCTTGAGATCTCCTTTGAACCAGCAGGGGTGAGATCAAAACTATCATAGGCACGAGAAATTATCCCAAGCAGTAATTGCTTAGAATGCAAATTAGATCCAAGACTTGAATCATGGTTTCTTAAGATCTCCTTTGAACCATGAGAGGTGAGATCAAAACCAGTAGATGCATGAGAAATTATCCCAAACGAATGGCAATGGCCATATTCTTCAATGACCTTCTGAAAGCATGGAATTATGATCATATAGTAGTATAAAAGAGGAGTTAGCTGGAGAGGAGCGAATGCATTACCTTCAAACTAACTCTGGTAGGTGTAATTGAGTGTAACTCAATGTAACTAAGTGTAATTGAGTGTAACTCAATGTAACTAAGTGTAATTGAGTGTAACTGAGTGTAACTAACTGTAACTGAGTGTAATTGAGTGTAATTGACTGTAACAGACTGTAACTGAGTGTAATTGAGTGACAACTGGACTGGTAGGTGAAGAAGGGCGAGTTGCTCCCTAAAATCAAGGAAGAAGGGCGCATTAAGCAACTGGAGGGATAAAAATGAATAGTGAGAAGCTCCTGGGGGTTGGCTAACTGAGGGCTAGGTGCTGGACTGATGACTGGGATGCATGCAAACCCTAGAATGCATGCAAACCATAAAGGTGCATGCATGATTGAAAATGTAAATGATCAAAATACTAGTGGGACTAGGATGGAGTATAGGAATATCTTAACAAAGCCGACTCTGCCAAAGCTAGATCACGACAAAAATACTTTTCAGAAAAGGGAGCGTAGCAAACAACCGCCCAACGGGAAATGGTGCGATTACCACCACTCATCTTGGGATGATACGTCTGACTGCAAATCCCATAAGAATTTTTTGGCAAAAGTGTCGATATCCGACGCGTTTGATAAGACGGTGGAAGAATCGGATCTAGACGCAACAAGCCTTTTGACATCGACATCGAACACTCAAGCAGCCTCGACTATCATTGATGAGGATGAATGACAATGCCTATTCCATACATGGATATGGGTTCAGTACAACCCATTACATCTGATTGTGGACAACGATAGCCAGGAGAACTTCATTTCTAAAGATCTTGTAAAGGAACTAGGTCTTATTACCACTCTACATCCTCAGCCTTACAACATCGGTTGGATGAAGGATGGATAGGAAATACGGATCACCCGATAATGCAAACTCGCCTACTTCATAATTCCTTTTGAAGATGAAGTACTCTGCGACGTAGCACCACTCTCCATAGCCGACGCCCTGTTTGGGAAACCTTACCTATGGGATCTCCATGGAAGTTATCAGTCACGACCACAGAAGGTGATTGTCAAAATCCGGAATCGATGGTACAACATTCTAGAGTGACGACCTACAACAATGACTTCAATGATATCTGCTAAATAGACAAAGAAGGTCATTAATCATGCTCATAAGTTCACTTTAATCATGATCAAACTGCAACATTCTAGGAAGACTGCAGCAATGAGTTGACTCACCGACCAAAGCAGCTCTCGATAGAAGCAGTTGATCGACAACGTTCTCGACGAGTATGGTAGTTTATTCCAAGAGCCAGGTGGAGTACCTCGACATTTCCAGGTAAAACACTCCATTGAACTTGCTCCTAGTTCTTCTTTGCCTAACGCATATGTTTACATAAGACCCATTCTCGAAAATGAAGAGACTCATAGACAAATCCAAGATTTGATCGACAAAGGTCATATACGACCTAGCTCCTCTCCTTGTGGAAGTCCAATTGTCCTCGTTCCAAAGAAATATGGGACTTGGCGTATGTGCATCGACTACAGGGAACTCAACAAAATTTAGGTAAAGAATCGCTACCCTCTGTCGCGGATAGACAAGATCATTGACTGTTTGAAAGGTGATAAATTCTTTACTAAGATCGACCTCAAGTCGGGATATCATTAGATTCCAATCGAGCCCTTAGATGTGTGGAAAACTACTTTTAAGACCAAGGAAGGATTGTTTGAATGGTTAGTCATGCCTTTCGGCTTAACCAATGCACCTACGACCTTCATGCGATACATGGACAACATTATGCGACCTTTCATCGGCAAATGGGTCATTGTCTATCTCAATGACATACTGATTTTCAGTCGATCATGGGAAGAACATGTTAGACAGCTTCGACAAGTCCTTGACACTCTCCATCAACATCGACTTTAATTGAACATGGACGAGTGTACCTTTGCGTTGAACAACATCAAATATTTGGGGTATGTAATTGACTTTGCAGGCATTCACGTTGATCCAGACAAAGTATAGATCCTTAAAGATTGGTCCATTCCTCAAAGCATTAAAGAACTAAGAAGTTTTCTTGGTTTGGAGAATTTCTATTGATGATTCATACTCAACTTCAGTCACATAGCCTGGCCCTTGAATCAGTTGACGAAGGGAAATGGAAAAACTGTCTTCAAATGGACATCGACACAATAAGAAGCTTTTGAACAGCTTAAGCACAAGTTCTGCACTGCACCAGTACTTGTATTACCTGATTTGCATAAGCCCTTTGAGATTGAGATGGACGCATCAAACTATTCCTTAGGCACAGTGATCACTCAATCTGGTCACCCAGTCGCTTTTCATTCCGAAAATTTTAATGACACAGTTAGAAGATATTCGACGTACGAAAAAAAACTGTAAGCCATTGTGCAATCTCTCAAGCAATGGAGGCATTACATCCTTGGCAAGGAAATGATCATCCTCACTGACCATAAGCATCTACAGTTCACTCCGACCCAGTCAAAACTATAAATAACTCGACAGCTTAAGTGGATTAATTACCTACAACAATTTCAGTTGGTGATTAATTATCGGAAAGGTAAAGCTAACACCACCGTCGATTGTCTAAGAAGACTTCCCATTACTCTCCTTTTTACTATGATGAGTATGCAGGGATATGGCACCACTACTTGGCCTCAGTTGTATCAAGAAGACATTGAATTTTCACCAGTTTACCGACAGCTTCAGACTGACAAGTCGTCGACCACCAACTGTTTCCTGAAAGACACCTTGCTATACAAGCTTGAACAGCTTTGTGTACCGACCGGTGAGCATCGACAACAGCTCATTTGGGACACGCACTATGGAAAGACCACATGACACTTTGGAGTAGAAAAGAAACTTTTTATTCTGCAGAAGTATTTCTTTTGGCCTACACTTAAAACTGATGCCAACAAGTATATTCGATCATGCATGGTTTGTGCCGTTGCTAAACCGCTTAATCGACGACAGGGATTGTACACACCTCTGCCAGTTCCTAGTCGACCATGGGAATCTATTTCTATGGACACTTGATGGGATATCCTACTACCAAACATCAGCACGAAACGATATTAGTAGTAGTCAACAGATTTTCCAAGATGTCCATTCTCTTACCATGCAAGAATACCACGATAGCGCGACAGACTGCTCAGCTCTTCTTCAAACATGTTTGGAAACACTTTGGTTTACCCACAACCATTACTTCCAAACGAGATGCCATATTTGTCAGCATCTTTTGGAAGACTCTCTGAAAACAGTTGGACACACGAATCTCATTGTCGAGGGCTTTCCATCCTCAGACCAACGCACAAACGAAAGTTGTGAATCGCTTGGTCATACAATTGCTTCGCATGTACAACCACACGCATCGATGTAGATGGGATGAAATTATTCCATACATATAGCACCGTTACAATCGTGCTCAGCACAACTCTATAGGAAAGAGTCCATTTGAGATCTGTTACGGATTTCAACCCTCAGCACTTATCGACTTGATCAGCTCCTCGACACAGCCAAACTCTGACACCAACTACAGCCAACGAGAAGTTGATAAATCCTTGAAGTTTCGAGATCAAATCTGCGACATCCAGAAGCAAGCACATGAAATGTTGCAATGAGCAAACGAGAAAGCTAAGGCCCGACACGACAAGCATCGTATTCCTCATTCATTCCAAATTGGGGATAAGGTCTAGTTACATCTCAAGAAGGAGTGCTTCACTAGTCCATTCAAGAAGCTCAAACCTTTGAGATATGGTCCATACAGTATTCTTCGACAGATTGGCGAAAACGCTTTCCATTTTGACATTCCTGCATGCTTGGGTCTGCATCCAGTATTCAATGTGGATATACTTCGACCATACCATGCACCAATGTTGGAATAGAACGACTTGCAAACAAAAGAACCCGAAGACATTCATCCAGATGTTCAGGAGCCTCTTCCTTGAGAAACCATTGTGGGACGACGAGTATGCCATACAAGGACAAACACAATTCCCTTGTTTCAGGTTGCTAAAGCCGAGCAGATCCCAACACAAGGAAAGTGGTACTCTGCTATTGAACTGACCGACAAGTTTCCTTACCTTCACCAACAAACAATGGGGACCATTGTTTCTTAAGGAAGGAGGTCTGATCCACATTGCACTTGGCATTATTATTGGATGCTAACTTCGACACATCTTCGACAAGTCATCGACGTTGACACAACTTCGACAAGTTTCGGCTTTTACATGGCTTCGACAATTTGCGTGCAAGCATTTTAGCCTTCGTGGTCCACTTGATATGTGTATTATTTGCCCGAAAGCATTTTAGCCTTCAGGGTCTACTTGATAGGTGTATTATTTCCTAACATTTGTAGTCCTCGTGGTCTACTTGATATGTGTATTATTTCCTAACATCCGAGTGATTGGAGAAGCTAGTTCCACAAAATTCACCACGAACCTAAAATAATCTTTTTAAAGTTTATCCTGATTTTTTTGGAATGGCTGTATTGCGTGTTTGCTTAGGAAAAGAATGTCTCTAATAGATTAAGAAAAAAAACTTATAAAAGTGTATTTAATTCAAGTTATTTGCACATAAAAATCTATTTATTTTCATTATCATTGTTTAAAAATCGTTTTATTTTCATTAATATAATAAATGTAATGAAAAACTTATCTTCTAATAAATTTTAATTGTGACAATTTAGCTTTCCTTCTATACACATGCATAACAATATCTATAAAATATTTTCATTCTTATTATTAAATATATAAATATATTTCATAAAATAAAATAATTTAGATTTCCTATTAAATTATATTTAATTATCACAACCTCACTTTTCTTCCAAAAAAGGAATCTTCATTTAAACTGTTGATTTTTTTGAAATTCAACTATATTCTTCTATTAACCAATTTATGTATCTTTTAAAACTATATTATTTATTTATTATTGAAATATCAAATTAATCCTAAATCTTCATTCACTCTTATGCTTTCTAAGTTTTTACATAAAATTTAAAATAAATCAAAACACAATTTAGTGTTTTTAAGTTTTTACATAAAATTTAGAATAAATTAAAACACAATTTAGTGTTTTTAAGTTGTATTGAGATATACTTTTAAATAGCAACATTGTATAAGATAGAACAATATAAAAACAAACACTGCTCATAGAAATCAATTTGTAGTGAACCTATAACTCATTGGAAACTTGGAATGTAATTTTGTATGAATAACTAAAGAACACATACTTGTACACAAATCAATAGTCCTCGACTCCTTGTAATAGTCACCTTATTACAACTGAAAGCATCGTGACTGAAAACTGTAAAAGAAAATCACCCGATACAAGTGTCTTTGAAGTCCTTTCCCTTGTTAGGGATTATGATATACAAGTGCAATTATATAAAAGAGACATTTATGTTGTTTCCAAGTGGGCATTGCCTTCAATTTGTTATCATGACAAAGATCTTGTAAATAATTAAATCATAGGGGGGCCTATTGTTTCATGAAACTTTTAGGTCAATAATTATTGGTTCTTAGTCATATGGGTTCATAATTATTGGTTGTCATTCATATGTGCACATGTTTTCATGAAAATTTTATGCAAGTAATTATTGATCCACTCTCATTCACAAGGTAGGTAAGTTGCTTCAAGAAAAAATGACCATTTATGGAAAGCAATTTCATGTTTTGCGTCATTTGATTTTAAATAATAACTTATAAATCAAATATAAGAACCTGATAGCTAATACAAAGGAATCATAGATTCTTTTGTTTGAAAAAAAATTCAAGATTATATGAGTGATAATAAAACTTACGTCTTAGTCATAAGCAACTTAATTTCAAACTTATATCATCTGCAGGTTGGTGTATAATGTCTGCGAGATCTCAATGGGTGATTTGATGTACTATGTTTGTATATCTGAAAAAGGAACATAATTTTTTGTTTCTTTCCATGTAAAGCAGGGACTTGTTGCATTAGCAACTCCCCTTGTTTTTTTAAGACTTCTAGAATTCAATGTGATTGGAAATCATTAATGTTTGAAAATGTAAAAAGAGTGATAAAAGGAATATAACAAATCTAAAAAAAACTGGTGCTTTATTCAATTTTGAAAACGACTTGCTACGATGTTGTTGAGAATATATCGACATCACCAATGTTGGCTGCCACTAGGGTCCACATTCGAAGTGCCACTATGAATCTTATAGGATCCTCCCATTATTTCTTGGTTGAATAAAAGACTTGAGATTGTTGTGTCTTAAGGTTATTTCCATTGCATTAAGTAAGTATGATTCAATTGATTATGGTACAAATTTATGGAATATGTTTTTTACAACAATAAAACAATCGGTTGATAACTTTATCCAAGAAAGTGAGAGTAGTGAAACACCTAGCTGATTGTTTACTTGTTTTCTTGAAATGAGAAACCATTTAAAAGTTTGCTTTGAAATTTCTCAAGAGAGAGAAATCACTTGTCCCCAACATCATGTCAATCCTATCTATTTCAGAAGCCGTGGTTTTAACAATTTTGAGTTTCGTTGAGAATATTCTAAATTTGGAGCATGGAAATCATGAAGGTCAAGATAATATTTTGTTGCATGACACATCTTCATATACTCTTCACAAGCAAGTAGAATTTGCTTCATCTTCATTGGGAGAATAAGAGGCAAAGCGTTACAGGACTTGGGAATCCTAAGCTATTTTCATTCTAAATTGTTGGGAAAATATGCAATACATGCAAAAGTAGTGAATCAATTTGTTGATTGCATGTTACCATTCCTTGATAACTAACAAGTTAGAAAGAATAATCATTTCATCGAATCACACTCTCTCTTGGGTGATAGAAGTGCTATGAAAATGTTAATTATGTTTAGTTCATGTTGACTTTGTCTACTATTAATATTCAAGTTCCTATTTGTGATGCCTTGAAAGGGATTTTTAGAGTTGACCCTTCATTGACCTTTCTTGCAAAAACCTGTATCTCATTTGTGATGGTACTCAATGTAGAAGGCCAGGTCTACACCATGGAAAAACTTTAGTCCATGCACTTTGGGGGGGTCTTTTTCTCAAAATACCAATTCAACTTTAGTTTCCCTTTTTCAACCATTTCACCCTCTTCCAACAACCTATTGGCGTATTATTGCACCTTTTTGGGGCAATTTCTAGTTTAAATTTATATAAATTAAAAAAAATTATTCACTACATACGCTGATCCATAAAAACCAGAAAAACTTCTCACATCATTTACCTCCCAATACAATAAAGTAATGGCATCTAAATAAATGGCAAATTCGAAGCTCCAATACTAAGAAAGAACCAATGAATTAGCTGTGAAGCGTCCATTTTAATTTGTATTCCAAGTGATGTTATTAGATATTCAAAGGATACATGAAATCTATATTGATTTATAAAATCAACGTCCACAGGAGCAGAAGAATCCTGCAGCTATATGCTTAGGCATCACCATCGTAAAGTTTGATAATGTTTAAAAAATCTGTTGCTCAAGAGTCATTGATTGCCTACCAACTACCACACTAGAATTACATATTCAACATGATAAATTTTACAATGTAATCAGAAAACACCTGAATTGTCCCCACATGAAGAAACTCCTATTCTGATCCCTTTTTCTCAGCCGGGAAAGAAAATGAGGAAGAGGGAAATGATGTTTTATTTGTAAGGAAATGAAGTCATGATCGAAGAGAAATTGATGTAATGTTTTTACATATATATTTTTAATACATTTTTTAAGTAATCATTTTGTAAGAATTTAACTTGATGATGGTGATGGTGATGGTGATGGTGATGGTAATGATGATGATGAACATCCACTCTGGCTAACTGAGTAAGAAGCTTTCCAAGCTCACTATTGTCTTGACAAATTAGGAGGTTAGCAAGGTTTGTATTGTAGCAAATACTATAAAACTCATATCTAATATGGTGTAAGAATATTAATTAAAACAATAGGAGCAATTAATAGTTTCACTCTTCTTATTTCTTTAATAAAAAAAGAAAAAAATGCAAAACATGTTTTTATTTAATTTTTTATCAACATGAATAACTTTGTAGCATTTTTTTAAATAAAAAAAATATTTTTTTTTAAATATATAGCAATAACTATATAACATTTTTTTTAAAATGAAAAGATACCTTTCTTTTTAAAATATACATAATAAGATTTTTTTATATAAAAAATATGATACAACCTACCAAAACATCATAATCCCAATCTTAAAAGCAATTATGTCATTGATGGATTGATTTAAATTTTAATTAGATGTGAAATGTTGATTTTAGTATGTGTCATTGAAGTGAAATGTTGAATTTAGTATGTGTCATTGATGGATTTGAATTAGATCTGAAACATTCATTTTAGTTTGTATTCTAAGTGATTTTATACATATTTAAGACGTATTAAATATTAAATAATTAAGCTTTCATTTCCATTGATAAAATTTTAAGAAAGATAAAATATAAAAAATTATTTAGATTATTTTAGAACAATAGTTTTATGTTGTGAAGTTAAAAAAATATTTTTAAATTATTATTAGTTTATTAAGTTAGAAAGTAAGAGAGGTCAATGTTGAAAAAACATTTTGAAATTGAGATTTGATGTGAGAGTACATAAGGCATTTTAAGGAAAAGTGAAGAAATTAACCAACATCCTTTCAATATAGATGTAGTGAGAATTCATTCTTATTTTAAATTACTAATATTTTAATAAGTTCGAAAGTTAAGAAAGTGAATATTGAAAAAACATTTTGAAATTGAGATTTGATGTAGATGTAAATAAGGCATTTTAATGGAAAGTGATGGAATCATCCAACGCGAGTTTATTATGGATGTAGTGAAAGTTCATTCTTATTTTAGTAATTTTGGTTTTTTTTCTTTAGACTAGGTAAAATATAGAGATACTTTTGATTTTCTAAACTTATTTTTTTCTTATCTTCTAATTCTTTACTCCACAACAATTTCTCCTTAAATTTATATGTAATATTATTTTTAATATTTTTGTGTTAGAAAGCCTCTTGTCTTCATGTTGGTTATCTTGTTCTTATACCTAGTCATAACCATGCTCTTAATAGGGTAGAGACTAGCTTTTATGAAGAAGACACCTGGTATGTTTTATTGTCATTGATTTTAATTTTGATTATAAATTATAAAATGTTTTGGGATTTGCTCGAGCTTTTTCCACTATTCTATAGCCATACTCTTAATGGCATAACTTTCATTGATTTTAATTTTGATTATAAGTTATAAAATGTTTTTGGATTTGCCTGAACTTTCTCCACTATTCTAAAGTCATATAATATTAAAGGAGTGATTGGAATCTCAAAAATGTTTTCAAAATCAAATAAGTTTTTTACCAAATATCATTTATCATTTCTAAATGATCTTTTGGACTTGTTATCATTACCTTCCTATTATCATTATTTGTTTATCATTATTTTTGTATTATCAAGGTTTTAAACAAAAAAAAATCTTTAAATTTTCAATTGCTTTTCTCTTCTCCATCTATGTAGATGATATGTAAGAAACTTTTAAGTGCTTTTCTCCATCCAAGTATGGAAGCCTTCTACAATGTTGACGCTAACTATAAAGATTTTGATAATTTTATTTATTTATTATTATAAAATTTATTAAATAAAATATTTAAATAAATTTTCAAAAAATAATTTGATAACAAATATTTTAATTTACCTTTCCCATGTGGGATATGTGACACAGATCCAAACATTGGCTAGATTGTATTTTGAATATATATACATACATCCGAAGATGCAAACATGCTAAAGTGGATATAGCTTATACATCGGGCATATCCCTTGGAAGAAGATATCTGTAAAACGGATATATATTATACAGAGCGTTGTGAAAAGAGTTTTACGTCTACAAAGGCGGGAGCTCTGTCTTCATGACTAGATGACTATCAAATGATAAAACGGAGATTGAAAGGGTTTGAATAGCATTTAATTTCGGAAGACTTTGAAGCCATTCCCAATATTCGAAAAAATGCTTTTTGAAGTAGAGAAGCATGTTGCCCTTTAAGAGGAAATATCAGTGGAGAAATATACAGAAACTCTTCCTACGCATATACACGAAGGAAACTGTACATGAAGCGGGAACAGGGCAGCACAGTCATAGTTGCTCAGCCAACAAGGGATTCATATGGCAGCTTGATGTTTTCACGATTTCTGCACCTCGATTTTCGCAGTGAAACTGCTCTCCGGACTGCCTTGAAGAAAGCCCTCTGCAGCCAGAGAAAAATATCCATTACATCAATCCTATTGGATCCGTTACAATGATCTAGTGAAAAAACATCAAACAAAAAACTTACAAAAGACTGTGCAGGTCGTCTTAGTTTTCTCGTAAGCCATTTCCTCGTCGGCCTCTTTTCTATGAGCTTCAATCCGTTCCTGTAGTATTCGGAGTCCTGAATAGGTCTGAGATCCTTTGCCTCCCACAAGCACATCATCGTTTTATTTGAGAAACCCTCATCGTCAACATCCCCCATAGCCGCTGCGATTCTTGCATTGAGAGAATGATTTGTTTGAGTACTCTCATCCACCTCCACCCACAAGGCTTCTCGATCGATCAGTACCTTCCCTCTGCCGCAGGACGAAACAGGGGGAGCCGAATTAGGTTTCGGCTTGTGCTTTCTAGGGTTAGTCTTACGCCAAATCCTGGTCAAGGTCGAAGTTGCCTTAGTTCGCAGCCTGTGAATTGCATCTTCAGGCGGACCCAGGTCTCTGAAGGGCGAATAAGCCGGCTTAACGTCGCCATTCCATGGCGATGGAAGCTTGTAGTTCAGAGACGATATAACGGATCTTGGACTCTCTTCGAGCACGAAAACACCGCACGAAAACACCGCATAAGATAATATAGGAGGTCCGTCCGTGCATAGACAAAATTGCATCAGTAATACTGAATAATTTTGCTTGAATATAGACAAACGAGGCACAAACTTTTTGACCATTCAGCTTGGAATGTGAGATTGGTCGGTGAACATGAGATTTCTTAATTTTATCAAAAAAATTCCACAATTTTTCCCAGTCTATGGGTGGAATTTAATTATTTTGTTAATAAATTTGGATTTTTTTTTAATTATGATTATGTGTGTATAACTAGATTCGCTGGTTTCAAACAAGTCAAAGTTTTAAAATTAAATTATATTTTGATATTTTTTAAGATAAATATATATATATATATATGAAAGAAGCATTCATAAAAAAAATATGAAGATAAGTAGGTCTCACAAAAGTTTATATATAAAAGAAGAAGTGTGGGTCTAGTTTGCTAAGAATAATGGGTCTAGTTAGCTAAGGATAAAATCCCTGGCCCGGATGGATGGACGGTAGAGTTTTATCTCCATTTTTTTGATATGATTGGCTCGGAGTTAGTAGTGGCTATTGGAAGTAAGACACGGGTTCCACATTGTTTAAACTCCACTTATATTACCCTGTTGCCTAAAAAGGATTGGCCGAAGTGCTTCAATTATTATCATCCCATCTCGTTATGCAACTTGATGTATACAATAATCACTAAAATTATTTCGGAAAGATTGAAACCCTATCTTGCTAAATTCATATATGAGAATTAGTTCGGCCAGATTTAGATGGGTTGGGGATTCACAGGATTGTCTTCACTTTGTAAAGAAGAAGCATTTAAATACTTTCATCCTTAAGATGGATCTCATAAAAGCATATGAAAGAATTGATTGGACCTATCTGTGGTTCATTCTCATCCAAATTGGCTTATCTTATGAAATCACCAATTGGGTTATGGCGTGTGTTTCGTCTGCTCGTTTTGTTGTTTTGGTTAATGGCTCCACGTCTTCTAATTTCAGTGGCTCTAGGGAAATCAGGCAGTGATGTCCCCTCTCCCATTACCTTTTTATATTGTCTATCGAAGGCTTAAGTCTGCTCATCAACCAAGTGAAAGAGCAAAAGAAGATTCTAGGTGTTAAAGTGGCAAATGCATTGTTTATTACACATCTACTTTTTGTAGATGATGTCTTTATTTTCGGGGTTGGCTCTATATCAAAGTGGAAACATTATCATGATATAATCTCTACCTTTTGTAGAGCTTCAAGTATGTCCATCAATGTTCACAAATTGGATTTTATTTTTCATGGTGGAGATTCCGGATTACATGAATATATATTTTCATTATTTCCTATCAAGATGTGCCTATTGGATGAAGGTATCAAATGCCTTGGATTTATATTAAAACCGAATGGTTATAAAAAGTTGGATTGGTTATGGCTGGTGAAAATGATGCAAAGGAGGATAGGTACTTGGATGCATGGTTGGTTGACTCTGGGGTGCAATTGATTTTAGTATGCTCAGTTCTGCAATGTATTCTTGTTTATTGGTTTTCATTATTCCATGTTCCTAAGGGTATTATTGACCTGATTAGACGTAAGATCTTTCAGTTCTTATGGGATGGTAAACATGACCTGTCTAAGTTTCATCTATCATCTTGGGAGAGCATCTCAAAGCGCAAGTCCTTGGGTGGATGGGGTATCAACGATCTCTGGAGTTTCAATACGGCATTATGCGCCAAATCACTTTGGCGGGCTCTGACCGTAAATAGTCTGTGGGGATCTGTGATTAGATGTAAATACTTGGGTAGGATGAATTTTGGATTGTGGTTGAGACAACACAAAAAGTTGGCATCATTTGTTGCTTGTATTTGGCAGAGTCTTCAGTGGGTTTTTCCCATCATCAATCATGCATTCTATTGGTCGACGGGGCAAGGTATTCAAATTTTCTTAGGCATGGATCCTATGTTGGGTGTGACTGACCACTTTACTTTCTCTGAGGAATTGCTGGAGTTTCTTCACAAACAAAACATTTATGTTCTCCAACAGGTAGTAGCGAATGTGGATGGAATCAACCCTAGGTGAAAATCAACATCTGATCTTAGCAGCGAATGTGGATGGAATCAACCCTAGGTGAAAATCAACATTTGATCTTAGTAGTGAATGTGGATGGAATCAACCCTAGGTGAAAATCAGCATCTGATCTTAATCTGCCGTAGGATGTAGCAGGTGAATGGGATTCCTATGTGTCTAGGTTATCTCAGGCGGGTATTCGGCTGTCACATACGTCATATTCGGTGTTATGGCATTATAATAAGAAAGATGGCATGGTTAAGGCAGATCTGGCGTATAACCTGCTCATGGATCATAGTACTGAAAACACTTCTGAGTGGTGAACAAAATGGATTTGGCGTGAAACCATCCCCTAAAGATCAAATTCTTTGTGTGGTTGAGTATTAAGAAGAAGATATTAACTTGGGAATCTTTACAAAAACGTGGTTTCACTAGCCTAGGTATTTGTGTCCTTTGCTTGTAGGAGATGGAATCAGTGGAACATCTATTTGGATATTGCATTTTCTGTCAGCGGGTGTGGCAGGATTTGGGGAATCATTTCTTTCCATTTCGAATGGACTCTTGGATATTTAGGACAAAATCTGCAGGAAATATGGTATTTTCATTATTCTTGCTTGAGATCTCTTCCATTACTTACGATGTGGCTCATTTGGAGAAGAAGAAACAACCGCATATTTTACAAGATTCGGAGCAATGCACTCTCGGTCAGCCTAAAAGTGATTTCTTTGTTCCATGACATATCTTAGAACTCAGGTTCCCCTCGGGCTTGCGGTATTGCAGCCCCGAGCTGGGTCAGTCTCAGATTGTTTTTTTTTTCGATGGAGATCAATAGCAGGGCTTGTGTGGCATCAGTGTGGTGTTGCGTATCAGTCCTGGGCACTTTATTCCCTATGGATGGGGATGGGAAGGCACCAATAAAAAAGCGAAACTATTGGCCCTTTGGACCTTACTGTATGTAGTTGGCTTGATACAATTGGATTCTTTCTTGATTGTGGGTGACTCAAAGTTTATTATTGATTGGATGATGGGAAAAACTATACTATCAAACCTCCTGCTGGACCATTGGATGGGTCGTATTCGAATGTTGAATTCTTTCGAGTATATCTCTTTCAAGCATATCTTTCGAGAGTACAATTTTGGGGCAGATTATCTTTCAAAGAAATCCATTGGACCCATGGATGGTTGTATCTTGTTCAAAGAATTTAGGAATGGAGTCTATGAGGACTTTGGAGGTTACAAGTTTTTTTGGATAGCTTTCTACTTGGATCTTGCACTATTTATGTGTTCACTTCCAAATTAATTTGTGGGCTGTTTGGGAAAAGAGTTGTTATAGTTTTGTAGTGATATGTTCTTGATCCTATATGATATGTTCAGTAGTTTATGAGTGGTCTATAATTTTTTATTAGTGTTTTGAATGATTCCACTTCTTGTGGTCTCGATGTAATTTTCAGACACAACTTTCTCTTAATATAAACAGTTGTCTTTTGTTCGGGATGAAAAAAAAGGGCCACTTGAGTTCAATTCTCCTTAAGGGTGAGTTAGTTGGGAGGTGACACCCAAAATCCAACAAATTGAGGTTTGGATTTTAAATGTTAATTAATTTGAGTGGTTTTCAAAATTGTCCTCGGTATTATCTTTTGAATATATCTAATGGTTTTAATGGATGTGATTATTTCACTTAAAAATACAAAAAACTATATGGTAATAATAATAATATTTTATGTATATCAAATTAGTTTTAATAGGAATTGTTAAGAATGTTTGAAAAATTATTTGGCTAACAATTACATTATATATAGTTTTTTGGCAAAGTAAATTTCTTTTGATGACTTATTTTTATTATTTGTTCTTTTAATAGAGGTTCATATCTTTAAAGCAAATTTGTATGGTTTAAATTTTCATGATTGAAATTTCATAAATTAACTTTTACACTTATTTTTACTAAATTTTAATTATTTAAAATGGTTTTGACACCTCAGCGATAAAGGACATCGCCAAGGAGGAGGTATCGTGAAGCGTGATGGAAAATACAATGACGATCATCATGGCCGAGGTTGGAGAGAAACTTTTGTGTCTGTAGGTATACTAGGATGTCACCGTACCATGGGTCATCCGACGAAATGGTGAGCAAGTGGTCGTCAAGTAAGTTGGTGATGATGGGGGGTAGTACTGCTGAAGATGGTAAGTCAGTCATGATTTGTTCCTGTTTGTGTCAGAAATTGTTACTAAGGCTAGGGTAACAAGCCAACACAATCTCAAAAATAAAATCAATCCAAACTAGGTTTTTAGGGTTTTGTTTTGTATGTTTTGGTTAGAAACTTCAAGAGCATAAGGGAATACATTCAGCAGATAAGTAAAAACTAATTCATACACATATATCCATGAAGATGCATATATATCTCAGGAATCCACAAAAGATTGCAATGAAGTTCATACAATAAAAGACAAGCATCACTGGAAACTACACATAAAACCAGAAATGAATTTGTCAATCAAGAAACTATATAAGTTCAAAATGAAGCCAACACATATCAGAAGTGGGATAAGGAGTCATATATTCATAGTTTCATCAAAAATGCATATGAGAGTTTGCAATACTTAGCAGTGAACAAGTCTGGAAGAATCAACAGCTTGCAGACCTCCTAAAGCTCTCCAAAAATTCGAACCCTTTCAATGACTCTTTGTCCCTCTTTTATCATTACCAAGAAGTAGTTTCATCTCCCCTTCATTAGGTCGAAATTGAAACTACCCAGCAGTTACATTAACTAACTAACTCAACTAATTGACTAAAAATAGCAAATCGGATTCCTGGCAAATGTGGCGAATTTCTGGAAAATAGGTGTCAAAGAAGCTTCCATATATCTCAATTGGTGACACCTGTGTAAAAACTGAGAGAGGTTTTTGTTAATGGGTCCGTTATGGACAAAAACCTCTCTTGGTTTTTCAAAATTCATCTCCAATCAATCAGAATCGGCCCCGCAAAATGAACACTAAAACAGGAAAATATTAAATATTTAAAATCCCTGGAAAAAAGGCTGCAAAGATTAAACCGAATCTTTCAAACCTTGACAGTTGTTGCAAAACTGAGAGAGTTTTTTGTAGATGAGTATCTTAGGAACAAAAACCTCCTTTGGTTTTCAAAAATTCCTCTCCATCAGCTTGTGGTATGCATTTGACTTCAATCACTCAAACAGGAGAAAATAGAGCAGAATTCTGTGCCAAATACCCTGTTGAAAAGCATTTTTCTCTTTCTTTATCATTCCTATCAAAGGAAACTGTAACCCACTGTGACACCATATCTGAGTGAAACCATGGGGCGTTGAGCTCATCCATACACAGAGCAGCTTCATCCATGTCTCTCACACTGTAGCATTCCTTTATTGCCATATCAGACTTCTCCTGTAGCCGTTTCTCATCGTTGACAACCATCACAAAGAACCATAAACTTGAAACTCTTTCCCCATAATATTTTTTTTTAGTACACAGGCACAATCTGTCTTAGGTTTCAAGAATTGTTTTGTAAACTGATTTCCTGTGCTTTGGGCTCTTTTGAAATTTTTTATAGACCCTTGAACAGCCCTTTAAATTCAATATTCTCTTGTCTCAATCAGGCAACTAAGTGGATATGTTCTCCAAGCAGGTGACTTCATGAAATTCTGATAATTTTCACCAATTTCTAAACCATTTTCATAAACCAATCACACCTACTGCATAAGAATGAGCATAATAGAAAAAACTGCAAGTCCTCTTAATGTTCTTTCCAGAATTTTGAATGTATAAGAGAACAAATGATAACATTCTTCATTCAAACTGTCATTTGCACTTCCCAGACTGAATACTTTACATTTGAAACAATTCCGTAGCTCTGTTCATGCATATTGCTCATACTAGCTTCAAATAGTTATTTTTGTTGTGAAATGCTCATTTTATGATTTATTTTATCATTTCCAGCCAGCAATTTTTCCAGAAAATTGTGCAGCGAAAAAGACCCAAATTTTCCAGCTGTGAGGGTTTATATCGGAATACCTTTCAGCTATGTATCTGTTGTGGCTTACAGCTTCTTTTTGGGGTATTAATGGTCTCCTTTTATGAGAATAGGTGTCCTCATATCGTATCTTTAACTGCTGATGGATGAATTTGGAAGCCCTAATTCTCGCTGGCGATAAACACTCCTGTCTCCTCTCTTCAGCAACACAATCCACCGTTCAACAGTGAACTCTCCTTCACAAACACTACTTTTCCTGCAATGATGCGTGTAACAAGAGAAAACTGACAGCTAAACCGGAATTTGCTGGCTTCTGTGCAACTGATCCCGCATACCATGCAATGATGAACTCGTTTGTCTTCGTGATTAGCAACCAACAAAAATCATGCTCAAATTGTTGCAAACACATGTTAAAACACTCACACAAGGCGATTAGACACTCCCACTCTGCATCATGATTGAAAACAGATCGAAAATTGCAAAAAACTCAAGCCACGATATTCCTGTAGCGCGCTCTTTGTTAAAATTTTGCCCAGTGCTACAGGAATAGCTGCTATGCCAAAATTTAGCATTTTTTTCACTTTCTGCTAATTTGTCGGAGGTTTTAAAAGCTACTTGATTTAAGGAATGATTATGACTGCTCTCTCAACACATTAATGAGTCAATCTTTGAAAATATGACTTTCTTTAACCCCTTTAAAGCATAAAAGATCACCAAAATCAAATAAAATCAATAAGGGATGTGTTCAAAACTTATTCAATCACCCATATAGTTTCTAAGGAGACTAAAACTAAAACTCAAAACCAAAAATTTAACTGAAGTGGATTCAAAAACAAACCAAAATTGGAGAAAATAACTCAAAAATGAAGGAAAATTTACTGACTTAACAGTTCCAAAGCGAGTGCTTTGGTAGTCTTTGGTGTCACAAACGTCAGGTCGTATTCTTGTAGTATGATGACCCATTTAGCCATGCGGCTTTGGACGAGGCGGTGACTCAAGAGATAGACCATAAAGGTGGAATCTTACATGACTGTAGTTCGACTTAATAGAATGTAGTTGCGAACAGGAAAATTTTTAGGGGCGAAATTTTGCCAATTGGCTATTTTCGGGGCCTTTTTTCAAAAAATAAATTCGCTATTTGGTCATTTTTAGGCTCTAATATCGCCTATATTTACATAAAATATGTTTTTTTATCATAATATTCGCCAAAATTTACAATTTTTAGTAGTAAATTGTATGTTTCATATTTAATATTCACTTACCAATCTATATTTATGTTTTTTTCAATCCAAAATAATTGCCTAGAATACTACACTTAAGCATACTTTTATAATCCTTAAAAAATACCCTGGTTGCGAACCTTCTGAACCGAGAAGACAATGACAAGGTCCAACTTCTCGTCATGGAGGTAGCATAGTGGTGGGCCTGATAATGTTTAACTCACATAATAAATGACATATTCTTGTCGCACACTATCTTCTTGGGCTAACACACCCGAAACGACATATTCGTATGCCGAGTCATAAAGGATAAAATCCTTCCAGAAATCTGGAGGTGAAATCAACGAGATGGAATTCAAGGCTTGTTTGAGTGCTTCAAAATACGCTTGTGCTTGTTCTTCCCAAATGAAAGGAACATGGGTCTGAAGCAAGCGAAGGAAATCATGAAATTTCGTAGCATAGTCCGGAACGAAGCGACAGAGAAAGTTGGCTTTCCCTTGAAGGATTTGTAATTTTCGTAATGTACGTGGGGATGGGAGGTCAAGGATGGCTTTAAACTTCAAAGGGTCTATAGTGATTCCTTTTTAGGAAATGATGAAACCCAACAATCGGTCTGCAAGAATGCAAAATACACATTTGAGGGGGTTCAGGCAGATGTTGTACTTGCGACAACACAAAAAGACTTGTCGGAGGTCATCTAGATGGTCAAATTGTTTCTTGGATCGAGCAGTGAGGTCGTCGAGGTAGACCGGGATGATATGGACCAAATCATGAAAGCAAAAGGTCATGACCCACTGAAATGTGGCACTAGAATTTTTAAGACCAAAAGGCATGACTTGATAGGCAAAGGTGCCCCATGGGGTAGTGAAGGTAGTCTTGTACTGATCTTCCTTGTGAATTTGAATTTGATTATAGCCGGAGAAAGTGTCCATGAAAGAGAGAATCTCATGACCCACACATGCATCAATAAGTTGATCAATGAAAGGCGTAGGAAATTTGTCTTCGGGACATGCTAAATTCAGATCACAAAAATCAGTGCAAACACAAATGGTGCCTTGTTTTTTGTTGACTGGTATAGGATTGGAAACCCAGGTGGTGTAAGAAATGGGATAAATGAACCCAACTTGATGTAGTTTCTCAATCTCAGCTTTCATTGTTGGGAGTTTGGAGAGGTGAATGGGCCATTGCTTTTGGCAGATGGGTGGGATGTCAGGCCAAGTATCGATACGGTGCTCAACAATGGCGGGATCAATACCATGCATATCAGTATATGACCAAGAAAAAACATCACGTAACTCTTGGAAGAGCTTCTTATAGGAATTGACTTCATCGAGTGTACATGAAGTGCCTAGAGTAATGTGCTCGACTACATCGAGTGTAACAGAAATACCAACTTGTATGGTAGGTGATATGTTAGCCATGTTACATTCCTCGAAGGAATGAGGATCTGGGATGGGGTTCTTAAACTGTTTACTTGGCTATGGATGAAATATTTTGACTCGATCGAAAGTTGGTTGGCTGTGACAGGGGTAGAATCCTCAGGAATGAAGTAGAATTGATGATGCATATCGTCCCAAGGGTAGTCAGGTGTTGTTAATGCTTCAAGGATTTCTTCGTCATTGTGGAAGTGTTGTGTGGACAGATTGAAAGAGGTAAGGCTGGAGGTCGGGGGAAAAGTTGGTTTTCTATTTGGGGAGATCATATAGATGGTGTTAATATATCCTGAGGAGGAGGATTCGTGTGGGTGAATCTCGTCGATGGTAGTGATGGATGACTCTAAAGAAGATTGATTCAGCTCATGGAGAACCAATCTATACCCGTTTAAGTCAGGACAATGATGTGAATAGTGTCTGTAGACTCTGCATATGGCGTAGGGGTGGTTGGTGCGCAATGATTTGTTGCATGGGTGGGGGGTGGTTTGTAGTTCGACAACCAGAATATTGGGGTCATCATCCAATGTCTTCATGTGTTCTTGAAGGTTTGGCAGTTGCAGAATATTATGGGTGGCATGGCCCAAATCATTGCACAAAGAAAACTTAGGGGGTGCGTGGAATGTGGGGGGAGGTTTCACGTTTTCGGTTGCATGTGGTGCAGTATGGTTGTGTGTGGCCTTGACCCCATTGTTGTTGGATAAAGACATTGTCGCCACACCGGGGGGTGGACAATTGGCAGTGGTGATTGGTTGGGCCGGTTGGAGGACGACTTGTGGTGTCGGAGTGGGATTAGGAGCGGGTAAATACCATATGGGAAGTCCTAATGTCAACCTGGGGAGATTGAGTGTGGCCATCACTAGCGTACTTACTACTCCTAAGGGTGGGAATAAGAACGTGATTGTGTGGATCAGTGTGGCTCCAACGTGGTTGGGGACCGCCGACGGTTGAGGAAGTAATGGTGGTCAGGGGTGAGGAACTGATTGTTTGGATGAAATTGTGCATAGATAAGATATCTCAATAGCTGTCGGGGGAGGTGGTAAAGACCGAAATGTAGAAACCATTGGCGGTTCCGAATAAAGTCCAGGACCGGTAGTGGAAACCAAAGAGGTGGGTGCACCAAAATCAGGTTGTTCAACCATAGGGAGAACATTTTCGGGTGTAGTAGGCGCGTTGGGGTCATAATAAGTGACTTGGTCGATTTTGACAACACGTTCCTCATGGGGGAACATCATGATGTGAAACACCGATGACACGACAACCTTCATGGCGTACATGTAGCTTCATCCTAGGAGTAAGTTGTAGTCGAGTTGTGCATTTACGACTTTGATGTCAATCAAGATAGTTTTACTAGCTAATTGAACTAGAACATTAGCCAGACGACCTTGTGGCTGAGCTAAAAAACCATCATAAGCTCGTAAGGTGGTCGTGGATGGTTGTAGGGTAGGGGATCCGAGCTTATTCCACACGAATGTAGACATAATGCATGTAGAGGCACCCTCATCGATGATACACTGATGGATAACAATATTTCGGACAGAAACAAAAAACTTGAAATGCTAATGTGGAAGGCATGCATGGTTCAGATTGGTCTAAATCGAATGCCATCATCCATGAATCAGAAGGGTCCATTGCACCTATGGCGGAAAACAATTTTTTGGCGTTGTGTTGGGAAGCTCTTTAAAACTTCCATGGTTGGAATAGCAGTAGGGGACTGGGCTAAGTCATCCATGATGTTATAGTTGGGGGAAACACAAGCATTAGGGTTGTTATTGACGCGCCACAAAGGGAATCAGGGATCTTTGGGGGCCCCATCGAATGGTGCGGGGGGTATGCGTGATGATTGATCTGTGGGGATAGTGTTAGAATCCTTATCCATAGGAACAATTTCTGTGGTGGAACCACATTGGGTACCGGTGTCAAATGGTTGGTTTCCATGAATTGCATAGGTAACATGTTGTTGTGGTGCTGCAGCCCCTTAAGGGGGATCCAACGGTTGGGTGGTTACTACCCCTTGCATCGGTAGGGGGTTCTGCAACACCATAGGTTGCGTCTTGGGTTGCGGGGCATTAGGTGGTGCCGGAGGTGCAGCATGTCCTTGGCATTGAGCGTCGTCAGTCCAAAGTTGACAAGCTCATTCCAGATGGGGCCAATTATGTGTGTAGTGTCCATATACCCCACAAATAGAGCATGGATGGTTTGTGCATAAGTTGGGTTTTTTTCCTTGCCAAGGTGGTCGATCAAGATTTTGATTAGCTGGTGTGACACCATTATTGTTTAGGGGGTTGGGTGCTGGACCGCCTCTATCCGGAGGCTGGTTGTTCCCTCAGTTATGACCTCTTCCCCTATTTTGTTGTCCTTGCTGGTTTTGTTGGGAAGGTTGGTTTTTTTTAGTGTAAATTTTCCCTTGCGGAGTAGGGGGTTTCTGTGGTTGAGCAAGTGTTGGGGTAGCCTGCGGTGGGTAATACGTTGGAGGAACTTGAGGTTGTGCTGGTGTAGGTGTAGTCGATTGAGGGTAGTAGGTAGGAGGTGCGACCGGGGGTGGCGTATGTTGGCGGTGTGTGACCATAGCAATGTGTCGGACATGAAGGTCCATGTACATGAGGGGCTTGTGCCATGGAAACATACGAAGGTGTTTCTCATGAATGGGTTGTGGCATGGGAAAGGTATGGACCACCAATGGCGGGATTGTGTGTTGGGTTATATGCTGGGGTAGAGGTAGGGGGTATATGGACATATGGTTTTTTATGAGATGCAATGTGTCCAATGATGTCGTCGGCAGTGTGGGATGCCCCTGGCACGTCCTTCGTGGAGGAATCGTCGCAGGGACCATCGGGTAAAATGGAATAGGTAGTCTGACTGAGCATAGATGAGGTCAAACTGTTGGGATTTGAGAATGGCTTCTTCTTCGGTTTGGGGCCGTTCGGATGTCACATCCTTGGTGATAAATCTTATGAGGGATTTCAATAACTAATCTAAAAAGATAGAGTCATCTAGCTTGATCTTACATAAACTACGATGTCTATGCCATTCATGAATATGGTCAGTGATATGGGTAGTCATTTTCTGTCTGCAAGATAGTAAAATCTCAACACCAGCATCATAACAGACGGGTAACTAGAAGAACTGTAGGAAAGTCAAAGCAAGGGAGGTAAAGGTTGAATGTGCCCCATGTGGTTGTTCAATATACTACTTGGCTATAGAGCCAATGAGGGTCCATTGTAAAAGGAAGAGGCAGATCGAGTCACCCACTATAGAGTTAGAGGAACACCATAAGTGGAAGGACATGATATGGTTTTGGGGGTCCTCGCCACCTTTCCATTCTAACTTGGGGATGTCCAAAGGGATTTTGGTAGGCACGTGAGGCCATGTGGGTCCATGTCGGATCAAATTGTTGGTCAATTGGGCTAGATCAGGGAGCTTGAGACTAGCCATGAATGGAAAATTGGTAGAAGGATGTGACATGGTTGTAGGGCTTGTGTGCTAGCCATGGCAGAAATTGTGAGGCCACTGCTCCCAGGGGCGGATCGATGGTGTGGGTCATGACAGGGATCCAGGAACCTTCAGTGAAGGGCGAGGGGATCGTGTAGGAAGGGATAGTGCTCCCAAGTGTGCTACTAGTCACCAAAGGGACTGTAGTTGGAACTAATCCACTACCCATAGGTATGGAAGTTATGACTGGGATGCTAGGTGTAGGTCATGTAGATGGTATAGCAGGGATGGATGCTAAAGTGGTAGTTTGGCTAGTGGTGGACCCACCACCAACAATCCCACTGCAAAAGGGGTTGGGATTCATGTCAGCCATGGGACTAGACGGATCTGTGTATATGGGTAACTATGATTCAGAATCAGAGGTAAAATAAGGGGCGTCAGGATGTGTATCCGGTGACAAGGCTGTGCGCTTGTGACAAGTGCGGCCAAGTGAACCGTGTTGCGGGGATAACCCTCGTAGGAGATGAGAATGTCTCGATGAATCAATGGTGATAGGTGTAAAAGTGTTGAGGGGATGTGGTGAATAAAATGCTCAAAAATCCTAGTGAAATCATGTGTGCAAAAGGAGAGCTCAAAAAATTTGGCACTCACACCAACAACAATGCTAAAAAATGCCTGCTACAGTAAGTAGAGCTACAATAAAATGGTCAAAATACCAACAAGCAACATTCCTAAAAATAAAAAGGTAGACTCACTAATCCAATGGGGTTATAGGAGCATGCAAACACCTATCTAAGAGATATGGAAGCTCACACAAATCGTATCCTCTACAGGGTGATGAAATCCGCAGTTAGGCAATACGAAATGCTCAACCAAATGGATAAAGGATATACCTCTACCGAGAGGGAATCCGGGTAAAAAGAGCCCTAGAAGAATGGCAACTAAGCTACCCCGTTCATGTCACTTCCGGAAAGGTGTCCCGCAACTTCAGTTCTTTGGTCATCGCACACCCGGTATGGGCGCTAGTATGCACGATGAGAATAACGAGTCGGTGTCCTTCAGTACAAAATGGAGAGCGACATTCCACTCAGACTTCTAGAACCAATCTTGCTACTTTCCCTCCTAAAGGAGAGGCCCTCTGAAAAATTGGTGTTAACCGTACCAATAAGTAATAGGGGATTTTGGATCCCTAAAAGACAACAACTATATCTCAAATGTAAATGACAAAGGGGGTGTTGTTTGGATGCCTAACCCTAATGTCCTACCTAGCCAAAAGATTGTTTTTGTGTTCCCCAAGTGGCGTTAAGGTTGGTTTAATTAAGTGAATTTTAAGGCTCTCTTGGATTATGGTGACAGAGTGTGTGCACAAGTGGTGTGAACCCAAGATCGTTGTATGATCAATGCTGAAATAAACAACTAAGACTGAAAAACAAAGCTTTTTCCTTCTACTTTTTTAAAACATAAAAAATGCTAACTGTTGTAAAATGTATGTAGTAAATAAGCCCATTGAAATATGATGCAAGAGATAGCAATGTAGGAAGGATGCATGCACACTGAAATGTCTCTAATGCTACAAGAATCAAAACAACAAAAAAACTAATGGAAAATGGGTGCAGGAAAATAGGAGTTTGTGGTTATAGCCAAGGGAAAGAAAAAAGGAAAAACAAGTGCAGGGTGCGGTTGTGAGGCAAAAAGGTGCGCTCTAGGTGCGGCATACTACAGAAAAAATGCGTTGAAACAGAAAAATAGAAAACAGGACAAAAGAGTGCGGGTCTGGATGAAAAGGGCGCGGGTTTCAGGCTCAGCAATGTGCGGAGGGCACGGTTTTTGGGAAAATTGATGCGCAAGGGGTGGAACTATTGGAGGGTTTCACATGCGGAGGGTGCGGTTTGCAGGCCTTAGGGTGCGCGAAACATGCAGCTTCCAGGCCATATGATGCACGAACCATGAGCTTAGTAGGGAACAAAGTGTGCTCTGAGCGTGGCTATTCGACCGTACAACTCACAAAAGGTGTGGTTGGAAAATTCATCCTTGGGCATAATAACCAAACCAAGCAACAAAATTGGATGTTGTAATTTTTGGAAAGTGTGTTTGGGATAGACCAACATGAGCGCATTGTCCATAAACTTTCATTTAAATTTTTTATGAATTTGACCTCTTAATGCAAAATCTTCTTTGCCTCTTAATAAGAAAAACCATAGTTGGATACAAGTTCCAATAAGATGTTTTTTACTCCACATATGGGTACTCATGCCTTGGCCATGATCATGGAAGGGAAACAATAGACTTATGTCCTTGACCATGCTCAGAGGAGGGAACCAACAACCTTAGGCCCTAAAGATAACTTCTTAGGCTCAACCTTCATGAATGTGTCATTGGACCTCCGCAAATGACAATGAATGCATTATGGGGCCTTAGCCATCATCAAGTGATGAAACAAGTGATTTATGATCATATTAAATTTTCTAAAGCTTAAGGGCATGGGAAATGTCCTTTAAATAGAAAACGAGAACTTTGTAGGGGGTATATAACATCTAATTGGGATACAAGTTTCATTAGTAGATTTTGTGCACTATAAATAAGTGTTGAGGAATAAACATGGTTGGGGGGACAATGGATTTAATTCCAAACTTAACATTCTTGAGCTGAAACACCATGACATAATCCCTCTCATAGGAGTATTTGGAATTCAAGTTGAATATGGACACCATGATCAAGTCTTGGGCGTCTAGGTTTCTAGGTTTCTGGATGATGAAATTAGGTATCTAACAATTATATTTGTGTGGATGATGGATGAGAATCTTATGGTGAAAAATGTGATGGTGATGGTGACAACATGGGTAGGAAGAGCATGGTGGTGATGTTCATGGTGGCATGGTGATGGCGACAAGGACCATGGGGATAGTGATAATGATCATGAATATGGTGATGGTGCTAGTGAGCATGAAAATGGGCATGGGGATGAAAATAATATGGTTTACTTAGATGGGAGAAGAAAACAAAGAAAACAAATCCATGACGAAACTTGTGCAATTTATAAATCTATCAAGGTATCAATGTATGGCTGCAATAGTCAAAATATTAATGTCAATACTCAATAAGACCATGAAACAAAATCATAGCATACATGTACACCACATACCTATAACATAGTACACAATAAAACATGCAAACCACATACCAAATTACCTACCTTTGGTCATTCGACTAGACCATTAGGATCACCTCAAATACCAATGGTTTCCTTTAACCTCTCGTGCTTGGGATAAGGCAATAAGTATCGTGCCTTTAATGAGTTCTTCCTTGGCATTGTTTGCAACTGGAGGTTTGTTCGAATAACTAAGTTTGTATAATGCTATACAATATCACCCGGTCTATCATCTTCATATGTATACCCTTTTCTATTTGCTGAGTGGGAAACCTGGTCCAAATATTCTCCCTTTATAACCATCAACCCAATCGAAAAATCATTAGCCTCAGAGTCCCATAATAGGACATTTAGGGTTTGCTTCCCCTCTAAGCAACATGCCATCCAATATTTAGTGTGCCATGCATTGCGTCTCGGGGAAACCACTGCATATATGTGCCCTGGAGAAAATATAGTTCCAACATTTCAATAAACTAATTAGACACAATTAGTTGTCAAAAATATCAAAAACATACACAGCTAATTAGACACAACTAGTTGTCAAAAATATAAAAATATTAATCGAACCTGGTTGTACGAGATCTGATATGTGGTCATGGCCTGGTGAAATACTTGATTGGTCCTCTCCAATTGGGATAATTCTGTATCTATCAGTCAAATAATGGGGAGTGATACATGGTCCCAACTATCAACCCAATCCATGGATTCACATTCTTGCCATTCACCACTATTGGATGGAGAACAAAAACATGACAATTTCCTTGCCCACATTTCAAGTATAGCATTGTCCGATGTTCTAACTGAATGCAATTGTCAAAACCCAAAATTTCCAAAAAAAATTAAAATTTTTAAAAATAACAAGTAATGTTAATAAATGCATTCCTTGATCTGTTTGTTTAGTTAAGTGATCATAAATATGTCTGAATGATCTGTTGTCATGCTTAGATTTTGATATGAGTTTCTTTACCGTTGCTGATTGTTTCCTGTTCTTCAATCACAAGGGGGGATTACTATGACAGATTGGGCTTACTTAGCTTCCGAGCTAATGCAACAGGTTTCTTTCCCTTTACAGATATACAGGTAATTTCAGGCCGCTGCAATTAAATCTTTAAAGTGTTATAATTTATTTAACTGTACCAAATCATCCAATAAAAAGTCTAAGCATGCGAACCAGGTTAACAAGTGTTTGAAGGTAGCACTCTGCCTATGACCTTCTCAAGATCTTATTGATAGAGAATTAGAATTTACTGGAGAATATGGTAACTGTTTTCTTGAAATTTAAAAGAATTAGATAGTCCTATGGAGTATTGGTCCATTACTGATATACATGAATTTCTTAACTAGAGCTTTAGAGTATGAAAGAATTTTCATAATCAGTTAAATTTTTACTCCTCCTTTGTTATTGCATCAAGTCATGTTTATAGTTAGAATATTTGATATGCAACATTTTAATTGTAAAGACTTGAAGATATCAATATAAATATACTTTGCTTGTCTCAAACAATTACCAGATATTCTGTAAAATTACATGTCTCCTCCTAACATTTTCAGGATTTGTTTAGCTTGAAAAACTATTCCAATTTCTATGATCAATTTCATTTATGATCTTTCCAGGCTATACTGTCAGCCAAAATAGTTATAATAATCTACATAATCTATCGAGCATACAATTCACTTACACGTCCTTGGTACTTTTTGATCATGAGAGTATCAAAGTCCAGGTTTATCTACATAGGTTTTAGATCTATTAGAGGATTATGAATGTGTTAGTAACAACCGGTACTATATCAATCTCCATCCCATTATTGTATAGTCTTCAAAGAATTATTATAATTCTTATCTCATCATCTGAGACTAGGGGTTGAGGCATGATAGTAAGGAATTTTAAGAACAACAGGTCATTACAATTTCTATCCATACTCTCACCATATCTTTTGTAAATGAAAACAATTCAATACTTTAATATAAATCTTTAAGCGCCATTTTAGTGCATAGTTTGTTTTAAATATAAGACCATGTCTCAATAATTTTTATGCAAGATTTAAAGGCATTATCATAATGTTTCGTTTGAAAACTAAGAATGACATGTGATCTATGGTGTTGCTATTATCACGGATAACCATGCAATAAATTTGGTTTTTCCCATGATTTGATTTTTATTTAGTAAATAATGATGAGAATCTCATCGAAATCTTGATCATTATTGACAGTGTATGATTGAAATGTTTTGTAGGCGAGGTATGAATATTCGCTATGCAAAATACAAAGGCATTGTTTTATTAAGAATTACATGGTGTTTTAAGCTATGGCGTCGTAACTATGACATATTATCCATGCTATGATTTTTATTTTGGATAATAGTTGATGGGAATCTCATTGTGAAACTATGGCTCGTCGATCCACTGTGAGGAGATTATTAAACTGCTACGTGGATGCTCCAGTGCCAAGCGTTGGTGATTTATAAGCGTTGACGAAACCCTAAACTTGTTATTTCTCCCCTTGCCTTCGGGCTCGGCCGCTCTACTAACCCTCCTGTCCAAACCTTACAACCACAATGTGTGCTAATAGTCTCTATGTTGCTCCCGCCCTTCGTACTTTCCCATTGCATCGTTGGGAGTCATTTGTTTTGCTGTTAGCTGCTGTGAGGTGGTTATGACCTATGGTTTATCTTTTTGGTATCCATAATAACCCTGTCTCAGCTTCCATCGTTTGCATATTTTAACTTAGTCTCGTCACAGTTTTTCATGGCAGATGATAACCCTTTGCTTTTGTTAACTCATTCTCCGGTGCCAATGCTAGGGTTTAACCTTCTTCGATTTGTGGCTATCAGTCTAACCACTGTATTTGCACTTCAATCGCAACATCGGTAAGCTACAGGAATTCTATATTAGTTTTCTGATTACAAAAGAAATTCGTTTATTTTTTTAAAAATAAAAGAAATTGTAACTGATTCGTTTTCGTATATGCAGGTGTTGGCTACTCAGGAAGGTGTAAAAGACACAACCCACGGTGCTTTGCACTTACCTGGTAAGCTTGGTTTCACCATGGCTTCTCCTCCTTGCTGGTTGTTAGAGTGGTTAGGGTTTAGTTTTGGAAAGAACAACTCTGTGATGTATTTGGATATTACGGCTTCAGTCGGTGTTGTAGCTAATTTAACCTCCTTTCGGTACTTAGGTTTTTATACAGAAGAATTGTATTATAAATTTTGAAGAGAACAAAGGCTATGAGCCTGTTCTGTAGGTGAGGTTATGGCCTCGGGTTTTATGTTTCATTACAACACTTTTAAAAGAGATAACTGGGTTAACACCCAGGGTTTTAAAAATTAACTTAATAGAAGTTCCGTCTGTACAACAGGCTTGTATATTGCCTGCGTTTTCTTTTTGTTTAAATCTAGGTACAGTAATAATTAAACGTAAGTTATTAAATCAACCGTACTGTGAATTTGTAATGCGGCTACAGGTGAAATCGTGGTCTTAAGTTCTAGTTTTGATTTGACTTGTAAATTCTAAAAATGATAGGGTTTAAGCCGAAATGACAGTGGTGATTTTGTTTAGATGTTGATTTTGTTGATACGATTACGATTCTGCGGGTTAAAAGAGAGTTTAAGGAAAGAATATACCATTTTGTTTTAAGCTCGACCTCGAGCTGGATACTGTTCTGTTTTTTTGTTTCTTTAGTTATAAAGTTAATAACTAAATCGTTTTTTTGCTGGAAATTTCTTATTGATAAACTGGGATGATAGGGTTCCAAAACTCCACGGTCGTGAATTCATTTAAATGCTCAATCTATTGTTATGACTACGACTCTGTCGTAATAGAGAGTTTAGTGGAAGTTAAAACTATACTGTTAAGCTTGATACTAAGCCCAATAGGGTTCTGCTAAGACTTTTGTTTTTAAAAGAATGACTAAGTTATTTAACAGAGTTAAATTTCTTTATGAAAATCTCTGTTAGGGTTTGGCGTATTATTTAGGTTGAAAAAGTAAAGATTTGTTTTAAAATTAATTAGGGTAACCTAACCGTGGCTACAATTTCTCTGTAATGTTAATTATCTTGATATTAGTACTGTATCTTCTACTGTTAAAAGTATTAATATGGTTTCCTACGATTGTTTTGTTATAAATGTAATAATAAGTTACTACTATTATATTGAAAACAGTATCTTACGATCATATTGAATGCAGTATAGATATTTGATTAATAATAATTACTTCTTACTAGGGATGTTTGAAAAACACAGTAACTCTATCAAATTAACTACTGCTATTCTGAAATATTAACTTTTCTAATTAATTATTTCATATTAAAGATATAGAAAACACAATAACTCTTAACAAATCTTACCACTGATACTCTGAGATTTTTATCTTTTCTAAACTAATTACTCTTCAGACAAGTAGAAGATAAACACAACATACATTCCTTCAGATTTAATAAACATACGTAAATCAATAGCAGAACCTCTTTCTGTGGACAACAACAGCAATGGGAGGCTGTTACTCCCTACCAACTCCTGGAGAGTGCCCAGACAACACTTCTCAGGACCCCCGAGCTTGCTCTGGTCTCCCTGGCTGGAACTAGGTGCATCAAAATAATTCACTCAGCCCAAACAGCTATACTGGAACCAAGTTACTGCAGCATCCCTCTCAAACAACTTCCTTACTGTATAATTCCCTCTTCCTCAATGGGACTCTTGAATAACATTCACCTGAATGTATTCTCCCCCCAGAGCAATTTGAACCCCCAGCTCAGTTCATTGAGTACTATTTAAAAGATTGCCTAGGTCTTTGTTGGGTTAACTGTCATTAATGAGCCACCTGCTCAGATTCCACTTTCTTGGGGAATCATGACCCCAAATATAGGGAAGTTGCCACCTGGAACTTAGGAAGTGTTTGAGGATGCTGTCACTTGTCTTTTGCCTTTCCACCTAGTTCCATCCACTAGTTTGACTAGTAACCTCCTTTAACAGCTCTCTCATGCTGTTGTCTCCATAATTTATTTATTAATAATAAAATATTCTGAATTACATTCCATTTCTAGTGACTCTGCTGAGTCATCAATTCCTACTTAGCATTAAATTTAACATAATGTCTCAGGAATTTAATAAAACAATTCCATAACTTTTTTCAAAATTGGGGTATGTGACATACACACCCCCTTAAAATGTAACATCGTCCTCGATGTTACTTATTCCTCATCTTCAGCCACCCTTTGGAACAGATTTGGGTCTTCCCGCATCTTACTTTCTAGTTCCCAGGTAGCTTCTTCAAGACTAAGGTGCTTCCATTGCGCCTTCAGCTGTCCAATTGTGCGGTTCCGCAGAGTAATTTCCCTCCTCCCGAGGATACAATCCAGTTCCACCAGAACTTCCCCTTCTGGTTCTACCTGTACAATGTTCCAATCAATAACATGAGTAGCATCATGAATGTACTTTTTCAGAACAGAAATATGAAAAACATTGTGCACTTTTAAATTAGGTGGTAATGCTAGCTGATAAGCAACTTGACCAATTCTAGATAAAATTTCAAATGGACCACGGTAACGTGGCACTAATTTTGCACAACTCCCCAGTCTTAGGGAGCTCTTCTTTGGTCTTACCTTGATGAACACATGTTCACCTACCTGGAGCTCTTTAGGAGTTCTTTTCAAATCTGCCTGGCTCTTTTGCCGATCTTGGGCAATCTTCAAATTTTCCTGCACTTGTTTCACAACCTGTTCCATTTCTTTTAATAATTCAGGACCTAACACTAATCTATCTACTGGATTATTCCAAGAGATAGGAGTGTTACATTTACGTCCATACAAAATTTCAAAAGGATTGAACTTAGCTGACGATTGATAGTTGTTATTGTATGCAAATTCTGCTAAATGTAAATAATCCTCCCACTTACCTGGTTGATCCTTAACATACATTCTTAGTAGATCTTCTAATACCTGATTAACTCTTTCAGTTTGTCCGTCCGTCTGAGGATGGAAAGAAGTGCTGAAATTCAGTGTTGTGTTTAATCCTTTAAACAAGGATTTCCAGAAATTTCCTGTGAATTTAGGATCCCTGTCTGAAATAATAACTTTTGGGACCCCATGTAACCTAAAAATATGTTTCAGAAATATATCAGCTATATTTGCAGCCTTGTAAGTGGTTTTGACAGGAATAAAGTGTGCTGATTTACTCAATTTATCTACTACCACCATAATTGAATCATTCTGATTTTGATTTCTGGGTAAACCGGTAATGAAATCTAAGTTGATTATTTCCCATTTCCAACTAGGAATAGGCAAATGTTGTAACAACCCCGCTGGATGTTGATGTTCTGTTTTTACTTGTTGACAGTCCAAACATTTAGCTATATACTCAGCTGTTTCAGATTTCATATTAGGCCAAAAATAATCTTTTCTCAACATGGTGACAATCTTCTGGTAGCCTGGATGCCCTGAGTAAGGGGTTTTATGCACTTCATCCAGAATTAGTAATTTAACCTTGGATACATTAGGCACATACAGTCTATCCTTAAACAATAAAAATCCATCTTTGTTTAGGCTATAACCCTTTATTAAACTTTCTGTAGGTTCTTCTTTAGCTGTAGCCTGTAACTTTTGATAAATTTCATCTGATTTTATCCCTTCAGACAGATGTTCATTTAAATTAGAGGTATAAGTGCTGCTAGCTGATATAAAATTCAGCCTTGCATTTCTGCTCAAAGCATCAACCACCTTATTTTCCTTTCCTTTTATGTGCTGAATTTCGAAATCGTATTCACTTAAGAAGGCCAACCATCTTGCTTGCCTTGCATTTAAGTTAGACTGATCTAAAAGGTATTTTAGACCCTTATTATTAGTCATTAAGGTAAACTTTCTGCCTATTAAGTGGTGTCGCCACATCTTTAAGGCATGAATAACAGCAGCTAGTTCTAAGTCATAAGTGGCATAATTCTTTTCATGAATTTTCAGCTTCCTGGACTCATAGGCAATGATATGTCCCTCCTGAGTTAACACTCCGCCTAGACCATCATTACAAGCATTGGTGCAAACCACGAAATCCTTATTAGGATCTGCTATTCTTAGAATAGGCCCAGTTGTTAATAAAGTCTTTAATTTCTTAAAGCTTTCTTCACACTTCAAGTTCCAATCAAACTTCTTGCCTTTCTTTTGCAAGGAAGTGATTGGGTTGGCTATTTTTGAAAAACCTTCTATGAATCTCCGGTAATAACCGGTAATTCCCATGAACAACTTAACATCTGTTACGTCTTTTGGTATTGGCCATTCTTCAATTGCCCGGATCTTTTCAGGATCGACTGAAATCCCTTCCTTAGTCACTATGTGACCTAAGTACTGGATTTCATCCCTGAAGAAATCACACTTACTGAACTTCGCAAAGAGCTGTTGTTCTCGCAGTTCTTGTAAGACTATCCATAAATGTTCTTTATGCTCCCCTTCATTCTTAGAATAAATTAAAATGTCATCGATGAATACGACAACAAATTTATCTAAGTATTTATGCATTATGTTATTCATTAGGCACATAAAAACGGCTGGGGCATTAGTAAGCCCAAATGGCATTACAACAAATTCGTAATGTCCATACCTCATTCTGAAAGTTGTTTTGAATATGTCTTCTTCTTTAATTCTCACCTGATGATAGCCCGATCTCAGGTCTATTTTAGAGAACACCGTAGCTCCACGTAGCTGATCAAATAGATCATCTATGCGAGGCAACATATATCTGTTTTTAATTGTCATCTTGTTTAGTTGACGGTAATCTATGCAGAGTCGCATAGTTCCGTCCTTCTTTTTAACAAAGATCACTAGTGCTCCCCAAGGGGACACACTGGGTCGAATGTAATTCTTATCTATTAATTTCTTTAACTGTGTTTTTAATTCGTTAAGCTCCAGAATATTCATACGATACGGAGCCTTTGAATTGGGCACAGCACCGGGTACTAGTTCAATTGTGAAATTCAGTTCTCTCTTGGGAGGTAATCCTGGAATTTCCTCCAGAAAAACATCAGTAAATTCATTCACTATCGGAATATCCTCGACTGTTATCTGGCTTATTTCAGACTTAACTGCCTCATCTGTAATAGTTACAGCATAGGCTTTGCACCCTTTTCTGACTGCTCTTTTAAGTTGCAAAGCAGAAATCTGCCTGATTACTGTTTTCCTAGGAATACCCTTAACAATTACAGGTTATTCATTGTTATTTACACACGTAAAAGTTTTATCAAAATAGTTTAAAACTACCTTATGCTGTTCTAACCAGTCCATACCAATAAGGATGTCATACGAGTCAAGTGGCAGAATATTTAATTTAACATTAGTTCTAAAATCCTTCATATCTAAAGCACATTCCTTAACATAACAGTTCACCTTCCTTTTTGCCCCAGTAGCTAGTTGTACTGCCCAAGAATTATCGAATCTTTCAACAGTCAGATTACATTTTTCTACTATCTGCGGTGAAATATAACTAAGGCTAGCACCTGGATTGATTAAAATAGTTACAGGGGTTTTGTTAACCATACCTCCTACTTCCACCATGGAAGTTTGAAAATCAGCTTGGCGGTTCTCCAATGCTGCATTGATTTGGGGCATAGTCCTTGCAAAGTCTCCGACAGTCATTTCATCTTGTATGGTATGAATATTGCTGCTTGGTTTCTTTCGATTTGGGCAAACTGAAGCATAGTGTGGGCCATTGCACTCCCAGCACTTAATAGGTTCCTTTCGTTCAAAATTCTTAGTGTAATTCCCATGATTGTTAGAAGCCTCCTTGCAGCCTTTGAAGTTGTTGGAATGATTAGCAGCTCCATTTTTGCTTCCCTGGAAGCTTTTACCATTAAAATGGTTTCTGTTCTTGTTATTCTTGAAATTTTTCTGGGGTACAAACTCCTTTTTCTTGTACTCAAGCTGATTACTGTTCTTTTTAGCTTTCCAGTTGGCTATCCCTTCTTTCTTTTTATTCTATTCAAAACATAAATTAGCTTTTCGCATCGCTTCTTCCAGAGATTTGGGGTTATCATATTCGATTCTGTCTTTTATATGATATGGCAGGCAGCTAAGAAGCCGTTGTACCTTGGGTTTCTCTTCAACAAAATATGGCACATATCTTAACAAACTTAAGAACTTGCTGTTTAAGTCTTTCATAGTCATAGATCCTAGCTTTAATTCATAAAATTCCTTGGCCCTCTCTTCATAGTACTGTTCAGACAGAAATTTCTTTTTGAAGTACCTTTTAAAGGTACTCAAATTGACTTCTTTTTCTTTGATCCCCTTGACCCTTTTCAAGTCTTGCCACCATATGTCCGCTTTTCCAGAAAGATTATAGATGGCCATTCTTGCCTTCAGCTGATTTGAATAGTTGTACATCTGGAAATATTTTCGCATCCCGGATAACCAGGATTCTGCCTCTTCTCCTGTTTCAGATTCTCCATTGAAAGTTGGGGATTTTATTTTCTTGAACTCCCCGGAAATCTCTTCATAAGGTCTGTACTTTTTCTTTCTGTTATACAACTCAGCCTCACTGCCGTCGCTAGTAGTGCGATAGCTGTGTTGTTCCCTTCTTCCTTCAGATGATGAACTGCTGTCAGATTTAGCTAGTTTCATCCTCTTAGACCCTTTTTGATGACTAGCTTCTTCAGATTCAGATCTTTTGCTTCTTCCTTTAGTCTGAAATTTTTCCATCAAAATTTGATTTAATTGCTCTTGAGTTTTCAGAATCCTTTCATTATCCTTTTTGACTGTTTCTATCTCAGTCTTTAGACCATTTATAGTCTGCATCAGCTCTGAGGAGTGAGCAATTACCTCCTCTATCACAGGTTCTCTGGACATCTGTCTTGTCTCATTGTTTGGAGATTCCTCCTCAGCATATTCTCCTAGCTTCTCCATACCTGCCTGTTAATTTCAGAAAAATCTGTTTCTTTTTCATGAACAAGAAAATGCAAGTTAGAATATTATATCAATTTTCTTTTCCTTTTTATGGTTCTACGGAAACTAGTTGGGCCACATCAAGACCTAGTATTTGAACCATGCTCTGATACCACATGTCAAAACCCAAAATTTCAAAAAAAAATTTAAAATTTTTAAAAATAGCAAGTAATGTTAATAAATGCATTTCTTGATCTGTTTGTTTAGTTAAGTGATCATAAATATGTATGAATGATCTGTTGTTATACTTAGATTTTGATATGAGTTTCTTTACCGTTGCTGATTGTTTTCTATTCTTCAATCACAAGGGGGAATTACTATGACAGATTGGGCTTACTTAGCTTCCGAGCTAATGCAACAGGTTTCTTTCCCTTTACAGATATACAGGTAAGTTCGGGCCGCTGCAGTTAAATCTTTAAAGTGTTATAAGTTATTTAGCTGTACCAAATCATCCAGTAAAAAGTCTAAGCATGCGAACCAGGTTAACAGGTGTTTGACGGTAGCACTCTGCCTATGACCTTCTCAAGATCTTATTGATAGAGAATTAGAATTTACTGGAGAATATGGTAACTGTTTTCTTGAAATTTAAAAGAATTAGATAGTCCTATGGAGTATTGGTCCATTACTGATATACATGAATTTCTTAACTAGAGCTTTAGAGTATGACAAAATTTTCATAATCAGTTAAATTTTTACTCCTCCTTTGTTATTGCATCAAGTCATGTTTATAGTTAGAATATTTGATATGCAACATTTTAATTGTAAAGACTTGAAGATATCAATATAAATATACTTTGCTTGTCTCAAACAATTACCAGATATTCTATAAAATTACATGTCTCCTCCTAACATTTTCAGGATTTGTTTAGCTTTAAAAACTATTCCAATTTCTATGATCAATTTCATTTATGATCTTTCCAGGCTATACTGTCAGCCGGAATAGTTATAATAATCTACATAATCTACCGAGCATACAATTCACTTATACGTCCTTGGTACTTTTTGATCATGAGAGTATCAAAGTCCAGGTTTATCTACATAGGTTTTAGATCTATTAGAGGATTATGAATGTGTTAGTAACAACCGGTACTATATCAATCTCCATCCCATTATTGTATAGTCTTCAAAGAATTATTATAATTCTTATCTCATCACCTGAGACTAGGGGTTGAGGCATGATAGTAAGGAATTTTAAGAACAACAGGTCATTACAATTTCTATCCATACTCTCACCATATCTTTTGTAAATGAAAACAATTCAATACTTTAATATAAATCTTTAAGCGCCATTTTAGTGCATAGTTTGTTTTAAATATAAGACCATGTCTCAATAATTTTTATGCAAGATTTAAAGGCATTATCATAATGTTTCGTTTGAAAACTAAGAATGACATGTGAACTATGGTGTTGCTATTATCACGGATAACCATGCAATAAATTTGGTTTTTCCCATGATTTGATTTTTATTTAATAAATAATGATGAGAATCTCATCGAAATCTTGATCATTATTGACAGTGTATGATTGAAATGTTTTGTAGGCGAGGTATGAATATTCGCTATGCAAAATACAAAGGCATTGTTTTATTAAGAATTACATGGTGTTTTAAGCTATGGCGTCGTAACTATGACATATTATCCATGCTATGATTTTTATTTTGGATAATAGTTGATGGGAATCTCATTGTGAAACTATGGCTCGTCGATCCACAGTGAGGAGATTATTAAATTCCTACGTGGATGCTCCAGTGCCAAGATGTAATATCCCTCTTCCTATCCCTACCAGATTTATAAATATATAGTGTAAACTATGTATGAGGCCCTGGTGAGGTGCTCAAGGCCAAGGCCCCACCAGTGGACCTTGAAAGTGTCGATTATTTATTTTCATATATTAAGTTATACATTGCAAACGTATAATGACGCAAAAAAAAAATGATGGGCATCTGAATCCACTAAGGGAGAAGCCGATGGCTAGAAGCCATGAGATTCTAGTTACGAGGGGTGTCATCCAGTGTTACAACCACTTATAAGGTGGAAGAGTAAACTGAGTATTTAGCACTGTCAACTAAACTAAAATTCTACATGCCTACTTATGAGAAACTAGTACTAACTAGTACTACTAGTTTAACATTTTGAGGGTAAAGGGATTATATAAAAATATGTGTATATAAGGGAGTAAATGAAATGCGCCTATAGGTTATTAACAACGTATTATGTATATAGATATATACACTCCTATGTATATAGGAAAAAAGTTGGCAGAATTAACTTAGATGTTAATATTTGACTTATATATCTTTATATATATATATGATATAATGTCCTAAAAGATCTTGGGCAAACATCCTAAGGAAACTAGGGTTAATCCTAAGCAAATGTTAATACCTATATGCCAGCATTATTAAATAGTCAGTAAAATTATCTAGGCATTAGCCTCTTTTATAAAAAGGAAAGAGGGGACACAAAACAATAATCAAAAGAGAGTATTTAAAAGAATGATCTTAAATATGATTCATCATTTTAAGCTTGGGCATATATTCCTATGAGTCAACTATAAAGAGAGGAGTCTCGAGTTCTTTCCTTTAAAAGAACTATATTTTATAGTTACCTTTAAAGAGGTTTTAGATGTTATAATGACTATAGGATATAGTCACCACATTAGGAAGAAAGAATAATATCCATTATATGTTTTATACAAGTGGGGCTTGGATAAAGCATAGTTTCTAATAGTACTCTACGGAGTTCGATTTGTGTTCCTACGAAATCTTCGACGATTTAAGGGGTGGCATCCTCTTTAAAAATGGATCCAAACCCCAACTTAAAACGTGGGATGACTCGCGAAGACCTTAAGTTGGTAGGTAGCCTAGAAGGCTTCCCGACGCCACTTGGCACTTACCTAGAAAAACTCCATCTTACAGATGGCGACTCTTAGAGAGGTGGATTCTCCAAGTGGGAACACGAGTTTGTTTTGTGTACATTTATTTTATACAGCAGAAAAGCCTGGGGGGAAAGGTGGTCGAGATGAATCAAAAGGCTCTATTTTCAAGCTTCACCAAGGGGGGAGAGGACGACTGCCTCAGCCCGATCCTCATCTGATCTTTCTATTATGAGAACTCATCAGAGACCAGGACGCATTGAGCCTTTTGTTGCATATGATATAGGATCCTTGCCTTGTTGCTAAAGGATATGTTTTTGATTGTTTTCGACAGAGTTCGTATAATTTTAAAAGTGTAGCATGGACCTTTATTTTTTTTGAGATCACCGCATGGCTAGATCTCGGAGTTGACAGGGTTAGAATGTTTAAGGGAACCGCAAAGCCAATCTCTGTTTTGTTCTTTCTATGGGATCTATGTTTTGTTGTATTATTTTATATATATTTTTTATGAAGGCGTTTTTATATGTAAATAGCCTAGTTTTCACTCTGCATTTGATTTGTTGGCAACTAGAGATTTATCTCAGAGAAAGTATATACTTGAACTCTTGTTTTTTTTAGTTTTTAGGAGGCGGTCTCCTTATGGAGAAATAGACCTCTGTATATATTTTTCCCTGTCAAATTTTATGCTAAGTCTTTCTGCAAGTGGGGCGAATCCTGTTCTTTCATGTGACTAATTTTTCTGATGTCAGTTCGTGGGAAAATGTGTACACGCTAGTTGTCTCGACAATCAGGAATTATTGCTCTGTTTGTTATTTTATTGTATATAGATATATACGATACCCTGCATTTCAATTTGGGTTGCACTTGATGGAGATCCGTGTATCTTTAAATAATTATCTTCCGATCTTTGGGCTATGAGTTGGGTCTACATGCTCAGTGTTCAGTAAAACTTGAGATTTATATGTACCTTACTTGCTCAGCGATTAGAAAACATTGCACTATATATGTATATTATCAAATACTAGTCACCTCTGCAATCTTTAGAGTAGTGATTCTACTTTTGATGTATGAGAGTAGCGCCTTTGATATAGGCATCATCTGATAAAGATGAATTATTTACATATGTTTAATAAGTAAAAGATCTAGGCAATCCGTGGAAAACATATATTAGAAGTGCGACCTTAGCTTCTGTTGTTAAAGAGAGTTTAGGTTTAAAAATATGTAGTAAACGCCTGTTTTAGGTTTGACACCAGGGATCTCCACTTGTTAAAGTCGGAAGTAATTTCTTTAGTATTGTACCTATGTAACAATGCGTATGTGGTTCTTTTTGATAAGCAATCGCTAGCTTAATAAATGATTCGTACTTAGCAAGGACTTGGCCCTTATGAAGTTGGAGATCGGTTGATCTTCCTTCTGGCTAAATTTTGTTAGTGACTGCGTGTATGATGTTTATGTTGTCGAGATCCGTTTCAAGATCCGTTTTGCTTTGGGAAATTCGTAGATTTCATATCTACTACTTATGTTGGATCTATTGCTATTTGATAAACCTTGAATGGATTGCAGTGCGTGTATTATTGGTATGTTGTCGAGCTCTGTCTCAAGATCCTGAAATTGCTTTGTAAAGCAGTAGATCGGTTGTTATTTTTCTTATGCTGGAAGTCTATATCTATTACTTATTAGATAAAATGCATAATGTCTTGTAGGTTGAACTACCATTTCTATTGCTTATGCTAGATAAATGATGGTTCTGTTTTAAGCTGAATATTGATTGGAAATCGTAGTAGTTTGGAAACACATATCCCCGTCTCAGGATCTCGACTGTCTTGGTGATATTCGTGAATTTCCATTTCTTTGCTTATGCTAGATAAAGAATGATAATATGTACTTAGTAACGTGCATCATCCATAAAGAAAACTTTGTAAGCGATCATGCTTCGTAATTAATCCTGCTTTGTTAAAGTTCCTTGGGTACAACCGATCGAGGTACTTTTCCTTTTAAATTCTTATAAAATACGGTTTGAGTTTATCTTTTGGGGATGTCACATATGGTATCAAAGCATTAGGTTACAACACTAGGGCCTAATGAGCTCAACATGTGATAAGTAAGTATGAAGGTTGTTAAGTTGACTAATCAATTGTTTTTGTTTCATTTTGGATGCATGGATTGTACTGGAGGAGGGGAAAATGAATCTCCAAGCTCGACTTCAAGTTTCTCCCGCCAGAGCACAGGTTGCAAACACTTGGGCTTATTGGGCTCAATTGGAGAAGAACAAATACAAGTTGGTTGGACTAGAAAAGGAGCTACATTCTATAAGCCAAGAATAAAATTTTCATTTCCAAAGAATCGTCAAGAGGTAAGCGACAAAACTTCGTGGAATTGCAAGTAAGTACGTACGAGTTTACTGAAGAGTTATAATTAGAGGTATCTATTCTTTTAGTTATGATGGAAGCATAGTCATGTTAATGATAGATTTTTGTTCCTTAATACGATATACATTATATTACAGAGGTATAAATTAGGAACTATTGGTTTTGATAGTTGTGCTAAGCTAATATTTCATAAGGAGTATAGCCTTGTTGGACTTAGACATGTAGATTCTGGTTCACAAAGAAAATTAACTTTAATACTGTGAATTTCTATGACTAAGAAATAGTTATAATTTCTTTAAAAGAGTATATGTGTATTCTAAGTAGTTAAAGTAGATGCATATGATAAAAAAAAAAATGCATGAGTTCATTTTTATATTCCTTATTTTAGTGATCTCTACTGGGAAAGTTAGGATATCTGAGTGGTTGTTATAAAAGTTGTGTTCGACATTTTTGAAATGGAAGTATACATTATATGCATGTGCACTTGACAACCTATTTCATTATTTTTCATAAGATGTTGAGTGTAGTACTAATATGATTTAAATACAAGTAGACTTGTACCTTGGCATAAGAGGAGCATATAATAAGGAGGTATTGGGCCTCCTGTATAAAGGTATGTGATTATCTTGATAAAAGTGTGCAAATATATATATATATGAAAACAATGTGTTATTACTTACATGATATTAGTACGTACAAGGAAAAGTTGTATAAATAAAACAGGAATTGTGTTGAAATGGTGAAAGCTAACATTCGAGGTTAAATGATCATAATGTCCATGGATCATCATAGAAAGAATGTTATATCGTGTTCAAAGTATTATGTAATCTTGTAAGCTAGCTATGTGTATTAGGAAATGACATCTTAGATGATTACATATGGATAGTTTATTAAGAAAGACGATTTTCTGTTTAAGGAAGGGATCTTCTTACAATATTTGATTTTGTATATAAAGTGATACTAACAAGTGGAATTTGGCAGATGGTGAAATTTCTGTGAAGCTTGTGAAAATGCAAGAGCATAAATATTATGCATGGTAAAATAAGGGGAATGAGGATTTAAGATCCACATCACAACTGTTACAGATTCTTTAAAATTTTGATATATTTTTAATCAGGAAACTTGACCCAGATTGGTCAGAGTAATCGTATGGGTACAGAATGTAATGTGATGAAATAAATTAATTAAATTGAAAGAGATTTTTCTAGACTCAAGCAAGGCGGGTTGGGGAAAATAAATTCCGGGACTCAAGCGAGAAGGCTTGAGGGGAATTGTGTAAAGAGTGTTGTAATGGCATGGAAATACTCCCAAAAAGAAAATCAGGGATTGCACAGCCACTAGGATTCTCGGAGAATCGGCTGGCTGTAAGACCTAGGCAAGCTATAAGAAAATGTATATGTAGGAGGCAGGACGCTGCTTAGTATACATGAAAGAAATGTTTGCTGCGTGAGCACTAAAGTGTTAGGCAAAACATGAATGAAATGTTTGCTGTGTGAGCACTAAGGTGTTAGGCAAAACATGAGAGAAATGCTTGCTGCGTGAGCACTAAGGTGTTAGGAAAGACATGAGAGAAAGGATTGCTGCGTGAGCACTAAGGTGTTAGGAAAGAATTTACTGGATCAAGTGAATGCTGTTTGTTGATCTAGCCAACAGTATAGAATCATGGAGCACTAGATTTATTCCATATATTGCAAGTGATATGTGCAATAAAGAGCTCATTATTTATGTTTCTGAGTTTGATTATGAAGTTGATGATAAGTTCTTTTTTACGGTTTCTTTGGATCCCAAATTTTGTAGTCGAAAATGCAGGTGTGATCGATAGTGACTTGCAAAAAAAAAAATAAAAAAAAAAATCATGAAAGGACGAAGAAGGTCAAAATAGAAATGGCAAAGCAAGCAAAAGGTAGAAGACGAACTGCTAAAAAGTATGAACACCGAGGACGGTGTTATTTTTAAGGGGAGGAGGATGTAATATCCCTCTTCCTATCCCTACCAGATTTATAAATATATAGTGTAAACTATGTATGAGGCCCTGGTGAGGTGCTCAAGGCCAAGGCCCCACCAGTGGACCTTGAAAGTGTTGATTATTTATTTTCATATATTAAGCTATACATTGCAAACGTATAATGACGCAACAAAAAAAAATGATGGGCATCTAAATGCACTAAGGGAGAAGCCGATGGCTAGAAGCCATGAGATTCTAGTTACGAGGGGTGTCATCCAGTGTTACAACCACTTATAAGGTGGAAGAGTAAACTGAGTATTTAGCACTGTCAACTAAACTAAAATTCTACATGCCTACTTCTGAGAAACTAGTACTAACTAGTACTACTAGTTTAACATTTTGAGGGTAAAGGGATTATATAAAAATATGTGTATATAAGGGAGTAAATGAAATGCGCCTATAGGTTATTAACAACGTATTATGTATATAGATATATACACTCCTATGTATATAGGAAAAAAGTTGGCAGAATTAACTTAGATGTTAATATTTGACTTATATATCTTTATATGATATAATGTCCTAAAAGATCTTGGGCAAACATCCTAAGGAAACTAGGGTTAATCCTAAGCAAATGTTAATACCTATATGCCAACATTATTAAATAGTCAGTAAAATTATCTAGGCATTAGCCTCTTTTATAAAAAGGAAAGAGGGGACACAAAACAATAATCAAAAGAGAGTATTTAAAAGAATGATCTTAAATATGATTCATCATTTTAAGCTTGGGCATATATTCCTATGAGTCAACTATAAAGAGAGGAGTCTCAAGTTCTTTCCTTTAAAAGAACTATATTTTATAGTTACCTTTAAAGAGGTTTTAGATGTTATAACGACTATAGGATATAGTCACCACATTAGGAAGAAAGAATAATATCCATTATATGTTTTATACAAGTGGGGCTTGGATAAAGCATAGTTTCTAATAGTACTCTACGGAGTTCGATTTGTGTTCCTACGAAATCTTCGAGGATTTAAGGGGTGGCATCCTCTTTAAAAATGGATCCAAACCCCAACTTAAAATGTGGGATGACTTGCGAAGACCTTAAGTTGGTAGGTAGCCTAGAAGGCTTCACGACGCCACTTGGCACTTACCTAGAAAAACTCCATCTTACAGATGGCGACTCTTAGAGAGGCGGATTCTCCAAGTGGGAACACGAGTTTGTTTTGTGTACATTTATTTTATACAGCAGAAAATCCTGGGGGTAAAGGCGGTCGAGATGAATCAAAAGGCTCTATTTTCAAGCTTCACTAAGGGGGGAGAGGACGACTGCCTCAGCCCGATCCTCATCTGATCTTTCTATTATGAGAACTCATCAGAGACCAGGACGCATTGAGCGTTTTGTTGCATATGATATAGGATCCTTGTCTTGTTGCTAAAGGATATGTTTTTGATTGTTTTCGACAGAGTTCGTATAATTTTAAAAGTGTAGCATGGACCTTTATTTTTTTTGAGATCACCGCATGGCTAGATCTCAGAGTTGACAGGGTTAGAATGTTTAAGGGAACCGCAGAGCCGATCTCTGTTTTGTTCTTTCTATGGGATCTATGTTTTGTTGTATTATTTTATATATATTTTTTATGAAGGCATTTTTATATGTAAATAGCCTAGTTTTCACTCTGCATTTGATTTGTTGGCAACTAGAGATTTATCTCAGAGAAAGTATATACTTGAACTCTTGTTTTTTTTAGTTTTTAGGAGGCGGTCTCCTTATGGAGAAATCGACCCCTGTATATATTTTTCCCTGTCAAATTTTATGCTAAGTCTTTCTGCAAGTGGGGTGAATCTTGTTCTTTCATGTGACTAATTTTTCTGATGTCAGTTCGTGGGAAAATGTGTACACGCTGGTTGTCTCGACAATCAGGAATGATTGCTTTGTTTGTTATTTTATTGTATATAGATATATACGATACCCTGCATTTCAATTTGGGTTGCACTTGATGGAGATCCGTGTATCTTTAAATAATTATCTTCCGATCTTTGGGCTATGAGTTGGGTCTACATGCTCAGTGTTCAGTAAAACTTGAGATTTATATGTACCTTACTTGCTCAGTGATTAGAAAACATTGCACTATATATGTATATTATCAAATGCTAGTCACCTCTGCAATCTTTAGAGTAGTGATTCTACTTTTGATGTATGAGAGTAGCGCCTTTGATATATGCATCATCTGATAAAGATGAATTATTTACATATGTTTAATAAGTAAAAGATCTAGGCAATCCGTGGAAAACATATATTAGAAGTGCGACCTTAGCTTCTGTTGTTAAAGAGAGTTTAGGTTTAAAAATATGTAGTAAATGTCTGTTTTAGATTTGACACCAGGGATCTCCACTTCTTAAAGTCGGAAGTAATTTCTTTAGTATTGTACCTATGTAACAATGCGTATGTGGTTCTTTTTGATAAGCAATCGCTAGCTAAATAAATGATTCGGACTTAGCAAGGACCTGGCCCTTATGAAGTTGGAGATCGGTTGATCTTCCTTCTGGCTAAATTTTGTTAGTGACTGCGTGTATGATGTTTATGTTGTCGAGATCCGTTTCAGGATCCGTTTTGCTTTGGGAAATTCGTAGATTTCATATCTACTACTTATGCTGGATCTATTGCTATTTGATAAACCTTGAATGGATTGCAGTGCGTGTATTATTGGTATGTTGTCGAGCTCTGTCTCAAGATCCCGAAATTGCTTTGGAAAGCAGTAGATCGGTTGTTATTTTTCTTATGCTGGAAGTCTATATCTATTACTTATTAGATAAAATGCATAATGTCTTGTAGGTTGAACTATCATTTCTATTGCTTATGCTAGATAAATTATAGTTCTGTTTTAAGCTGAATATTGATTGGAAATCGCAGTAGTTTGGAAACACATATCCCCGTCTCAGGATCTCGACTATCTTGGTGATATTCGTGAATTTCCATTTCTTAGCTTATGCTAGATAAAGAATGATAATATGTACTTAGTAACGCGCAGCATCCATAAAGAAAACTTTGTAAGTGATCATGCTTCGTAATTAATCCAGCTTTGTTAAAGTTCCTTGGGTACAACCGATCGAGGTACTTTTCCTTTTAAATTCTTATAAAATACGGTTTGAGTTTATCTTTTGGGGATGTCACACAAGCGTTGGTGATTTATAAGCATTGACGAAACCCTAAACTTGTTATTTCTCCCCCTGCCTTCGGGCTTGGCCACTCTACTAACCCTCCTGTCCAAACCTTACAACCACACTGTGTGCTAACAGTCTTTATGTTGCTCCCGGCCTTCGTACTTGCCCATTGCATCGTTGGGAGTCATTTGTTTTGCTGTTAGTTGCTGTGAGGTGGTTATGACCTATGGTTTATCTTTTTGGTATCCATAATAACCCTGTCTCGGCTTCCATCGTCTGCTTCTTTTAACTTAGTCTCGTCACAGTTTTTCATGGCAGATGATAACCCTTTGCTTCTGTTAACTCATTCTCCGGTGCCAATGCTAGGGTTTAACCTCCTTCGATTTGTGGCTATCAGTCTAACCACTGTATTTTCACTTCAATCGCAACATCGGTAAGGTACAGGAATTCTATATTAGTTTTCTGATTACAAAAGAAATTCGTTTATTTTTTTAAAAATAAAAGAAATTGTAACTGATTCGTTTTCGTATATGCAGGTGTTGGCTACTCAGGAAGGTGTAAAAGACACAACCCACGGTGCTTTGCACTTTCCTGGTAAGCTTGGTTTCACCATGGCTTCTCCTCCTTGCTGGTTGTTAGAGTGGTTAGGGTTTAGTTTTGGAAAGAACAACTCTGTGATGTATTTGGATATTACGACTTCAGTCGGTGTTGTAGCTAATTTAACCTCCTTTCGGTACTTAGGTTTTTATACAGAAGAATTGTATTATAAATTTTGAAGAGAACAAAGGCTATGAGCCTGTTCTGTAGGTGAGGTTATGGCCTCGGGTTTTATGTTTCGTTACAACACTTTTGAAAGAGATAACTGGGTTAACACCCAGGGTTTTAAAAATTAACTTAATAGAAGTTTTGTTTGTAGAACAGGCTTGTATATTGCCTGCGTTTTCTTTTTGTTTAAATCTAGGTACAGTAGTAATTAAACGTAAGTTATTAAATCAACCGTACTGTGAATTTGTAATGCGGCTACAGGTGAAATCATGGTCTTAAGTTGTAGTTTTGATTTGACTTGTAAATTCTAAAAATGATAGGGTTCAAGCCGAAATGACAGTGGTGATTTTGTTTAGATGTTGATTTTGTTGATACGATTACGATTCTGCGGGTTAAAAGAGAGTTTAAGGAAAGAATATACCATTTTGTTTTAAGCTCGACCTCGAGCTGGATACTGTTCTGTTTTTTTGTTTCTTCAGTTATAAAGTTAATAACTAAATCGTTTTTCTGCTGGAAATTTCTTATTGATAAACTGGGATGATAGGGTTCCAAAACTCCATGGTCGTGAATTCATTTAAATGCTCAATCTATTGTTATGAATACGACTCTGTCGTAATAGAGAGTTTAGTGGAAGTTAAAACTATACTGTTAAGCTTGATACTAAGCCCAATAGGGTTCTGCTAAGACTTTTGTTTTTAAAACAACGACTAAGTTATTTAATAGAGTTAAATTTCTTTATGAAAATCTCTGTTAGGGTTTGGCGTATTATTTAGGTTGAAAAAGTAAAGATTTGTTTTAAAATTAATTAGGGTAACCTAACCGTGGCTACAATTTCTCCGTAATGTTAATTATCTTTATATTAGTACTGTATCTTCTACTGTTAAAAGTATTAATATGGTTTCCTATGATTGTTTTGTTATAAATGCAATAATAAGTTACTACTATTATATTGAAAACAGTATCTTACGATCATATTGAATGCAGTATAGATATTTGATTAATAATAATTACTTCTTACTAGGGATGTTTGAAAAACACAGTAACTCTATCAAATTAACTACTGCTATTCTGAAATATTAACTTTTCTAATTAATTATTTCATATTAAAGATACAGAAAACACAATAACTCTTAACAAATCTTACTACTGATACTCTGATATTTTTATCTTTTCTAAACTAATTACTCTAACTAATTACTCTTCAGACAAGTAGAAGATAAACACAACATACATTCCTTCAAATTTAATAAACATACGTAAATCAATAGCATAACCTGTTTCTTTGGACAACAATAGCATTGGGAGGCTGTTCCTCCCTACCAACTCCTGGAGAGTGCCCAGACAGCACTTCTCAGGACCCCCGAGCTTGCTTTGGTCTCCCTGGCTGGAACTAGGTGCAGCAAAATAATTCACTCAGCCCAAACAGCTATACTGGAACCAAGTTATTGCAGCATCCCTCTCAAACAACTTCCTTACTGTATAATTCCCTCTTCCTCAATGGGACTCCTGAATAACATTCACCTGAATGTATTCTCCCCCCAGAACAATTCGAACCCCCAGCTCACTTCATTGAGTACTATTTAAAAGATTGCCTAGGTCTTTGTTGGGTTAACTGTCATTAATGAGCCACCTGCTCAGATTCCACTTTCTTGGGGAATCATGACCCCAAATATAGGGAAGTTGCCACCTGCAACTTAGGAAGTGTTTGAGGATGCTGCCACTTGTCTTTTTCCTTTTCACCTAGTTCCATCCACCAGTTTGACCAGTAACCTCTTTTAACAGCTCTCCCATGTTGTTGTCTCCATAATTTATTTATTAATAATAAAATATTCTGAATTACATTCCCTTTCTAGTGACTCTGCTGAGTCATCAATTCCTACTTAGCATTAAATTTAACATAATGTCTCAGGAATTTAATAAAACAATTACATAATTTTTTTCAAAATTGGGGTATGTGACAGCAATGCACGAGTTCCTTGGATGGCCTTGCACTCATATAACTTTGATTGATCTACATCCACCACCTCCCAAAAATATATATGTATATGTGTTTTCCTGGTTGAGTAATCTTCCTGCCTTATTGCTCCCTCCCCCATGACTGAAGCACACCATTCAATGATGGTTTTTGCATCTCGGATGATTGATACATTTGTGAACTTCATTTATTGCCTACATAATGCAGTCTTTATGCACGCACCTGCTCCATCATGTTCACCTTTTCCATGTCTAGTCTCAAAATAGTTCCAAATATGTGGCAGCTTGTGCCTTTTGTGGAGCATACACAACCATTGGAAGACACGGGCATTTTTGAATTTCCCTACACACTGTCAGACCAAATCAAATGTTGTTCCATCCATATAATGTTATCCTTCAAGTGATTGTAGAACATTTGAAATCCGTGTTGTACAAAATCCAATTCGTGACACCTGTCATCACTTATGTAGAAGTGATACTCCTTCAATATAACCTTATTGTCTTCAGTACTATCTGCCCCATGTCTATAGGTGATATGGACCATTAGGCTGACATGGTCTGAGTGATAGTATTGACTCTGAATCTCATTTTGCGATTGAAGACCGTAGTTTTCCGCAAAATCGACCATTGACAGGATAGTCCCAATAGGAAATGTATCCTTGCACGTTCTAAACTGCTCATCTTGCCAACAAGCCACATGCACATGATTTACATATTATTGTGTCTTTTCAAAGAATTCCTCCATGAATTCGCAAACCCGTACCTAGTAGATCAACAATAAAGACATATATCAATATATTGTTACATATGAACTTGCAATTTGAAGACAAAATGGTATCCAATAGCTCATTACCAACCTAAGAAGTGACCAGTTGTATTTGTTTTCTTTCGTTCCCTCCATCAATATCATACATGACATATTTGAATGATTGCAATTTCACCTCCTGCCTCCCAAGTTCATGCTCATCGGTCACATGTATGCATTTTTCCAATAATGCGAATCCACCACACCTTGGGCATGTCCCATCTATGCAAGTTTTTTGATAAAATGTGCAATCATTTGGCCTGCTACACAAAATGCTATGAATAAAGTCTCTAGATGGCATCGATGGTAATGTAGCTGAGCACTGCACAAGAGTGTTATGCAATACACGGAAAATATATGTATATGTGTCATAATAGTAACCATACTCAATGTGGTATCGACAACAACATGTGTTACGGATTGTGTTTATTTTAACATACCATGGTTTGCATTTTTCAAAGGATCTTTGGGTCAAGTCAAGTTCATTATGTTCATTCTTAAATCTCTCATATAATTCTGTTTGTATCATATCAAGAAAATGTTTAATGTGTGGTTCACGGTCCTTTGAACCCTTTCTCTATTTTAATACATCTTTTTGGTTGGAAGAAGGTCTAGTGTTGTCATGCCAAAAAGCTTGCACTAATCCCTTTACCGCATCAATGAGCTTCAAATTAGAGTATGTCAACCTGCCAATGAAGGCTCAAACATCTGTTTGACCGGTTTCAAGTTGTTCTCTTCTAACACAATACCTATGAAGTGTCTTCACATTCAAATTAATAATTTTGGATGTAGGTTTAAGAAAACAAAGTGCGCTAGTGTTTTTGTACACGATTGATTGTGACAACACACAACGAGCTGCATTGCAATCATTCGAGTGAGATTTATTTCCAATTGTACCAAATGCATCTACTAAAATTTTAACAATATGAGAACTTGGTTCTAACTTTTTGGTCATCTTTATCCTTAACGTTCTTCTAACAACAACCATAGACCTAGATTTTAACAATGATAAAAATAATTTGCATTTGTCCCCATCACATTTAGAATAAAAAAGTTATCAATTATTTGTCGAGTTTGATAAGCAATAGCATGTTTAGACAATGTACCTTCAAGTGAACTAATGAGAGTTTCATCAACCTGTATACATTTCGGAGTTCTTCGGTGTGCAGTTGCTAATGGAGGTAAGGGTGTTGGAACTGGAGCATGTACAACATCACCAGGATGCTCTGGTGTTTCAATATGAGCCTCTTGTCTTTCATTCTCTTGTTGGTAGTTGGATGTGGAAAATTGGACTTTCTCTTGGACAGTCTCCATAACATTTGCTTCTTCCATTGTAAATCCTTCATTCAATGCCTCTCTAACTTCGTTGCTTGTATAACCACTACCCAACAAGTCATTCACTACCATATTCTTAGGTTGACTTGATGTTGGAATTGAAACATCCCCCGATGAGCACCTATGTCTTACTTCTTGACTAGTGCCATGGGGTGCTTGTTCATCAAATGTTGTTGAAATTGAGGGCCCATCTAGTGAATTTCTCTTTTTTTATTGAGCTGGATGGGTAGGAACAACTGTGGCATCATATACAGTTGGAATTGGATGAGTTTCCATGGAATGCCTTCGATTCTGCATGTCCAATCTTTTCTTTTCTCTAACTTCTTCCATGGTTTCTTGAGGCTTCTCCTTCCTTGCCGATTTCCTTTTTCGATTGTGTGAATTCCACATGACCACAATGAGCAATACGAAGAAAATAGATTCTAGAGGTGTGATCAACTATTCAAATATCCAAATTCTTTCTCAATTGTGAATATAGGTTCTTCAAGCTTGTTCAATTGTCAATATAGATACTTCCTCAATTATGAATATAGATTCCTCAATCTTGCTTAAATGTGGAACTAAAGTTTCTACCTCAATTGTGAATATAGAAAATTCTTCATTTGTGAATATAGATTCTTCAAGCTTGCTCAATAGTGAATGTAGATTCTTCTTCAATTGTGTTCATATAGATTCATCAAGCTTGCTTGACATTGTGAATGTAGAATCCCCTTGAAGATTGAAATTGTGAATGTAGAATCCTCTTGAAGCTTGAAATCGTGAATGCTTGAAATTGTGAATGTAGAATCCTCTGGAAGCTTGAAATTGTGAATGCTTGAAATGGTGAATGTAGAATCCTCTTGAAGCTTAAAATTGTGAATGTAGAATCCTCTTGAAGCTTGCTAATTGTGAATGTAGAATCCTCAATTCCCAATGCTAACTGTAGAATCCTCTTCAAGCTTGTTGATTGTGAACATAGGGTGTCAAGCTTCCTCAATTGCCTTGAATGCTGACTGTGAACATAGAGTTTGAAGTTTTTTTTGCAGCGTTGTAGGGGAGATAGGGAGACAAAACGAAAATTTCGAGTATGAAATAGGTAGAGTATTCTGCTGAATTTTTGCACAAACAAAACGCGCTAGCGTTATGGACACACATAACGCGCTAGCATTATGGACACACAAAACGTGCACGCATTTCTGGAATGTTAAAAAAATCGTAGGCATTTAATATGTTTGGTGCACGGCTAAATAATGCCTAGTTGCACAAAACACACGAGCGTTTCTTCATGCAATAACGTGCTAGCCTTATTTTAATCATCAAAACCTTATTCAATAGTTTCTATGGGTTAGGAGGTTAAATAGGGATTTGGTGTTAGGGGCTTACGAGTTAGAGATGGGGGGTTGTTAGTGGTAGGGGAAGGGGGATTAGGAGAGAGAGAGAGAGAGAGAGAGGTGTAGAAGCAGGGAAGCGAGAGTGAGACAGGGGGGTTAGTTAGGGGTAAGGGGATAGGAGGGGGGTTAGGGGGGGAGAGAGAGAGATATTGAGAGAGGGGATTAGTAATGGTTAGCGGTGGGGGGGAGAGAGAGAGATTGAGAGAGGGGGTTAGTAATGGTTAGGGGGGGAGAGGAGGGAGAGAGCAAGAGAGAGAGGAGAGGGTGTTAGTTGTAGGGAGTGAGAAAGAGACAAGGGAGGTGTGGTTAGAGGTAGGTGGAGGTGTAGGGAAGAGAGTTAGCTTGGCTTAGTAAGGGCTAGGGAGAGGAGGGGAGAGAGATAGAGAGGAGGGGGTTTTAGGCTAGGGGGAGTAGCATAGATAGAAATAGTAGGATGGTTAGGGATGGGGGAGAGGTTAGGGAGAGGGAGAGGGGGTTTAGAGAGAGAGAGAGAGAGAGAGAGGTGTAGAATCATGGAAAAGAGAGTGAGAGAGGGAACAGGAGGGTTTAGTTAGGGGTAAGGGGCTAGGAGGGGGGTTAGTGAGGGGGAGAGGGAGAAAGAGACCGAGATAAGGGGTTAGTAATGGCTAGGGGGCATGAGGGAGAGAGAGAGATAGAGGAGAGGGTGTGGTTAGAGGTAGGTGGAGGTGTAGGGAAGAGAGGGAGAGACTGCTAGAGCCTGGGTTAGTAACGGATAGGGAGAGGAGGGGGTTTTGGGCTAGGGGGAGTAGCAGAGAGATAGAATGAGTAGGATGGTTAGGGATGGGGAATAGGTTAGGGATAGGGAGAGGGGGTTTAGAGAGAGAGAGAGAGAGGTGTAGAAGGATGGAAGAGAGAGTGAGAGAGGGCCCAAGGGGGGGTTAGTTAGGGGTAAGGTGCTAGGATAGGGGGTTATCGAGGGGGGGAAGAGAGAGAGAGACTGAGAGAGGGGGTTAGTAATGGCTAGTGGGGGAGAGGAGAGAGAGAGAGAGAGAGGAGAGGGTGTTAGTTGTAGGGAGTGAGAAAGAGAGATGGGAGGTGTGGCTAGAGGTAGGTGTAGGTGTAGGGAAGTGAGAGAGACTGAGAGAGATTGAGTTAGTAAGGGCTAGGGAGAGGAGGGGGTTTTGGGATAGGGGGAGAAGCAGAGAGATAGAGAGAGTAGGATGGATAGGGATGGGGGAGAGGTTAGGGAGAGGGAGAGGGGGTTTAGAGAGAGAGAGAGAGAGGGAGATAGGTGTAGAACCACAAAAGAGAGAGTGAGTGAGGGGGGGTTAGTTAGGGGTAAGGGGCTAGGAGGGGGGTTAGAGGGGGGGGAGAGAGAGAGAAACTGAGAGAGGGGGTTAGTAATGGTTAGGGGGGGGGAGAGAGAGAGAAACTGAGAGAGGGGGTTAGTAATGGTTAGGGGGGGGAGAGGAGGGAGGGGGGGGAGAGAGAGGAGAGATTTTTAGTTGTAGGGAGTGAGAAAGAGAGATGGGAGGTGTGGTTAGAGGTAGGTGGAGGTGTAGGGAAGGGAGAGAGACTGAGAGAGATCAGGTTAGTAAGGGCTAGGGAGGGGAGGGGAGAGAGATAGAGAGGAGGGGTTTTTGGGATAGGGGGAGTAGCAGAGAGATAGAGAGAGTAGGATGGTTAGGCATGGGGGAGAGGATAGGGAGAGGGAGAGGGGGTTTAGAGAGGTGTAGAACCAGGGAAGAGAGATTCAGAGAGGGGGGTTTAGTTAGGGGAAAGGGGCTAGGAGGGGGATTAACGAGGGGGAGAGAGAGAGAGAGAGACTGAGAGAGGGGGTTAGTAATGGTTAGGGGGGGGAGATGAGGGAGAGAGAGAGATAGAAAAGAGGGTGTTAGTTGTAGGGAGTGAGAAAGAGAGATGGGAGATGTGGTTAGAGGTAGGTGGAGGTGTAGGGAAGAGAGAGAGAGACTGAGAGAGCTTGGGTTAGTAAGGGCTAGGGAGAGGAGAGGGTTTTTGGCTAGGGGGAGTAGTAGAGATATAGAAAGAGTAGGATGGTTAGGGATGGGGGAGAGGTTAGGGAGAGGGAGAGGGGGTTTAGAGAGATATAGAGAGAGGTGTAGATGTAGGGAAGAGAGAGTGAGAGAGGGGGTTTGTAAGGGTTACGTGGAGGAGGTATGGGGAGTAAGATAGACAATAAGAGAGGGGAGGTGGTTAGGTGTGGTTGGGGTGGGGTGGGTTAAGGGGTTATAGAGAGATAGAGAGGGAGGAGGGTGTTAGGGGGTTAGAAGAGAGAGAGGGGTGGGGGATAGGGGTTGGTGGAGGAGTACATAAGAGATAGAGAGAGAGGCGGTTAGTAAGGGTTAGGTGGAGGAGGGGAGAGAGTGTGCAAGGGTTAGCAGTGATAGGATTATGAGAGAGATAGAGGGAGGGGGGTTCAAGAGTGGTGGGGATTAGGGAGAGCGAGAGGAGGGGTTAGGGAGTGGTGGGAATATAAATTTATTCAACATTTAAAAACATAAATTTGTGAAGTTAAGAATGCGAGTGCGTTCTGTGCATACAAAATGCTCGTTCATTTTGTATGCACATAATGCACACGCGTTGTGAATACACAGAACGCGTGCGCGTTTTGTATAGACAAAAACGCCCGCCAATCTAAAGATTTGAATTTAAATATATCGGGTGTGCATTCCAGAGTGCCTAATCAACCCCTCCTTCCACGCCCACGTGTCATCCATAATCCTATGTGGTTGGTTCAGACTTACCAAACTTATGCTATGGAATTTACTAAACCATAGCTAATTAGGCATTCCCACCATTTTTCTCAATATGCATGTTTTTCACCGCTCTCTACAGCATGACATACATGACCATTATTGATGAAATTTTAGGCATAGATAGCATTTTTTATGTAGATTCCAAATATGTATTTTTTTTTTAAATATTGAGATTTTCTATTTGTTTCCTAATTTTCTTTTGTCATCACTCAAGTCAAAAAACATGCTGTTAGTGTTTATTCCGTAACTTTTTTTATTTCAAAACCATTTTAAAAAAAAATTATATGCCGCACTAGTAGACACCCGGCCTCTACATGCTATAAAAAATACAAGTCAAAATAATTGCATTAAGACCTTTAAAGACTGCACCCACATTTGACGTACTGTTCTCCAAGTTTGATCACATACATAATTATAAACAAATAAAAAAATAAATTAAACATTTAATTTTAGAAAAATAGTGTTGCACTAGTGCTACGGGTTCTATACATGTCTACCAATTTGTGTAGCCTGAAACCATCATTTAGGCACTAAAAGGATGCACCCACAAAAACATATACCTTATCATTTGCCAAAAAAATAAAAGGTGACTATTAGAAAAAAATGAAATTTGACATAGTTATGTGAATTTTCAATACTTAAAAATTATATATTTGGAAACGTGACTCAATTTCCTACGTTTCATCTTTTTAACTCGATGCAAGATATCTTATGTAAGTATCTCAAAAAAACCAAGTTGAGGGATGCCTGATTTTTTAGTTTTCTATTGCATCTAACACGCCAAAAGTGACCCTCATTAGCTTGCACATGCCCTAATGGTTTCGAGAACCAATGTAGTAAGTTATTTCTTTTTTATGTTTTGATTTTTAATTGGAAGTGTTGAGTTGTGAAATATATCTCATTTCTTGGTTGTATGCTCTCTTATCCCTTCCATGATAAGCTTCAAGAATATTTGAAAATATCTTCAGTAGCATTGTCCTTTTGTTAGATTTATGAAATTGGTGAAGCAAATAGAGAGTGACAAGGCTTGTAATCTTTAAACCCTAAATATTTCTAATAATTTATTTAAGACTCATAAGAGCTTTGGTTGACCTCATTTTCCCTAGTGGATAATACATTAGTCTCTAGGCCATTCATCCTTATTATTTAAAATACATAATCATATTATTTTCCTAAAACCATCTCTTCATTTCACCTTGGATAATTTCATTGTAAACTCTAGTTATTATAATGTAGGGAAGCCCCCCTTGAATTGGACAAGAGCCAATCTAAAGTGCAAAGGAGTGTTTGGTGTGCTGACATTAATCTCCCTCTTAGTTTCATCAAAACCATACCTTGAACTTTAGAACTTTGTCTCTAAGAGTGTGATTTTGAGTGATAACATGGTTAATTCTTCTTAAAATGAAGCCTTGGTGAAACAAAGCCAATGGGGAATAGGTACAGTTGATCTCATCAAAGCTTAAGAGTTAGGGAATAGGTAGCTAATCACATCAAAGCCTAAGGGTTGTATCGGGGCATTTGCTCAGGTCAATGTCCCACTTCAAAAAAAAATCGATTAGGAACGTACGAAAGCTCCCATGGTGTTCTAAAATCAACAAAATCAAGTTTAAAATTCTCCATATTAGAAAAGCAAAGCTTTGAAGGTTAAAAATGTTGGGCAAACCAGAGTTTGAACAATACAGACCAATGGGCTTAATAACAAAGTCATTGGCTCATTGTGACAATAGGAAGCATAGTTACTTAAAAGGATTCACATGACAAACATCGTCAACCAATAACACATTGAAGATTAGGTGAAAATAAAAAAAAACAATAGTTGCTTGGTCTAGATTAGTGTTAGGAACCCATGTCAACCCTTATCTTTACTTTGTTAGTATATTTTTGTTGGACGCATATGCTTTGTAAGTCATCCCGTAGTATTTGTTGATCCATAGTTTGTATTATTGTTGTTGGACACATATGCTTTGTAAGTCATCCCGTAGTTTTTGTTGATCGATAGTTTGTACTGGCCCATGGTTTTGACCCATAGTATTGGCGCCTAGACTTAGTATATAAGTTTGTGTTGAGGTCAATGAAGGAACCGTGAAGTTATTTTGTATTGAGCTTGCTCAAAGGAGGTTTCCCCCTCTAAGTAGCCTGCGATCAATAAAAATATTCTGTGATCTGATATATCGTGTATTTCAAAAATTAATTGTTGCAGGTTCTTCACATCTGGTATCAGAGCACTTTCTTGGGCTCGTTGGGTGAAATTTATACCAATTTTCTTTTCGCATCTGTTGCAGGTTCAGATTTGGGAATAATCCCTATTCAATTAATTGTTGTAAGTACTTGGGAATAAGCACTAAAACTCATTGTGAGGACTACCACAGGAACCCCGAAGTAGCTAGCCCATTGAGAGGACTTGCCAGCAAAAAGGGCAACGACCCCTACCTGATTGACTAGTTCCCACCCGTGAGGTAAACCAAGAGTTGTCATTTGTGGCAAAGCAGTTATCAGTTTTACCTTAGCTGTGGAGTGAGGGGTACTGCTCAAATATGCAAACCATTAGACATCATTGGTGGCCGAGTGAATCCCTTAAACCGTTACGAAGCCGAGCATACCTAGGGTCCATATCTATTTTCAACTGATAAATCATAGATTTCCTTTGTCCATCACTTTTTCCGATCCCTTCCGCGCCATTGCAGATTTGTTTGTTGCCAATCAGTTCCGCGTCATTGCAGATCCATCTATTTCCGATCCCTTCTACGTCGTAGCAGATCCATTCTGATTTTTTTTTTCACCATATCTCCCTTGTTTTCACTCTGTTTCCCTTGAAACTTCCTTGACACCCCTGTAATCCCATTCTGCATATTTCATTCCTGAGGACCCTATCCCAAATTCCACTTCCCAAAGCCAGAAATTCCACATTTGTCTATTTTTAGGGTTTGCCATAACTTCTTCAACTTTCACCCAATCACCTTCAAATTTTACCATAGAGTTCCTTTCCTATTTTTGCTTCTTTGTCCCTCTCTGCCAAATTTTCTCATTCTTTCACCCCGTTTCTGAAATCCTCATTTTCTGCTTCCTTGTCCATTCAAAAGTGTCCAAATCCTAGTCAAAACCAAATTACCCATCAATTTTTTTCCCAAATCCAGATTTTCCTTTACTGAAACAGTTTTTGTTTTTATTTTTCTACCCACTCAAAAAAAAAAAATCCTGGTTATGGTTGTCTCCTGCGCAGGAGCAAAAACCATGGAGGAAGCACTTGCAGCCATCCAAACCAAACTCTAGGATCTAGATGAAAAATTTCTTGGCCTCCATCTTTAGCATTCAACCATGAACAACAAACGATAGTCCCAATCTTCATCAGACAATGGGTTCTCTTCTTCCATAAATTTCTGTGGTCCGGAGCTTGATTTTCCTCGCTTCAATGGTACTGATCCGACTAGATGGATCTATCATGCAGAACAATATTTCAGTCTACATAATATTTTTGATGTCAACAAAGTTCCATTTGCATCCTTTCATTTGAAACAGGAATCTCTTCAATGGTATCGTTGGTACATCAAGGCTCATGAAGAGCCAAAATGGCCATATTTTTTCCAGCTCCTTTTGCAACGATTTGGTCCTAGTTATTTTGATGAATTCACAGGAGCCCTCACTAAACTTCGCTAAATTGGCATTGTGAGAGAGTATCAAATTGAATTTGAGAAACTAGCCAACCACACCAAAGAATTTCCCGATGACTTCTACCAGAGATGTTTTATTAGTGGTCTAAAGGATGCAATCCGCTCTGAGGTCAAAATGTTCTGTCCCAACACAATGATAGAAGCCTTGGGGTTGGCTAAGTTGGCAGAAGACAAAATTGCATCCGAACAGTGCTCCAAACCCACTTTTGTTCCCTTCCAAAATATGGGTTCTTAATGACCTCTCATCCCGCCAGCTCCTCGACCAAATCCTATCAAGCATTTGTCTAAAACACAGATTCAGGCATGCAGAGAAAAAAGGATTTGTTATAATTGTGATGAGAAATTCACTCGGGGACATAGATGTGTTCAACAAAATCTCTATCTCTTGGATGTGGATTCTCTTCCTGCCTCTGAAATTGGTGAAGAAGCTCTAGATATAATGATTAATCAGGTTGACATTCAGGATCCTCCTATCGACCCTCTATCTCAGGACGACCACCCAAAGATATCTCTCCATGCTTTAGCTGGAATCACCGATTCACCACCCCCCAAACAATGCGGGTTAGCGGTTACTTCAAGAAGCTTCTTCTTACAATACTCATTGATTCTAATAGCACTCATAACTTCATTGACCCTCAGATCGCCAAACATGATGATTGTTTTATCCATCCTTGCTCCAACTTTGAAGTCATGGTCTCCAATGGGTGCAGCTTACCTTGCAAAGGGAAATGTCGCAATGTGCATATCTCTATGGGATATTATAACCTACGCTCTGACGTGTTTTCCTTGACCTTAGGTAGATGTGATGTGGTTTTGGGTGCTCAATGGCTACGCACACTTGGCCCCATCTTATGGGATTTTGCTGAACTTTGGATGTAGTTTTCACCCAATGGACAAAAACACACATTGATAGGATTACAACCAGGTTCTCTCAGCATCATCAGTTCACATCGCATGGAAAAAAACCTTGAGAAGAATTCACATGGTGTCATTGCTCAGGTCCATTCCATTCAGATGCAACCTTCAATAGTCTCCACTACTCCTTTGGATCTACAACAAATTCTTGATCGATATATAGGTGTCTTTGCTGAACCAGTGGGATTGCCACCTTCAAGGCTAGAGGACCATCATATTCCGCTCCTTCCTGGAAGCGTTCCGTCCAACATCAGGCCATATTGCAACCCATTTCACCAAAAAACAGAGATTGAAATGCTCGTTCAGGATTTACTGAAGCAAGGTATTATTCGCCCAAGCACTAGTTCCTTTTATTCACTAGTTCTTCTTTTCCACAAAAAGGATGGGTCATGGCGCCTCTACATTGACTTCTGAGCACTTAATCATCTCGTAATCAAGGATAAGTTTCCAATTCCTGTTGTTGATGAGCTTCTTGATAAGCTTCATGTTGCTCAATTTTTCTCCAAGTTGGATCTTCATTCTGGGTATCATCAAATTCGGGTTCATGAGGATGATATCCCTAAAACAACTTTCCACACACATGACAGCCACTATGAGTTTTTGGTCATGCCCTTTGGCCTCACTAATGCTCCTTCCACATTCTAGGCCTTGATGAATAAATATTTCGGCTCTACTTGCGGAAATTCATTATGGTCTTCTTTGATGATATCCTCATCTACAGTAAGACATGTGTTGAGCATCTCTAGCATCTGGATCTTATAATACAAATTTTCTTTGACCATCATCTCCACACCAAACGGTCTAAATGTGTTTTTGGAAAAAAGAAAGTAGAGTATCTCGGGTACATTATTTTAGCACAAGGGGTTCACGTGGATCCTTCCAAAATTGTTGGCATGAACAGTTGGCCGCATCCTCAGACAATCAAGAGCCTTCATGGTTTTTTGGGGTTGGTTGGTTACTACTGCAAGTTTGTCAAGGATTATGGGAAGATTGCAGCTCCATTAACTACTCTATTGAAAAAGGATGCTTTTACATGGACACCTGCTACGGAGTGTGCATTTTCCAAACTGAAACAAGCTATGTGTACTACACATGTTCTAGCTATGCCCGATTTTTCCAAGCCCTTCACTATTGAGAGTGATGCTTGCGGCAATGGACTTGGTGCTTTTCTCCTTCAAGATGAACACCCCATTGCTTTCACCAGCAAAGCCCTTTCAGGTAAGAATTTAGTTACCTCTACATATGAGAAGGAAATGATGGCTATTTTGCATGTAGTCCAGAAGTGATGACCCTACCTATTAGGGAATTATTTCTGCATAAAAACTGATCACCAGAGTCTGAAATATTTCCTGGAACAACATGTATCCTTCCCAGCACAACAGAAATGGGTTAGCAAACTCATGGGTTATGACTATTAGATCACTTACAAGAATGGTAAGGATAATATTGTGGTGGACGCTCTTTATCGCACATTTGATGACCATAGTTCTCTTTCAGATATTTCTATGCCTATTCCAAATTGGTTGCAATTTGTTCAACACGGCTATGTCAATGACTCTTCATTATCTCAAATCATCCAACGCAACCCTTCTGCTGTACCACATTACTCTTAGGATGGTGCTTCCTTGAGATACAAGGGTCCTCTAGTGCTTCCCCAGAGCACAGATTTTCAATAGTATGTCTTCTATGAAACCCATGCTTCTCCATCAGCAGGGCACTCTGGGTTCCTCAAAAATGTATGAGCGGGCACAACGTAACTTCTTTTTGGCAGGGAATGAAAATGACAATTCAACAAATGGTGGCTGAATGTGATACCTTCCAGTGCAATAAGGGTGAAACGAAACTCCTTCTAGGATTGCTTGAACCCTTTTCCATACCTACATGGATTTGGATAGATATTTCTATGGATTTCATTGAAGGGCTCCCTAAATATGATGGGAAGACAGTGATTTTGGTTGTGGTTGATCGCATCTCCAAATATAGTCATTTTTGTGCTCTTAGCCATCCCTATACAACCTCCTCAGTTGCTCAAATTTTTCTGGACCAAATCTTTCGCCTTCATGGAATCCCTTCTTCCATTGTCTCGGATCGTGATGCGACTTTTACTAGTCATGTTTGGAAAGAATTATTTCGCCACACTGGCACCAAACTGAAGATGAGTTCAGGGTATCACCCACAAACAGATGGTCAGACTAAAATTATCAATAAATGCTTGGAAACCTATCTTCATTGCTTCACCTCTGAACAACAAACATCATGTGCAAAGTGGCCCCCTCTAGCTGAATGGTGGTACAATACCTCTTACCACGCTGCCTCTAAAATGAATTCATATGAAGCAGTCTATGGTTAGGCACCGCCAATTCTTCTTCCATACACCCTCAACAGTTCACCAGTTCAGGTAGTTGACACGGTCCTTTGGAACCGCGATCAGAATCTTTGCATTTTGCGGGACTATCTTCACATGGAAAGAAATTGCATGAAGCAACAAGCTGATCAACACCATTCTGAGTGCACTTTTCAAGCAGGTTATATGGTTTTTCTTCATCTCTAGCCTTACAAGCAATCCTCCCTGAAACTCAAAGGGCGTCATAAGCTCGCTCCAAAGTTCTATGTGCCATATAATATTCTTTAGAAGATTGGGTCCGTTGCTTATAAATTGGAACTTCCTCCTTCTTCTCGTATTCCTCCAGTATTTCATGTCTCTTGTCTGAATAAAGTTCTTGGCACCAACATCAGAGGTCAAACTATTTTCCCAGAATTGGATAATGAAGGATCCATACTTTTGGAGCTAGAGACTGTCCTCAATAAGCACACTCATCAGCTTCGCTCTTGCTCTATCACAGAGGTCTTAATTCAGTGGCACAAAATGCAACCAGAGGATGCTACATGGGAACCACTCCTTATGATTCAGCAACAATTTCCACATCTAAAGCTTTGAGGACAAATCTTTTTCTAAGGGAGAGGGGATGTTAGGAACCCATTATCAACCCTTCTCTTTACTTTGATCGTATATTGTTGTTGGATGCATATGCTTTGTAAGTCGTCCTATAGTATTTGTTGATCCATAGTTTGTATTATTGTTGTTGGACGCATATGCTTTGTAAGTCATCCCATAGTATTTGTTAATCTGTAGTTTGTACTGGCCCATGGTTTTGACCCATAGTATTGGCGCCTAGACTTAGTATATAATTTTGTGTTGAGGCCAATGAAGGCACCGTGAAGTTATTTTGTATTGAACTTGGTCAAAGGAGGTTGCCTCCTCGAAGTGGCCTGCGATCAATAAAAAATATTTTGTGATCTGATATATCATGTATTTCATCAATTAATTGTTGCAGGTTCTTCGCAATTAGTTAATCAATCGAAACCAAGGCAACGAAAACAACATAACATAAGACTGAATCTCAGAGAGAAAACACCAAAAAATAGAGGGGGACGGACACCCAAGTATGGACTTGTTGATGTCCTCAACAAAGAGAAATCTATATCTGCTTTGGAAGACCTTAATATTTATAAGATATATATATATATATATATATATATATATATATATATTATATTTAGAGAATGGCGATTAAATTCAAAAATCCTAAATTCCTAAAAATTAATGGAAATCTATTGGATAATGTTTTTTCTTCCTCTCCCAACAATGGTGGCATGGATTCAACACCACCGTTGTTCCCCACGCTTAAAATTAATCACCTTTCATTCCCAAACATAATCAAAAAGACCTAGTTCATGCAATTATTGCAAAGAAATCTAGCTATCGTAGTAGCTCATATATATTTGCAATTTATTTTCAGAATTACTTATATCAAGGGAGTAAGCTAAACAATACATGATTTGTATGTTTTTTGTTATTTTTATAGAAATCTAATCATATAGTTTTTACTTATTCAAATTTCATTTTTTATTATTCAAATTACATTTCTATCGTAAAAATGAATGATCAAGATTATTGAAACATTCCATTATACAATTCCAACAATCTAAACCCACAATTTCAACCAAATTTTAACTAAAAAAAATTAGAGAATCCTCAATCTCTTAACTCACTCAATTTCCTTACAGTGTGACCCACTGCTAAAACTGGCTGCACACTCTATTGCCTCGGTCTGCTTTTATATAAATGTATATTCTCTTCACGCAAATCTATTATACCAGAACAGGTTATTGATCTTATAAAATTAACAAGTTATCGATCTTATAAAATCATATCTCACACAAACCAGAGTGTCTTGGGCTTCCCGCCAAGACAACCCAATTCCCAATCGCTATGACACCCTAATTGAATTATTTTCTCTTACCTACTCACAAAATAATTCAATTATCTATACGTGTTTCCACGTGGCATCCCTTCCGTGGGCTTTGCCTTCAATTTCTGGCCGTGTTTCATAGTTTTCACAAACTTTTATACATCTAAAAGCACGTACTATTTTCGTTCAAAATGTTTTGGTGAGTCTTACAGTCTCATATCCAAAAAACCATCCTTTTCTCATTCATAGCGAAAAGGGAGAATACATTCCAAATTGAGTTTTGTATGCATTTTTTCAAGTTTTTTTCAGCATTCTTCAAATTGAGTTTTGCATTCATTCTTTAACTTTCAAGCATTTTTCCAGCATTCTTTAACTTTCAAGTATTTTTCCACATTCTTCAATCTAGTATAATAGTCTTGTTTCTTGACAGTATTCACAAAATACAAAAAAGTTTTTTCATAGTAAAAAGGTTACTCTTATATTCAGCCTTCTGTAATGTAATAGTGTGTGTATATATATATATGAAGAAAAAGAGAAGAGGTTTGTGTAAATTTTTTGTAAGAGAATGATGTTAAATATTGTATATTGAATTAGTAGTATTTGTGTATTAATAAATTTTAGATTATTATTAATAAGTAATAATACTCTCTATATGTAATATATATGAATTTATTTTTAATTTGAAGAGTTTGTCAGTTTAAATAGTGTATTCATAGTTAATTTTTTTATCATCATCATTACTAATTAATTTAATATTTTAGATAGATTTAAAAATGATATATTATTTTTAAATTGTGAGTTTATAATGGTTGAGATTGTACATCTTGATTATTCATATTAAAAGTGTTAGGACTCAAAGGGATGATTTGTTGAACTATTTTAATCTATTTTAAACTTTGTTATAATATTTGATTAATTATTCAATATCACAATATGTGATTATGGAAATAATTTTGAAAATAAAATATGTTTATATATTTTGAAACATTTTCAATATTTAAATTATTATTTCATAATAGAGAGATTTACCAATAACTTTTAATATAAAGTTAAAAACATTGAGAAATATAATTATACAAATAAACATAAAAATTTATATTCTCAGAATTGTATACTAGATAAATAATAACAAACTCAATAAATATAAAATCTATTTAGTATAAAAATTATATTTAAACCCACTTAATATAAAAGTCTTCATCAACTAAGGGTTTGAATATTTAATAGTTTATATAAAACATGTAAAATGTCTTCATCAAATAAGAATTTAAAAAATATAGAACATATATTAAATTATCATATTGTATATTTTAATTTGGTAATAATATTGTTTTTAATTTTGTAATAATATTATGTATAATATGTATTTTCAATATATTATTATTTTTTATAAAAATAGATTGAGTATCTTCAAATAATCTATGTTATTTTGTATTTAGATTATATAATTTTAATATTTTAATTTGTATATATAATTCTATTAACTTCAATTAAATTTTGAACAAAATAATAAAAAAATAATCAAAATTATCTAGACTACTCTAATTATAAAACCATTCAATTCATAAATTTAAATAATTTTTTAAATTTATATAAATTAAAAAATTTATTCTATACACGTTGTTCCATAAAAACCAGAAAAACTGCTCACATCATTTAACTCTAATACAATAAAGCAATGGCATCTAAATAAATTGTCAATTTCAAAGCTCCAATCCAAAGAAAGAACCAATGAATTAGCTGTGAAGCGTGATGTTAATAGATATTCAAAGGATACATGAAATCTATATTGATTTATAGACGTCCATAGGAGCAGAAGAATCCTGCAGCTAAATGCTTAGGCATCACCATCATAAAAACTCTGTTGCTCAAGAGTCATTAATTGCCTACCAACTACCACTCTAGAATTACATATCCAACATGATAAATTTTACAATGTAATCAGAAAACGCCTGAATTGTCCCCACTAACGGGCAGACTTCTTGAAATAGTCCGGAAATATTGGCCAATATCACTTTATAAAAGATGTTACTCCAATCAAAATAAACCAATAACATAATGACAATTAAGCTTATCTTATTCCAGTGCAGCAGGCTTATTCAATTGAGACCACTGAGTTACTTTCTTTCGCCCTCATCCTATCTAATCCAAGGCAGCATGCTCATTCTACTAAAACAACCGTATTTTTTCTTTTGTGGGGTTCGGAAGAAAGTCCTATTCTGATCCCTTTTTCTCATTCGGGAAAGAAAATGATGTTTTGTTGGTAAGGAAATGAAGTGAGTATCGAAGAGAAATTGATGTAATGTTTCGTACATTTACATTTACATTTTTTAAGTAATCATTTGGTAAGAATTTAACTATATACTAAAAATTGATGTAATGTTTTTACATTTACATTTTTAAAGTAATCATTTTATAATAATTTAACTATTTACTAAAAATTGATGTAAGGTTTCACAACATTTACATTTTTTAAATAACCATTTTGTAAGAATTTAATTTATATTAGAAAAAAGTTATCACAAAGAATAATAATGAGAACAATTACTGGTTTGACTCTTCTTATTTCTTTCTTAAAGAGGAAAGAAATGCAAAAGTATGTTTTAATTTAAATTTTGTATCAACTTGAATGGTTTTGTAGAATTTTTTTTTTAATAAAAAATATAATTTTTTTTTTTAAATATATAGCAATGATTATGTAACATTTTTAATAATAAAACATATATTTCTTTAAAAAATATACATAATAAGATTTTTTTATATAGACAAATATGATATACCCTACCAAAAACATCACAATCCCAATCTTAAAAGCAATTAACTTGCTTTTTACTTTAATATGTATTATTGATTGATTTAAATTTTAATTAGATGTGAAATGTTGATTTTAATATGTGCCATTGATGGATTTGAGTTAGATGTGAAACATTCATTTTAGTTAGTATTCTAAGTGATTCAAATAATTAAGTTTTGATTTCCATTTATCAAATATTAAGAAGGATAAAAATATAAAAAATTATTTAGATTATTTTAAAACTTTATTTTTATGTTGAAAAGTTAAAAAAAAAAGTATTTTTAAATTATTATTATTTTTTAAGTTAGAAAGTAAGGGAGGTCAATATTAAAAAAAACATTGTGAAATTGAGATTTGATGTGAATATACATAAGAAATTTGAAGGAAAAGTAAAGAAATTATCCAACAACCTTTGTATATAGATGTAGTGAGAGTTCATTCTTATTTTAAATTACTATTATTTTAATAAGTTTGAAAGTTAGGAAAGTCAATATTGAAAAAACATTTTGAAATTGAGATTTGATATAGACTTACAGGAAGACATTTTAATGGAAAGTGATGGAATTATCCAACACCAATTCATTATGGATGTAGTGAGAGTTCATTCTTATTTGATTAATTTTGGTATTTTCTTTACACTAGGTAAAATATAGAGATACTTTGGATTTTCTAAACTTATTTTTTTCTTATCTTCTAATTCTTTACCCCACAACAATTTCTCCTTAAATTTAGATGTAATATTATTTTTAATATTGTTGTGTTGACATTGCATCTTTATGACTCAAGTTGAAGCAATCATAGAAAGCCTCTTGTCTTCATGTTGGTTATTTTGTTCTTATACCTAATCATAGCCATGCTCTCAATGGTTATGACTTGATTAGGTATAAGAACAAAATAACCAATTTACTAACCAAATGACTAGGCTGTTGTCATTGCTTTTAATTTTGATTATAAGTTATAAAATGTTTTTTGATTTGCTCTCATATAATATTAAAGGAGTGATTAGAATCTCAAAATTGTTTTCAAGATCAAATACTTACCAAAATTCATTTATCATTTCTCAATGATCCTTTGAACTTGTTATCATTACTTTCTATTATTATTAATTGTTTATCATTATCTTTCTATTATTACTATTAAAAAAAAATTTATTTGAAATTCTTAATTGCTCATCAAAATGAAAAACACATCTCATTATAAAAGAATACTATTAATATGAAAAATTATAAAATCAAAACCCAAATACATAAGTTGGACCATAAAACCAACCTTTAATACATTAAGGTTTGACATAAAATATATACATTGTTTAAATGTTCACACCAACACATAAAAATCACTAATCTAATTTATATTAAAATAATATTCATTTAATAATATAAATTATTATTTTTAATCACAAATTTTAAAATAATATTCATTTAATAATATAAATTATAAATAAATTATTATTTTTAATCACAAATTTTACTGTTGAAGAAAAGTAATTAAACAATTAAGAAACTTTCAAGTGCTTTTCTCCATCTAAGTATGGAAGCCTTCCAAAATGTTGACGCTAACTGTAAAGATTTTGCTAAAACTTCTTTATTTATTATTATAAAATTCATTAAAAGAAATATTTAAATAAACATTGAAAAAATAATTTGATAGCAAATATTTTAATTTACTCACTTTGTTGTAATAACAATCTAGCCAATGTTGGGATATGTGACACAGATCCAACATTGGCGAGATTGTATTTTGAATATATATCCATACATCCGAAGATGTAAACATTGATACAAGGAAAATGTTAAGATGGATATAGCTTATACATAGGGCATATGCCTAGGAAGATTGAAAGGGTTATACGTAGGGCATATCCGTTGGAAGATTGAAAGGGTTTGAATAGCATTTAATTTCGGAAGAGTTTGAAGCCATTCCCAATATTCGAAAAAATGCTTTTGAAGTAGGGAAGCATGTTGCCCTTTAAGAGAAAATATCAGTGGAGAAATCTACAGAAACTCTTCATACGCATATACACGAAGGAAACTGTACATGAAGGGGGAACAGGGCAGCACAGTCATAGTTGCTCAGCCAACCAGGGATTCATATGGCAGCTTGATGTTTTCACGATTTCTGCGCCTCGATTTTCGCAGTGAAACTGCTCTCCTGACTGTCTTGAAGAAAGCTCTCTGCAGCCAAAGAAAAATATCCATTACATCAATCCTATTGAATCCATTACATTGATCCAGTGAAAAAACATCAAACAAAAAACTTACAAAAACCTGTGCAGGTCGTCTTAGTTTTCTCATAAGCCATTTCCTCCAGGGCCTCTTTTCTACGAGCTTCAATTCGTTCCTGTAATATTCGGAGTCCTGAATAGGTCTGAGATCCTTTCCCTCCCACAAGCACATCATCGTTTTATTTGAGAAACTCTCATCGTCAACACCTCCCATAGCCGCTGCGATTCTTGCATTGAGAGAATGATTTGTTTGAGTACTCTCATTCACCTCCACCCACAAGGCTTCTCGATCGATCAGTACCTTCCCTCTGCCGCAGGACGAAACAGGGGGAGCCGAATTAGGTTTCGGCTTGTGCTTTCTAGGGTTAGTCTTACGCCAAATCCTGGTCAAGGTCGAAGTTGCCTTAGTTCGCAGCCTGTGAATTGCATCTTCAGGCGGACCCAGGTCTCTGAAGGGCGAATAAGCTGGCTTAACGTCGCCATTCCATGGCGATGGAAGCTTGTAGTTCAGAGACGATATAACGGATCCTGGACTCTCTTCGAGTGTTTTCATCTTGACAGAGATAACTCTGTTCTCCTCAGTGCTGCAGGATTCGGAGCTGGACATGCTGTGCTGAACGACCGATTGAGACTGCAGCATCGGCAGCTTCTTTGTTGCCGAGGGAGGCCTGAGAAGCCGAGGCGGCGGATGAAGAACAGGGAACGAATTAATCTGTGGTGACAATCGATTGGCTTCGTGCCAAGTTTTAGGTTTTCCAGGGACTTCTTCCCATTTGAAGGGGACTGCGAGGGGCGTGAATGGAGTCAGAGGAGAAGGCTGGAGCTCCCACGGCATGACTTGCATAAGAAACTTGGAAGCATGAGAGGATTTCAGGTCAATAGAGAGCTTAATCCTCGTCATCTCCCCAGCTTCTGTCTGCTCCTCCTCTGCCTGGCTAGTGTTCATGGGCAAAGGCGAACGCCGTAGCCTATCGTGCACGGAGTCGTCCTGGGGTTTCTTGATCTTCTTTGTCTCGGCTGCTCGTCGGCTTTCGAAACGATTTAGATGCGTCTGATCCATGGATTCCGATTTCTTACGCCCACTTTTCTTTCCTCTGTTTTGTTCCATGCTGAATTTCTCAGCATCGATGACGCTTCTGCTCTTGAAAACCTGCACAGGCACGGGTAAGCCTGACGCCATAGAAACCCTTTCTTCGCCGGCCTTCATATGGAACGGGGACAAATCCTGCCGCGTAAGAGATAATGGATCGACTTCTTTTTCAGGGTCGTTCAAACCATTTTGAGTGTAATCTACATTCACCTGGAAGAGCTGTATGATAGACAGATCAAGTTTTGTAAGCTCTGATGTGGACAACATTTGAGGATATATTTTCTTCCCCTCCAGCCATGAATGGCACCATGGATTCAACAGCCCCGCTGCTCACCATGATTAAATGAATGACCTCTAATCCACAAACATAAACCGGAGGATATAGGGTATGCAATCATGGAAGAAAATCCTTACTATGTTTGCAATTGCACGGCGGCCAAGATTCGTTCCACACGTTGTCTGCTTTTATATAAAATACTTCACGCAAATCTATTCTAACACAACACGTTACCTTTTTCCTCGTCGCCATTACACACCCTTGTTGAATTCTTATTTTTCACCTACTCACTCGACGCGGCCGCTCTTATCTTCAAACTCCGGCTCTGTTTCTTGAACTTTCATACACCTAAAAGCTTATCGTCACTCATATGTCTCATTGTTTCAAGAACTAAAATATCTTTTCAGTTTCAGAGTCACACAAGAAGAGCACAGAAGGCCAAATAAAACCCGAAAAGGACTTTTGAATTGAGTTTCACAGTCACACGAGCACGAAAACACCGCATAAGATAATATAGGAGGTCCGTCCGTGCATATAGACAAAATTGCATTGGTAATACTGAATATAGACAAACGAGGCACAAACTTTTTGACCATTCAGCTTGGAATGTGAGATTGGTCGGTGAACATGAGATTTCTTAATTTTATCAAACAAATTCCACCATTTTTCCCATGAGTCTATGGGTGGAATTTAATGATTTTGTTAATAAATTTGGATTTTCTTTAATTATGATTATGTTTGTATAACTAGATTCACTAGTTTCAAACAACTCAAAGTTTTTAAATTAAATTATATTTTGAAAATTTGTAAGATAAATATATATATATATATGAAAGAAGCATTCATAAAAAAAAATATGAAGATAAGTAGGTATTACAAAAGTTTATATATAAAAGAAGAAGTTAGTGTGGGTCTAGTTTGTCAAGGATAAAAGCCCTGGTTCGGACGGGTGGATGGTAGTGTTCTATCTCCATTTTTTTGATATGATCGGCTTGGAGTTAGTAGCGGCTATTGATGAGACTAGAAGTAAGGCATTGGTTCCACATTGTTTAAACTCCACGTATATACCCTGGTGCCTAAGAAGGATAGGCCGAAGTCCTTCAATGATTATCATCCCATCTCGTTACATGCAACTTGATGTATAAAATAATCACTAAAATTATTTTGGAAAGATTGAAACCCTATCTTGGTAAATTCATATATGAGAATCAGTTCGGTTTTCTTCCTGAACGCCAGATTTTAGATGCGGTTGGGATTGCACATGAGTGTCTTCACTCTGTAAAGAAGAAGCATTTAAATACTTTCATCCTTAAGGTGGATCTCATAAAAGCATATGACATAATTGATTGGACCTATTTGCGGTTCATTCTCATCGAAATTGGCTTACCTTATGAAATCACCAATTGGATTATGGCGTGTGTTTCGTTTTCTCATTTTGCTATTTTGGTTAATGGCTCCCCATCTTTTGATTTCAGTGGCTCCATGGGCATCAGGCATGGATGTCCCCTCTCTCCTTACCTTTTTATATTGGCTATCGAAGGCTTAAGTCTGCTGATCAACCAAGCGAAAGAAGATTGTGGGTGTTAAAGTGGCAAATGCATTGTTTATTACACATCTACGTTTTATAGATGATGTCCTTATTTTCGGGGTTGGCTCTATATCAGAGTGGAAACATTATCATGATATAATCTCTACCTTTTGTAGAGCTTCAGGTATGTCCATCAATGTTCAAAAATTGGCTTTCATTTTTCATGGTGGAGATTCAGGGTTATAGGAACTTATATTTTCATTATTTCCTTTCAAGATGTGCCGACTAGATGAAGGTATCAAATACCTTGGCTTTATATTAAAACCGAATGGTTATAAAAAGTTGGATTGGTTATGGCTGGTGAAAAGGATACAAAGGAGGATAGATACTTGGATGCATCGTTGCTTGACTCTGGGGGGATGATTGGAATTAGTATTCTCAGTTTTGCAATGTATTCCTATTTATTGGTTTTCAATATTCCATGTTCCTAAGGGTATTATTGCCCTGATTAGACGTAATATCTTTCAATTCTTATGGGCCAGTAAAACATACCTCTCTAAGTTTCATCTATCATCTTAGGAGAGCATCTCAAAACCCAAGTCCTTGGGTGGATCAGGTATCAAGGATCTCAAGAGTTTCAATATGGCATTATGCGCCAAATCACTTTGGAGGGCGCCGATTGCGAAGAGTATGTGGGGATCTGTGATTAGATGTAAATACTAGTGTAGGATGAATTTTGGATCATGGTTGAGACAACACAAAAAGTTGGCATCCTTTGTTTCTTGTATTTGGGAGAGTCTTCAGTGGGATTTTCCCATCAGCGATCATGTGTTGTGTTGGTCGATGGGGCGAGGTATTCAAATTTTCTTAGGCGTGGATCCTATGTTGGGTGTGACTGACCACTTTACTTTCTGAGGGGAATTGTTGGAGTTTCTTCACGAACAAAACATTTATGTTCTCCAATAGGTAGTGACCACTGTGGATGGAGTCAACCCTAGGTGGAAATCAACATCTGATCTTAATCTGCCGCAGGGTGTAGCGGGTGAATGGGATTCCTATGTGTCTAGGTTATATTAGGCGGGTATTCGGTTGTCATGTACATCATATTCGATGGTCTAGAATTATAATAATAAAGATGGCACGGTTAAAGCGGATCTGGCATATAACCTGCTCATGGAACATAGTACTGAAAACACTTCTCAGTGGTGGACAAAGTGGATTTGGCGTGAAACCATCCCCCTAAAGATAAAATGCTTTGTGTGGTTGAGTATTAAGAAGAGGATATTAACTTGGGACTCTTTACAAAAATGTGGTTTCACTAGCTCGGGTATTTGTGTCCTTTGCTTTCAGGAGATCTGGAATCAGTGGAACATATCTTCGGATATTGCATTTTGTTCCAATGGGTGTGGAAGGATTTGGGGAATAATTTCTCTTTCCATTTTGACTGGAATCTTGGATCTTTAGAACAAAATCCGCGGGAATGGTATTTGCATTATTCTTTCTTGAGATCTCTTCCATTACTTACAATGTGGCTCATTTGGAGAGCCAGAAACAACCGCATATTTCAGGAGATCCGGAGCAATGCACTCTTGGTTAGACTAAAAGTGATTGCTCTGTTCCAAGGCATATATTAGAACTCAGGTTCCCCTTGGGCTTGCAGTATTGCAGCCCCTCAAGGGAAAAACACACCATGCAGTTAAAAACATTAACTACGCAGCATATGAATATTTTCCTTTTCTTTGCTTTAAGATTGCTCTTCTCCTAGCAAATACTTTGCTCTAAATTTTTCTTCCCTTTTTGTCGAAGACTTTATTTCTCAAATTAACTTCGCAGATTAACTGCACAGAAACTAACTGCATGTTTTAACTTTATACTGCGCGGAGATTAACTGCACATTTCGACTTTCTACTGCGTAGTTGAACTTCACATAAATGCACAGTCGTTAACTTCGCAAACTTGACTTCGCAGACTTCTCAATTAATTCGCAAATCCCTTTTACTGCGCGTTACTCTTAACTTTGCAGAAGTCTTAAACAAAATTTATCAGGAAATATATCTTGTTCGAACATAAGAACCAAAACATTTACTATGAAACTTATGCGCAGTTACTCCTTGTTAAAATAGAACTTTCACTGTGGTGAACTTTTGGAAATCTTGATATCTTTTACACACAGTAAATGTAAACAACATTCACGCAAATAAATGTGGAGAAGATGTGCGTCATGCAATATTCAACATTCTTGAGAATGAAACATAAAACTTTGAGACTTATATATTTACCATAGTAAACTGCGCAACTTGCCTCAATACATGAAACTGAGATTTTACTTTGATATTTTACTTTCACAGAGCTTGGGCTCTTCATACACTCCACGGGATGAGCTTATCCTCCTTTCACTCTTCTTACACATCTCTCTCTGATCTTCAATTAACTTCTTCTATATATAGGAATTGCATAACCACCGACTTAAGATATCTTCAACTCGAAGCTACATGGTTTCATTAAAGACTGTAATAAATTTCTACCTAAGAATTCTTGATATGCAGAATACTAATGCGGTTACATAAATACTAACTTGACGTGCTTCGGATTGGCTGCAAACTGACTGACTGAATGACTTCTAACATTGCAGACTGACCGAGTGTCTGACAGAGCCGACACAGACTAGATACACTATTAGCTCTTTAATTACATGTTTCCAACACTCCCCCTTCATTATGAGCGGATGGGGATCATTAAACAAAAATTTTACAAAATGTTTCAGAGCTGAAACATGCTCTGTGTATGACGAAGTTCACTACGTAGAACTTGTCACTCCCAAACAACTTCGCAGAAATTGGAATGGGTCCTTTGCCAATGCTTTTGTAAATATGTCTACTACCCGATCTTCAGACCTGCAAAATTCTAAACAGATTTCTTTGTTGTTTATCAATTCTATGATAAAATGATAGCTTGTGTCGATGTGCTTGATTCTCTTGTGGAACACATGGTTCTTTGACAGTGCGATAGCTGAATTGTTGTCGCAGTAAATGACTGTGGGTTCTTGCTGGTTCTGCGACAGATCACTTAATATCCTTTGCATCCAAACGACCTGACATGTAGTGCTTGTAGCTGCGACATACTCTGCTTCTGCTGAAGAAAGAGTTACTATGGGTTGTTTCTTTGAAGCCCATGATACAACACCTGTTCCTAAATGAAATGTATTCCCAGATGTGTTTCTTCTATCATCTATGTTGCCTCCATTGTCACTGTCAGTGTATTCAATGAGTTTGAAATTTTCTGAGGTTGAATACAAATAACCAAAGTATTTTGTTCCACTTACATACCTCAGAATTCTTTTACCTACTTGCCAATGAGATTCTTTTGGTGACTCCATGAATCTTCATATTAAACTGACTCCATACATGATGTCTGGCCTTGTCGCTATGAGATACATAAGGCTACCAACAAGCCTTTTAAACAGCGTAGGATCTACATTGGATCCATCATCATCCTTGCTCAATTTCAAACCTGTTATCATTGGTGTTGGGTTTGTCTTGCAATTTAACATCTTAAATCTGTTCAAGACATCACTTGCATGCTTCGACTGAGATATAAATATCTCATTTTCAGTCTGTTGGACTTCAATTCCCAAAAAGTACTTCATAAGCCCCAAATTAGTCATTTCGAATTCACTTTCCATGACTAATCTAAATTCTTCTATGCCAAAATCACCAGTAAATATTAAATCATCTACATACAGGCAGCCTTATTAATTTTTGTGTACAACGTTGGCTCACATTCACTTCTGTGAAATCCATTTTGAATGAGGTAAGAGTCAATGCGACTGTACCAAGCTCTAAGAGCTTGCTTCAAACCATAGGGCACCTTCTTCAACTTGTAAAATTTGTGTCGTTTTCCTGGAGCTTCGTATCCTTGTGGCTGATCCACATATACTTCCTCCTCCAAATAACCATTTAAAAATGCAGACTTAACATCCATTTGGTAAACAAGCCATGTCTTATGAGCTGCGATGGCCAAAACTGTTCTAATAGTGTCCATTCATGCTACATGTGCAAAAGTTTCATTGAAGTCTATGCTTGGCTGCTGTGTGAATCCTCTTGCTACCAATCTTTCCTTGTGCTTCTGCACATTTCCATCAGCATCTTGCTTGGTCTTATAAATCCATTTCACGCTTATCACATCCTTGTCCTTAGGAACATCAACTAATTCCCATGTTTGATTCTTCTCAATGCATTCTATTTCTTCATCCATGACTTGTGCCCAAAATTTATCTTCAACAACGTCTTCAAATGTTAGAGGATCATTAACTTGAGAAGATAATACAAAGACTGAGAATGAATTAGGTGTACCAGTCTTGTATATCTCACGCAGAGTTCTTGTCTTTGTCGGAGTTGCTGGTGTCAAACTGCACGAACTGCTTGATGGAGTTTGCTGCGCACTTGGTGTGCTTGTTGGAGTTGCTTGAACTGTGCCTTGTGTCGGAGTTCCTTGTGTTGAAATATGTTACACAGTCTTGGGAGTGGGTGGAGATTCGACATTCTGATTAACATGCGGAGTCTCAACTACATCTTCTGCGATGTCATCATGTTCAACATGTGACACGATTTTAACATTCTTCTCTACGGTTCCATCCCATGCTTTATTTTCTACAAATTGAACATCTCGACTGATAATAACTTTTCTTGTGACAGGGTTATATAACTTGTATGCCTTTGTGTCTTAGAATACCCAATAAAAATGCATTTCTGTCCTTTATTGTCTAATTTCCTTCTTAGTTCATCTAAAACATGTGCGTATGCTACACAACCAAAAAAATTTAAATGCGAAACACTATGTTTCATACCTGTCCATGCTTCCTATGGAACTTTGTTCTTCACGCTCTTCGTCGGACATCGATTCATGATGTATACAGCAGTTGCCACTACTTCAGCCCAGTATTCATTTGATAGATGCATGGCTGCCAACATACTGTGCACCATCTCCATAATGGTTCTATTCTTCCTCTCTGCGATACCATTCTGCTGCGGTGTATACCGCGCAGTGAATTGCTTCTGTATGCCATGATTTTTGCAAAAATTTAAGAAATCATTTGAAACATACCCATGTGCAAAAATTTAAGAAATCATTTGCAAAGATTTATGTTTTAGAAAATATGCCCATGTTTTTCTTGTGAAATCATCAATAAATGTGAGAATATAAGTGCATCCTCCCATGGATGGTGTTTACATCGGTCCACAAATATTAGAGTGCGCAATTTCAAGTGGTGTGCGAGCTCGGTATGACTTTTTGACTGGAAAAGTCTCTCTGTGTTGTTTTCCAAAAATATAGCCTTCACAAATTCTCTTTGGTTTTTCAATCAATGGAAATCCTTTCACCATGTACTTCATGTGCAGTAGCTTCAGCCCACGAAAATTTATATGTCCAAATCTGAAGTGCCATAACTAGGATTCATCCTTTATTTCTGTTTGAAACGCAGCTTTCATTTCACTATCTTTTTCTTCCTTGTCGCAGTGAATTTTTGCTTCTTTGCTTTCTGCTTTGAACGCAAATCCATAATTTTCATTCTGACTTTCATGAACAACTTGAGTTGTTTTTCCTCTTATGATTGGCCTTATCCTCAAATGAAACAAGCGATTGCTTGTCATCTGCACTTTGACAATTAACTGATTGCTTGGATATATGTCTTTGATCACACAATGTCTTCCTATCATGTGAAATCTGTAACCTTTTTCCATCAGTTGTCCAATGCTCATCAAATTATGCTTCAAACCTTGAACATAATAAACATCAGGAATAAATTTATGCTCCCCCTGTTTGGTTACAATATCAACAGTACCCTTTCCCAAAACAGTGACTTGAATATTGTTTCCAAGTGTGAATTAGTTTGAACTGATTTATCTAGACTAGAAAATAGATTTAAATTACCAGTCACGTGATTTCTACAGCCTGAGTCTAAATACCATATGTCATTTGGACTTTCTTGGACAACATTGCATTCAAGTGGAGATGCACATACTCAGAACAACGAGCTATTCGTAGTGCTGGTGTTGCTTGACTGTGTTTGAACTTGCTTTCCTTGGTCATACTACTTCTTCCTACATTCATATGCGAAGTGTCCAAACTTCTTACAGTAATGACATTGAATTCTAGATTTATCATACCTTTGTCCACTTGGCTGACTAGGGATCTGATTCTGATCTCTTCCATTGACATGTGCAGGGCTGCTGCTGTGACCTCCTCTGAAAGAACTTCATCCTCTTCCTGTAGAGTTTGATCTTCCTCTGCCTCTTCCACGACTTATGGATGACTGTGTTGCGAATGCACCTTCCAGTGATGTATCTGAACTGTTGATCCTATGTTCATGATTAAGTAATGAGGCTTGCAACTCATCAATAGTAAATTGGGATATATCTTTGTTTTCCTCCAGGGTCACAACTAAAGATTCAAATTTCTTTGGAAGAACTCTAAGAACTTTTTCAACAACTCTTTGGTCACCTAGATTTTATCCATGAGACTTTATTTGATTAACCAGACCAATAAAATGAGTATAGAATGAGTTTACTGACTCTGTATCTTTCATTGACAGAGATTCAAAATCTCTTCTAAGAATTTGATGTTTGGTAGTCTTTACCTTGTTCAAGCCTTGATAGGAAGTTTCCAGTGTGTCCCACGCTTCCTTAGTCGTTTGTGCTACTGCTACTCTTAGGAGTATGGATTCATGTGTCGCTTGATGTATGTGGAACAATTCCTTTCTATCTTTCTTCCTTTGTTCCTTCAGAACATCCTTCTCAGATTGTGTGAGATTGTTGTATATTGCCATATCTGCTGGTTATCTACATAGCCATTCTGGACTATTTCCCATACATCTTGACCTCTAAACAAAGCTTTCATAGTTAGAGACCAATATTCATAATTTTTTCCTGAAAATATTGGAGTTTGCAAATTACCAAAAGTGGAAGCCATTCTTAATCACTTTAATTGCTTTTCCCCTTTTGTAAATACAATTTCTACTTTCCGTAAACTAGGCTCTGATACCATATCAAGGAAAAAACACACCGGGCAGTTAAAAATATTAATTGTGTAGTAGATGAATATTTTCTTTTTCTTTGCTTTAGGACTACACTTCTCCTAGCAAATACTTTGCTCTAAATTTTTCTTCCCTTTTTGTAGAACACTTTATTTCTCAAATTAACTTTGCAGATTAACTGCACGGAAATTAACTACATGTTTTAACTTTTTACTGCGCGGAGATTAACTGCGCATTTCGACTGTCTACTGCGCAGTTGAACTTCACATAAATGCACAGTTCATTAACTTCGCGAACTTGAATTCGCATACTTCTCAATTAATTCGCAAATCCCTTTTACTGCACGTTACTCTTAACTTTGCAGAACTCTTAAACAAACTTTATCATAAAATATATCTTGTCTGGACATAAGAACCAAAACATTTACTATGAAACTTATGCGTAGTTACTCCTTGTTAAAATAGAACTTTCACTTTGGTGAACTTTTGGAAATATTGATATCTTTTACACACAGTAAATGTAAACAACATTCACGCAAGTAAATGTGGATAAGATGTGCGTCATGCAATATTCAACATTCTTGAGAATGAAACATAAAACTATAGACTTATATATTTACCACAGTAAACTGCGCAACTTGCCTCAATACATGAAACTGGGATTTTACTTTGATCTTTTACTTTCACAGAGCTTGGGCTCTTCATACACTTCACGGGATGAGCTTCTCCTCCTTTCACTCTTCTTACACATCTCTCTCTGATCTTCAATTAACTTCTTCTATATATAGGAATTGCATAACCACCGACTTAAGATCGCTTCAACTCGAAGCTACAGGGTTTCATTAAAGACTGTAATAAATTTCTACCTAAGAATTCTTGATATGTAGAATACTAATGCAGTTACATAAAAACTAACTTGACGTGCATCGGATTTGCTATAAACTGACTGACTGACTGACTTCTGACATTGCAGACTGATCGAGTTTCTGACAGAGTCGGCACAGACTAGATACGCCATTAGCTCTTTAATTACATATTTCCAACATCCCAGTGAGCTGGGTCAGTCTTAGATTGTTTGTTTTTTCGATGCAGCTCAACAACAGGGCTTGTGTGGTGTCGATGTGGTGTTGCGTATTCGTGATGGGCACTTTATTAACCTTTAGATGGGGGATGGGGCAGGCGCCAATACAAAAGCATAACTATTGGCCCTTTAGACCTTACTGTATGTAGCCGACTTGAGACAATTGGATTATTTCTTGATTATGGGTGCTCAAAGCTTATTATTGATTGGGCAATGGGAAAAGCTATACTATCAAACCTCCTGCTGGACCATTGGATAGGTAGTATTCGAATGCTGCTGAATTCTTTCGAGCATATCTCTTTCAAGCATATCTTTCGAGAGTACAATTTTGGGGAAGATTATCTTTCAAAGAAAGCCATTGGACCCATGGATGGTTGTATCTTGTTTGTTGAATTTAGGAATGGAGTCTCTGAGGACTTTGGGAGTTACAATTTGTTTGGATAGCTTTTTACTTGGATCTCACATTATTATGTGTTCACTTCCAAACTATTTTGTGGGTTGTTTGGGAAAAGAGTTGTTATAGTTTTGTAGTGATCTATTCTTGATCCTATATGATATGTTCAGTAGTTTATGAGTGGTCAGTAATTTTTGATTAGTTTTTTAAATATTTTGGAAGATGGAATGATTCCACTTCTTGTGGTCTCGATTTAATTTTCAGACACTACTTTCTTTTAATATAAAAAGTTGTCTTTTTTTCAGGATGAAAAAAAATGTGCCACCTGGGTTCAATTCTCCTTAAGGGTGAGTTAGTTGGGAGGAGACACCCAAAATTCAACCAATTAGTTTAAGTGGTTTTCAAAATTATCCTCGGTATTATTTTTTGAATATATCTAATGATTTTAATAGATGTGGTGTATTTCACTTAAAAATACAAAAAACTATATGATTATAATAATAATATGTTATGTATATCAAATTAGTTTTAATAGGCATTGTTAAGTTCATGTTTGGAAAATTATGTGGCTAACAATTACAATATATAGTTTTATGGCAAAGTAAATTTCTTTTGATGAATCGTTTTTATTAAATTTTTATTATTTGTTTTTTAAATAGAGGAATATCTTCAATTAACTTCCATACTTATTTTTATTAAATTTTAATTATTTAAATAATTTTAATATGAGTTAAAAATTTTAATACAAAATTTCATTATTAAAATTCCAGTCACAAAAGATAAAAAGAATTTATGTAAAATTTAAAATTATCAACTTATAAGCTTCCCACCTTAAAAAAATATAGAAATAGAAAACTCGTGAATGCCAACTATCCTAACGTTTAATAAGTTATACTTTACTATGAACTACGTTAAAGTGAATTCATACTACTAACATATATGTTGTCTCAATAGAATATATTTAGGAAGAGGAGATAAGTAATAGCTTATAGGCTTATTATTGATCGGATAAGTAAATATAAGACGCATTCATGAAAACTTATATATGAAGATAAGTGGGTCTTGAGTTAAAAGTTTTAAAGTTGATGTATAAAAGATGAAAGTAACATTGTAACAAATTTGATGTTGTGTATATTTTTATTAATAAATTTTAAATGCTAGTTAGTTTGATATTGTGTATATTTTTATTAATAAATTTTAAATATTAATTAATTTGAGTTGTTTTAAATTTTTTAAATAGGATTAAGTCTTTTAAATGAGTAAAAATATGTTCTTAATAATGATTCATAAATTTATAAACAATTGTTTTGTTTATATATTCATAAATATATTTAACATTTCATTATACGTATAGCATTATACTTTTTATTATTTAACTAGTAATTGTTGTAATTGTGTAGAAATTAACAATTTGAAAAATGAAATTTATCATTTAGTCAAATTTTAAAATATTAAATTATTTGAATTTCATTAATATGAGGAACAATGACTAAGGAAAGATATATTAATTGTATCTAGCATTTTCATTGCAATAGGGTGTGCAAAAACTTGGTGATGTCATGAACAACACCATAATCCAACTTAGTGATCCAAAGCTTTAATTGAATTTGAGGATGACATAAATGCATTTTGTGGATTCAAAACAATTAACTATGATGACACAAGGAATACCATTATTTTACTGAAAATTTTATGGAGTTTATGTGCCATGAATCATCACAAAATAGAAATTGAGATGTGATAAAAGTAAGACCCATATTGGTTGTTAATGATAACTGGATATCTCTTAATCCCTTGAAATTGAGAATTCAATAACATTGGAATAAATTATAGAATTGGTAGATAACACAAACCTAAGGAACACGATTGTGATATAATTGTCAATTACATTTTTCTAGTTACTAACTCCAACAAAATCATTATGAATATGTACAAGTCTAACTTAAAAGGTCTTTTACTTGCCAGTTGTCACATCATATTTTAGTTGCACCCATATTAGAGGAGATGTTGTCAACTAACATGGGTACATTGGCATAGCAACTATAACCTGCACCACAAAAAATTAACATGTAAAGGCTAATAAAATTAAAAATTAAAAGCAACATATATCCATCTTAAACCTAGAACTATTAAACACTAAGAAGGATTCAATTTCTTGAGGTGTAAATTCTTTTATATTAATTTTTTACATATTACAGTTTAAAAAAATTACCTCAAAAAATTGGATCCCTTTCATAAGATATCAAATTTTTAAAAATGATAAAAAAATAAATAAATCATGATATATGAATGGAGGATAGACTTTCTCATGCAAATATTTCTAACACTCTTATAACTATTTTTGTTCTTGTGTTCCAATCTAATACTTCCTATTAATGAGAGATTGTGATAAAAATGTTTTATCTCTAATGGTATAAATTTGATTTCAAATTCATAAATACTAAAATTTCAAATTAAATTACAAGAATAATGTGAACTAGAGAATAATAATTTTTTATTAGAAAATATATAACATTTCAAGAAAAATAAAACACAACCAATTCTTAGGTAGGAATGATACACACATGAAAATGGTTTTCAAAAGATCTGGTTTATTTTGATTTATGAGTGTTACCGATTCCACCACTCTGGAATTTCCCTTGGAACTCCTTTTAGACATATCTAAATCTTGCGACATAAGAGAAGCATCATTATGTAGCATGGGATCCATTGATAACACAACTAGGTGGATTTATATAGAAAAATTAATAACATGAGAAACTCAAAGAATAAACTAAGCATGATATTTACTAAAAGAACATTTTCATTCTTCTTCAACCAATTCTACCAAATGAAAATGAAATGCAAGCCAAAAGGCTCATACTATCGACAAATTCATAACATTATTATCAGTAAAGAATCACCCATGAAGCAAACTGTAAATTAGAAAACTCTTCTAATATGCATGTATTTGTTAGAAAATCAATGAACTAGGTTTTAACTTCTTCATTGAGCATGTGACGGTTTCAGGTTGAGCAACTCCTTTCTTGGTAATGGATGGATATTAAACACCAAAAACCAATCGTTTACACCAAACAGAGTTGTCACATTTAGGGCCTCAATCAACTTTAAACATCCAACATCCACGAATGCTGGTTAGGGATCAAATGGAACATCCTTGGTTGCAATCGCATTGAGGGAAACTCCGCCGGCTAGGTTTTTTAAGTGTTAAAGCAGGTAAATTGAGTTATAGATGGTTAAAAGGATTTAGGTTTGTACGGTGAACGCATTCGAACTGCTCGCAAAGAAAAAATGACAAGCAGGAGTAATGGGGCACACAAATGTCATGGCCTCGACTAATGGTTAAGCACGCCTTCAACTAGTTAGGGTTTCAAAAACCTCTTCCCATGTTTGTTTGATAGGCTGCGAGCCAAAATCTAGGGTTTAACTAGGTTTTATTTGGTCTCAAAAGAAAACGGCTTGATTCACCCAATGTGAAAATCTTCCCTAACTCTCAATTCTTAAATGAAAAGTGTAAAAATTACTCCAGATGAAGGCAAGAAGCACTTACCTGGAGGTACGACCCACTCGCAGTTGAGCAAATGGTTGACTTAGCAAGACTTCTCATCCAGGTGACTTGAGCAGTTAAACGGTGTTCAAAAAAGAGATAATGAACGTGTAACAAGGTTCCTTCCTTCAAATATAAAATATTCCCCAAACCCTACACCTTTTAAACCCCAATCAATGGCTTTATTGAAAATAATCGGGCACCAATAAACTTTGTACTTAGAAAAATTATAAGTTCAAAGCAAATAGATCGACGATAATCTGACACTTATATTGATACATTTTGGACCTAGAAGAAAACTCTGTTGATGAAATTCGGATTGAAAACGAGTTTTGTACCGATAGATTCATTGTTGAAATCAATTTGACTCCGACGTGATTCGATGTTAAAACAAATTCTACACCAATGTAACTTGGATAAACCAACGACGTTAAAGAGTTTACTTGTTATGCGAAAAAAGGGTTAGGGAGAAAGCTTTTCAATAATCCTACCATTTCAGAGAAAAAAGTAAAATGACTCCGATGTGTTTCAGAGCATAATAGAAAATCATTCTGACCGATTTCAGGTTAAAAACAGAAAAGACTTCGATGCATTTCGGGCCCAAACCTGAACGCATAGTGAAACACCTAAGCTTTGTGGAGCAAAATCTAAGTCTTGCGATGAGCTTCGGTACAAATTTCATAAGTTTGTGAGCTCAAGACTTCAACTAAAAACTTTAGGTTCGAAGGAAAGTCTAAGCACACCCAGGTCGTCGATAAGTTTTGGGTGAAATATAGAAACGCCCTGACTGTATCGCTGTCAAATGTGAAGTTTCTCTGATAGTTCTGGCGTGAAACTCAAAGTCGCTATGACTGTTTCAGCGCAAAACCGGAAAATGATCCGATGTGGATCCAACCATTTAGACGCCAAATTAGAAGTGGGTCCGATGTTTTGCTACAGTTTTGGCAAGTCACCGAAACAGTAAAAAAAAAAAAATTGTAAGTGTCAACTTTTCTAAGGAGGGTTAATCTACAAGTAATTCTTTGGGAAAAAGACAACAAAAATAAAGCTAAATTTAAGCTCAAGAAAGAAGGAGGGCCCCAATTTTGCACCAAATTGGGGAAACGGTTGCAACTACAACAGGTGGATAGGTAGCGGGAATGAGAAAGAGCACATGATTGGAAGGTGATGGCAGAGAGAAATTGAGGGAAACTCCTCACACACTTAATAAGGGAACATAGTAGTGTAGACTTGGAAGAGGTGTTACAAATCCAATTGAACGCTCCATGCTAGCACCATAGGTAAGACATGCCAGAGGGCGATTCCATGACAGGCACCAGTAGAGGTAGACGTCAACAAGATTCGGGCGCTATGAAAAAATGGCCAGTACCATAGTCACTAGCATGTAATTGGTCCCATGAACACGTAGAGATAGATACCGGCCTAGTTATAATGAAATATTTATGGTTGATTGACAGTCAGATCCATGTAGAAAGCATATGTATACCATGTGGCATTTTTTTTATATAATGCTTAGGTAACGTCTACATAGAAGAAAATGACCGAAAGATATCCACGCATAGGTGGAGGCTGGTGGAGTTTCATATAAATACTAACAAAAGGGGAATATAAAAAACAAATACATATCCATTATGATCTTCCACAATCAGTCAGTCAGGTCAGACAACGAGCACTCACCAAAACGGAAGGATGACACGCAAAGGAATCACCATCGCACAACATGGAAAGAAAATTTGCAGACTACAACAGAGATAGATGATATGTTGAATTTGGTGACAATGAGTAGCAGGAATTAACGTCACAAATCAGGAGCAGTTTTCGACACCAAGCATGAAGGGATCTCCATGAACCAACCACAACAGGAAAGCAAAAAACCCCTGATAGTAGCAAAATGCAGCACCACGAGTTCTTTTTTTTGTGAGTATTCACATTCGATGAGGTATTTAGGCATGGAGACAGGTCACATGCCACCATATGAAGAACCCTACACACAACAACATCCTGGTATTCACATAGAACACTGGGGCAGAAGGAAAAGGCCTATCCATGCACATTGTAGACGACCATTCCAAAATTCAATCCACGACCTCACTCAGCATGCGACAACATCGACACAAGATCGTACTAAAGGTAAGAGGAAGGTACTGCTAGGTTCCACTGCTATTATTTTCCCTTTTCATACTTAGTTGTCTATGATCCTAATAGGCTACTATTACAGGTAAGACTTTGTTTCATGTCCATCCATTAGGGTTAAGGCATAGTGTCCTTCCCCTGGAGGTACCTTTTGTTTTTCTACATTCATTGTACTTTTCTATTTATATTTTTATGACTGATATCTTCATATGTGGAAGTTACCATCAACAAACTAAGTAGGGAGTACTCTCTTTATCTAGGTTTCACCCGAGTAAACCTAAAATGTTGATAGTTATGTAGGGTCTCGTAAACATCCTATTCTTAGGGGTCGAACTGACCATGGACTATTGTACTATATGACTGTTAAATTTCATTCCATTAATAAAAAAATATTATTTAGGCATATATGTAGCTTTCGCCCACCTTTCTATCATTCAACTTCACTACTCTTTTCATATTTTACATTTCACAAACACCATATGTATATTTCAAACTATAAATAGTTTTTTTTGGTTATTTATGTACTAACATGTATATAAAAATTCTATTTTTTAAGCTTCATTCGTTAGGATTCCTAACACTACAGTCTTCAAACATAAGTAGCTATCATATTCAATTTTGAGTCATATTTCGTTTAATGCAACAATTTAATTTATCAAGTCAATTTTCAATAAACCAACATTATGCAAAATTGAACTGCATTTAATGAATATTATTGCACTAACAAAATTGATGTTTAATCGGTTTTTAAAATTCTAAATTTGCATGAAATTCAATATTTCTTTTGCAGATCAAATGTTGTTTTCAAATCTATCTAGGTGTTAAAGAAATACAAATATCCACTACAATTTTATACTAATGCCTGAAATGAAAAGTTAATGCTTAGTTAGCTCATTATTTCATAAATAGAACTTGACATTGCATGTCTCTTTAAACTTTGGAAATTAATGGAATTGCAGGTTTCTTTTGTTTTTCTATGGTAGATAGTTTAATTCACTTATGCATTAGAAAGTTATTAATTATTGATACATTTTTATGATGGCAACTAATGTTTACTTTATCATAAAAGTTTACTAAATAACCTTGCTGATGTACTTGTAAATATTCCATCATTAATTTCTTTAGTCATAAATTCATAATCAGTTAATTAATTCCTTCTTTAGAAATTAATGCACACATGAGTAGATAGATGGTTCATAATGCATTTAATGCACACACGTACTTCATCATGATTAATTGCGCATTCATTTAAGATCACTTGTCATCTTTGTCATTCATTTATGTACTTTGTTTTTGTGTTGACCTTGTGAATCTTATCTTCTTAAGGGATCTAAATGCAACCCAGGATTCCATACCCTTTTTCCCCTTGACTAGCCCTCCAAGGGTGCTTTCAGTGTTTTTCCAAAACCGTGTCATTTTGAGCATCAACATGGGTCTCCTTAAATTGTAAAGTGTTAATAGTTACTCCTTGATGAAGTATTGTCCATGGGATGTTTAACAACATGGTTATTGATGTGGTTATGTGGTTTTGATGCCTCTTAGATAAAACACTATAGGGGACGATGGTACACTTCACTCCTATGTCACTTTCTCATGACACATTGGTCACCCCTTAATAGGTTGCCGTAGCATTGTTGGTTTGATGTGGCATCTTGATGACATGGACTATCATTTTTAGTGGATCATGTGGAGGCTTCTATTGGGGCGCTCTAGCTCATTGTTGTAATTCACACTTATGGATGGTCTATTGTTGGATCTCCCTCCCCTCTAGCACATGTTTGGTGGCATATCATGTGTTTTCCATGGAGAGCCCTTCTTGGCAATTGGATGGTATCTTGACACTATCGGTTTCCTTTACTAGTGGAACACTCCCCTTGGTCTTCTCTCTTGGCACATATTTTGATGCATGGTTGTGCTTTATTGCTTGGAGAAGGGGTTGACCCCTTCCTTCATGAGGTTGATTTAGTTTGGTGGGACCTTGCTCTTGGATTTATGCTTCTATATTGATTGATGAACTTCTTATTCCATGGATTAGATTGTGGACATGTTTTGATGAATTAGAAATTTTCTATCGAGCCATTTGTAATCCATCCTCCTAGAGTGCACCCATTTTCTGGCATATGTGTGGCACATTTGCATATATTTGATGAGCTCATCTCCATTTATGATGAGCTATTTCATATGGATCTACTTGTTGGTTGAGGGTCTAACCCCTTGATGCATTGATATAACCCCTTGCACACTTGTTGAGGTATATTTGACTTTATAATGGGTTGTCTCCTCTCTTTATGGAGTTTGTTGAGTTGGTCCTACCATTTAACACTCACATGTGCCATCATTTATGGAGGTTTTTGCATCACTATTGGGTTTTTCATAGGGTCATCCACCTTTTCGTGCCTTATTTTGAGGAATCATCCTACATTAAAGGACATGTGGAATGATTTGAGGAGGAATTGTTCATTAGAGTACTTGTGGCATGATTTAAGGAGGATGTTTTAGAATTAGATGAGATCTAGGAGGGGTCAAGCCCTAAGGGTTCATTCGCCATCTTACATACTTGGAGGGACTGTTCTATTGGAGTGATACACTTGGAAAGCCTTTAGAGACTAGGATTTGGGCTTACCTTTTATCTTGCATCACTTGGTGGAGGTACGCCCCTCTTAGAGGCTTGTATATGTGGCTTTGACCACCCTATCTTATGGATTTTTTGTTGTAGTTGGAGTATTTTAGTTTCTTTACTCCTCCATTAGAGAAAATTTTGGGTCTAAAATGGGCCTTATAGGAAAACGAACCATGATTTATGCATTGGAATTTAAGAAACAATAGAATTTCAAGAAAATGAGTCAACCATAATGGTTGACTTGGCATAATTGTCATAAAAAAATACTTTTTTTAATTTGTATGGGTGAGTGCAAGCTAATGAGGGTCACTTTTGGTGCATTAGATGCAATAGAAAACTGAAAAATCAGGTACCCCTAAACTTACTTGGATTTTTTGAGATACTTACACAAGATATCTCGCATTGAGTAATAAAGATGAAATGTAGGAAATTGAATCACGTTTCCGAATATATAAGTTTTATGTATTGAAAATTTACATAACTATGTCGAATTTCCTTTTTTCTAACAGTCACGTTTTATTGTTTTGGCAAATGATAAGCTATATGTTTTTGTGGGTGCAGCCTTTGAGTTCCTAAATGATGGTTTCAGGCTACAAAATTTGGTATACATGTAGAGAACATGTAGCACTAGTGCAACACTATTTTTCCAAAATTAAATGTTTATTTTTTATTTATTTATTAATTATCTAAGTGATCAAACCTCAAGAATGGTACACCAAATGTGGGTGTAGCATTTGAAGGTCTAAATGCAGTCATTTCGACTTGGATTTTTTATAGAGTGTAGAGGTCGGTGTCTACTAGTGCAACATATAATTGTTTTTTAAAATAGTTGTGAAATAAAAAAAATTATGGAAGAAACACTAACAACATGTTTTTTGACTTAAGGAGTGATGATACAAGAAAATTAGGAAAAAAATAGAAAAAAATACATATTTGGAATCTGCATAAAAAATTCTATCTATTCCTATAATTTCCTCCAAAATGGTTGTGTATGTCATGCTGTAAAGAGTGGTGAAAGATAGGCATATTGAGAAAAATGGTGGAAATGCCCATTTAGCTATGGTTTAGCACAATCCATAGAACAGGTTTGGTAAGTTTGAACTAACCACATAGGATCGTGGATGACACATGTGTGCATGAGGATGCGTGTTTTGGGAACTAAGGAACGCCCACGTGTTTTGTTTAAATTCAAATTTTTATTCTCGTGCTTAGTGTCAACCAAAACGCTCTAGCGAGAGCATTTTGTTTCTCTAAAACACTCTAGCGTTTTGCAGAAACAAATCTCTAGAGCATTTTGGAGTTTCAAAACGCTCTAGCATTATAAACCACATAAACTATTTGTTAAGTGTTGAATGGAGATAAGGGTTGTGAGAGAGAGAGGGGATACAAGGGGGGGACCAAGGGACATAAATTTATAGAGGTGGAGAGAGAAATGAGGAGGGAGAAAATTAAATGACTAAACCCATAAGTCTTAAGTCCCAAACAACCTAAATACCTAAAAACCTAAGCACCTAATCCCTTATCACTTTAACCTCTTGACACTTAATCCTAACCTTCTATACCTTACCCCACTAATATTCGATCCCTAAATCCTTTAACTTATAAATATCTTAATAATTCAATCCCTAGTCCCTTAATTAACCCCTTATCTCCCATCCTTGTAGTCCTTATCCTTTAACACCCTAAGACCTTAACCCCTTATAAGCCCTTAACACTATATCACCTAATCCCTTAATGTCTAACCACTTAAAACCTAACCCCCTAACCCCAGAGCCTTAAATCCTTTTACGCCTAAAGCCCCTAACCCCTATAGAGGTAAAATAATTGTTTACCTCTACACTGCATTTGTAGGTGCGACCTCCCTTATGCCAGTTCAACTTGCATTTGCTTGTGCGATCTACGTTTGCATGTGCGTTCCTTGTTTGCATGAGAGATATATGTTTTATTGATCTCTCTCCCTTGGTATTGATCTCTCCTCTATTGACTTTGGAAGTCTTTCTTGGGCATGTGCATTAGCCTCTAAGCTCTAGTTTACCCCTTATAAGCCTTTAACCCTTTAACCCCTTAACCATTAATGCCTAACCTCATAAAACTTAAGAATGTAAGCCTAGAGCACTAAATCCCTTAACCCCTAAAGCCCCTAACCTTTAAACCCCTTAACCACTTTACCTATAATCCCACAACCCTTAACCCCTAAGACTTCGTCCACCCCTAACCCCTAAACAACCTAACCCATAATAATTAAAACCCGAATATCTAAAGCCCTAAATCCTTAATCCCTTAACCCCTAGAAACAATTAAACCTTTAACTGCTTGGTTCTTAACCCCTATCCCCCTAACCATTGAGCCCTGAATTCCTTAACCCCTAAATCCCATAACCCATAAAACCTCTTAATCCCCTGTCTACTTAACTCCCTAACCCATAAATCTTTAAATTTACTAACCACTTTATGCCTTTACCTCTAAACTATTAACCCATAACCCCTAAGTCCTAGTTAACCTGCTAACCCTAAAACCCCTAACCCATAATCCCTAAATCCCAAAACCCATAAATCCCTAGAAACTCCTAATCCCCATATCATAGAATCCATTAAGCCCTTAACCCCCAAGCCTTTGATCCTTTAACCCCTTGACACTTAACCCTTAACCAAATCAACCCTAACATCTTAGCCATGGAGCCATAAATCCCTTAGCCCATAAATCTGTTAACCCCTAAAGGAATCACCTCTTAAATAACCACCAATTCTCTAACCCTTATGTCCTGAACCACTAAGCCCGTAATCCCTTAACACTTAAACCCTTCACCTTTAACACTTAACCTCTTGAACCCTAATCCCCTAACATTAGTGCCATCAATCCCTTAACCCCTAAACCCCTTTATCTCTAAGCAACTAACACCTAACACCTAATCGTTACTTTTTCTACAAACACTTAAGCCCTTAATGTCTAACCTCTAAATCCCTAACCTCCTAAACCTAGAGCCCTAAATCCCTTTTAAGAACTAAATCCCTTAATCCCTAAGCTCGTTGACCCCTAACACCTTGACCCCTTTACCTATTTACCTCTAATGCCTCAACTCCTAACCACTAACCCCGAGTTTAAACGCCATAACCTCTTATCTCCTTAGTCGTCCAACCCCATAATTGCTAAACACCTAAACCCCTTTATCCCTTTAAATCTAAGCCCTTAACCCCTAACACCAAATCCCTAGTTAACCTCCTAACCCATACAACATGAAGTCCAAAACCCTAGAAGATAATGAGGGATAGGCAAATAAAGGAAATATCAAATCAGGTTTCGAGGATAATGTTTTTTATGATAGATATTAAACATAATGCTAGAGTGCTATGTATTTCTATAATGCTCGAGAGTTATAGAAACACATAACCCTAGAGCGTTATGTATTTCCATAATGCTCGAGCATTTTCATTTCCTGCCATGCGTGTTAAATGTCATGGCAAGCTCAGGTCCTCCCATGCCTAGTTCAAAGAAACGCTCGCGTGTTTGGGTTTCACTAAACTTTTGCGCTTTTCACGAAACTAAGATTGCATCTAAAAGGTCCCTCAACTTTGTGCAAGGGCCCGTATATTAAACTTATCTCCCTGTGATTTTACTTAAATTTAAAGCGAGAGCACTCATTTGATGCATAATTCAATTCAACATCCAACGAATATTTACATTGCATATTTTTTATGGACCCCACCCCACGAAAAATGAGAAATACACTAAAAATGTGTTACTTGAAGGTAACATGTTTTTTAATGTATTTCTTATTTTTCGTGGGGTGGGTCCTTCAAAAGTAACATGTTTCTCGTTTTTCGTGGGGTGGGGTCCATTAAAAGTATGCAGTGTGGGTACTCATTAGATGGAGAATTGAAATCTGCATCCAATTAGTGCAACTACTTTAAATTTGAGTAAAATCACATGGAGATAAGTTGAAAAAATGAAGAAAAAAATTTGTCTCTTTTCTTTCAAAATTTATAACTATTATTTTATTATTTTCCTTAGGAGCCCAATTTTATATCTCAAATTTGCTCTAATGCCAAGGCTAGATCTAGGATTTTATTGATATTTTATTATAAGAGGAAGATGAGCTAAGACCTATATAATGGTTTTCTCTCTCCATTTTTCATGGTGGATAGGGGGAGAAATCCCTTAGAGCTTAGTTGAATATATTCTAATTTCTCAGTTTTGGTTGGTCAAAATATTCATTTGATGGTTTTCTTGTTGCTCATGTTTCATTAATGGATAAGATATTCAAATGCTAATGGGCCCTCACACGAATTTGAGGGACCCTTTAGGTGCAATCATGCATTCGCAAAACGCGCTAGAATTTTGTAAATTCAAAACGCGCACACATTACTTAGAACTAGGCATGGGCGGACTCCGACCTTGCCATGTCAATTAACATGTAGGATAGGATTCCAAAATGCGCACAATTTATAGTGATACATAACGCGCATGCGTTATGTATCACTATAATGCACGCGCGTTTTGGTTAATATAACAAAAAAAAAATAGTCCGTGGACCGCGACTACTATTTACCCACTAAAAACCGGAACGCTCGAGCGATTGTGGCTTGGAAAAACACATTGGAGAAGTGAAGGGAGGACAAATTCAAAGCTCAACAAGGGATATTTTATCTTGCAAGGAGGATTGGAAAGGTAAGCATCCAAATCCTTTCCTCATTTCCTCATTAAAAATATAAATTTTTATGTTTCCCTAAATTAAAAATCTTTGTAAATGAAATTCCAAAACTAAAAATTTTAAAATTTGTTATTTAACATATGTTAATTCCTCACTACTATCAACCCCCTTAATGAATTTTACACCCACCCAAGCAATAAGGGATTTGAAAAAAAACTAAAATGGAAATTGGAAATTGAATCCCAACACCAATATTTTTTCCACATCTATTGCAAATTGGAAAAAAAAACCATCCACCATTTGGCTAGGAGGAGGAACTATGGACTATAACCTAAGCTTGGTTTCTAGACTTGACTCAACCAAACCTTATGCTTTTTTTCCACACATTCTTTTACCCTAAAAATGTCCAACCAATGCTTGTGAAGCCAACCCAATGGCATGATGTATTTTACATCATCCCCCAAACCCCAAGGGACTAGGTTCCCCTCTGCAGACACACCACTTACTTTGTTGCTAAGATGAACTGCCACATCTTTTTTGACCTCCTTCACCACCAAGATGTTAGACACCATGGATCACTGAGATGGGGGGGATGAATCAGTGAGCTTGCACTTATTAACAATTTCAACTTCTTCTCTCAAATATTATATCATTAATTACAAATTCACTTCAATACCATATTCATCAATAAACTATATCACATGTCATTCATTAAGCAAGACACATTATCATCAACACATTACAAGAGACAAGATATAATCTTTGTAAAAATTTTATAATTCGAGAATTTAATCTCCAGAATGGGCTACAACCCAAAGTGGCACCAACCATAAGATAATTCTGTCAGCTGCAACTGACTGGGATGCACCAACTCCCCAACAACCATATATTTACAAATGATATTCTAGACTCTTCTTAAGTCTGCAATTACATACATCATCAACCAAAAGCCCGGCTTGTTTGTTTCCAAAGCACTTCATCATTCTCATCAAGTACTCATTATTCAATATAACTTCATTCTGTCCATAATCAAATATTACCAATCAGATCACATCTTCATTTTGTCATCATTATTCATGTCATATCAATCTGCTGCCATATCTCCTTTCATACACTTTACACTATCCATATGCACATCACAACATTTTTCCCATATCATCAGTCATCTATTCATCATTCTACCACCATGTCTTCATTCTATCGATCAATAGGCTGCCTCAGTTTAACCCAGAATAAAATATAGAAAGAGAGATTGTTTTACTACTCCACCTGTTGTTGCTCCTTCACCAAAAATTGTCCTCATCTTCTTGACCACCGAGATCAAAGCTCTCCTTTATCTCCTAAATTCTCCCCTAAATTCTCCACACTCACCACACAAAAAACACAACGATCTTGTTCTTCATTTCTACTTCTCCTTTCCATGTATTTAGGAGGTCGACTTGTCTTTTTGTTTTTATTAATTCAAATACGTCAAATGATATTTTTATTTCCATGTTATCCTTAACCAATAAAAATACATATCTTTGCCACATCATCATGGTATTTATGCCCGCATGATCCTCACCTTCCACTTTGGATTACATGTAGTTGTTATTATAGTATTTTGATATGATATTTATGTTTGTAATGTATTTGTTCTTGCACAAAGTTTGTACATTTTTCATTTTTGAGAGATGCCATTATAGAACATGTATATGTTTGTAATGATTTGTTTTTGTTTTGTTTTTATTGTAGTGACAACCATGGATGCACATTCATACATCCAAAGAGAAATTCAGAGGCTCATAGAAATTTGAGCCTCAATAACTATTGTTGATTATAGGCATCGTATGCTTGCATCCAATTTGGATGCAATGATAGAGACCTTTAGTAGGTCTAATGGTGCACTGCAAGATATTTCCACATTCAGAGAAAGAAAGAGGAAACAATATGAGGGTGGAATTAGATACAAATAAGTTAAGAAGTTGAATAACAAAACAACATATGTTTTCCCTCTTTAGAGATCCATGGATAGGTGAAATCCCGAATGCAAACAAAAGGCATTTTTCTATCAAGTGGTGTACATATCAACCATTCATAGATAATTGGATGGACCGATAGTACATGGTGTTTGATGTATCACCACATAACAACAGGGAAATGCCTCTACATTTTCTGAGAAATATGTACACATAATTTGTTTTGGGGAAGCATGTTAACTATTTTGATATATTGGAGTACCAGGGAGTTGGGATGGGGATGCCTCAACAACATACCAATGTGAGGCACATAGATCCCAATCGCCCAATAGCTCCACCTCACAGGAAGCTACCCAGGTTAGATGTGCCGCTTGCACGTCAGTTGGTCCTAGAGAAACGGGAGTCATTCCTACTGTTGGCACAGGTGGTTGTTTGCCATAGCACGTATCTTCAAGGTACATACCAGGAAGGGCCATCAGAGCCACCATCTATGGGTGGAGGAAAGCCACCACCTGTTGTTGGGGTAGATCCACCACCTCCCGGTGGGGTAGAGCCGCCACCTTTCAATGGTCGAGGAGCATCTAGTAGTGTTACTAGACCTGCACATCATGAGCACAACCGAGAGCTCCACCCATGCAAAGTATGTGGCCATCCTCGCTTTGGTCCTGTCCAAGAAGATGATACCTTTACTGGGTATTTTACACATGTAAGTAAATGGTTAACAATTTAGTGTCATTTGTAAATTATTTTTCCTTACTATACACATATATAGATTGCTAATATTTTTAATGATTTTAAAACTTGTAGTTGCTACAAGAAGGGCACGAGGTTGAAGACCTTTCCATTGATTATGTAGAGCATAGTCCAGAGGATCATGCACCAACACCATCTGATGTAGAAGATGTTGTCATACTTTCAGTAACAACAACTCACACTGAGGTAACTATTTAAACATGACATTATTTTAATATGAGTAAATGGTTAACAATTTAGTGTCATTTGTAAATTATTTTTCCTTACTATACACATATATAGATTGCTAAATAATATTTTTAATGATTTTAAAACTTGTAGTTGCTACAAGAAGGGCATGAGGGGCAAGAGGCTCATGCAGCAAAATCTTCTTATTTATAAGATGTTGTCATACTTTCAGTGACAACATCTCATGCTGAGGTAACTATTTCAACATGACATTATTTTAATACATGAGTAAATGGTTAACAATTTAGTGTCATTTGTAAATTATTTTTCCTTACTATACACATATAGATTGGTAATATTTTTAATGATTTTAAAACTTATAGTTGCTACAAGAAGGGCATGAGGGTAAAGAGGCTCATGCAACAAAACCTTTTGAGTTACAAGATGTTGTCATACCTTCAGCGACAACATCTCATGCTGAGGTAACTATTTCAACATGACATTATTTTAATACATGTTAGTTTTTTACCACATGTTACTTAATTAATGCTACACGATATAATATTTACAATTTTCTAAGTTGTAGGTTGTATATCCCCATCAGAGGGAAATGATTTCATCTAGTGAGTTCCCCCTTGGTGGGAATACAACCGGTAGCATTCCCATAGAGACACAACGGGTGGCAGATCATTTCTTAGATTTGCTTGAAGTATACAGTACATCGGTATGTATTTCATCATTGTCAGTTTGTTAATACATGCTATTTCATTGACCAATGTATTTCTAACTACGTCAGTATTGGTGATTATAGCCACTAGCCTCTATACTTATGAGACAGTTAGCAATTGGATCTCCTTGTAGTCCAAATGTGAAAAACTAGGGACAAGTGTATAAGAGAGGATCCACTCCTAGAAAGGGTGTGTATGTCCTCTATAGAAGACACACGAGAGATCCATCTACCCCTCACCTAAGAAGGGTCATTGATGTTGCGGTTAGTGCCTCATCTACAATAGCCACAAGTCATACAGAGGTAACTATTTCAACAATAACAATGCAGAGTATTTAACCATGTTACTATATTGTTTATTCATGCATGTCTAACTATTTCCCCATTTGGTGATTGTAGCCATTAGCGACAGAAGTGACCGGCCAAGAGGAAGTCTAATAGATGCCACGCATTTCATCAATGCTACCATATTTCATCAAATGATATGTACATGAGCATCTATGAAGTTCAGTTGAAGTGTGCCTACTCTAGCATGCTAAAAACAATGGAAAAGTATCAAGTACAATGGAAAGGAATGCATAACTAAAGTGTAATAAAATTCATTGGGCCTTCATGTACATATGGTCAAATATATGTAACAAATATACCCTAGTTTGTTCCAATATGCTAACCAATAGCTGGTCATGAATTTACTCTCATAAAATCGTTGAAGATATAAACCCTATCCTTACTAAGCCCTAATATGTAAGACCCTGGTTTGTGCTTTACCTCTTTCATATGTCCATTTTCTGCTTGTCATAATGAAAAATTAATCATACAGAATCCATGGAAAATGAAATACCTAACTAGTTTAATGATATTCCTTGATAATGTTGTTTTGATGAAGGAAAATAAGATGTTAATGGTCCTATGTTTGTAAAAAGGATGGATTATCCTCATATGAAAATGTATTTAAAATTGAATGTTCTTGATTGATACAAACAATGATGTAATGGTTGTTCATTGTGATTTGGAAAGTATTCCAGTTCCCCCATAACTTGATGGCAAAGTTTCATGGTGACTTTAATCTAAAAAATCTAGCAAGGATCAGAGGGATATCATCGATGAAACATTGCCTCTATTTTTTATTTGGAACTTTGAATTCTTAAAAATGACATTGATTACTCAAAATCCAAATATAGTGGAACACTAAGGAGTTGTTAAATGACGTGGCACACTAAGGACATATAAATATACCAAGGGTGTAGTGTGGTAGGTTTGACTGCCACTCTTTGAATGTCTAGTTCTAGAATCAAAATAAAAAATTTCAAAGTTGACCCCCATGTGCAAAACTACACACTCCCTTATTAAGCAAAACCCTAGTTTCCAAAATTGACCTAAAAGTTGACACCTAGGCCATGGGGCCAGAGGAGAGGGGCACCCCTAGCACTATCCTGAATCCAGTGGATTCGATGGTTTGTCGATACGAGCAACAGTCATCATTCTATGGCTTGTTCCATCTTGGATCCAAAAGGCCTTCAGGGACACTAGTTGGATACCTACCGGGGCCATAGAATTCCAACCGTGCAACAAAACCAGGTTCCGGGGAGTCCTGCAAGTGTGTCTAGGAAGTTTCTAGGTGGCAACGCTAGCCATAAGTCCCTGATCGATGATTTTTCAAAGTTGACCCCCATGTGCAAAAATTGCACACTCCCTTACTGAGCAAAACCCTAGTTTCCAAAATGGACCTACAAGATGACACTTGGGCCATTGGACCGGCGGAGAGGTGCACTCATTGCACTATCTTGATGTCCTAAATCCAACAGATTCGATGGTTTGTCGATTTGAGCCATGGTTGTCATTCCATGGTTCGTTCTATCTCGCATCCAAAAGGCCTTCAGGGACACAAGTTGGATACCTACCGGGGCCATAGAATTCCAACCGTGCAACAAAAATGGGTCCCGGGGAGTCCTGCAAATGTGTCTAGGAAGGATCTAGCTGGGAATGCTAGCCATAATTCCCCGGTCGACGATTTTACAAATTTGACCCCGATGTGCAAAAATTACACACTCCCTTAATGAGCAAAACCCTAGTTTCCAAAATGGACCTACAAGTTGACACCTAGGCCATGGGACCTGAAGAGTGGCACCCCGAGCACTATCCCGATGTCCTGAATCCAACAGAGTTGATGGTTTGTCGATCCAAGCCACAATCTTCATTCTACGGCTCATTCCATCTCACATCCAAAAGGACTTCAAGGACACGTGTTGGATACCTACCAGGGACATAGAATTCCAACCGTGCAACAAAACTGGGTTCTGGGGAGTCCTGCAAGTGTGTCCAGGAAGCTTCCATTTAGGAATGCTAGACATAAGTCCCTAGTCGATGATTTTTCAAAGTTGACCCCGATGTGCAAAACTGCACACTCCCTTACTGAGAAAAACCCTAGTTTCCAAAATTGACCTAAAATTGGACACTTGGGCCATGGGACCGGAGGAGAGGGGAACCCCTAGCACTATCTCGATGTCCTGAATCCAATGGAGTTGACAGTTTGTCGATCCGAGACACGGTCTTCATTCTATGGCTCGTTCCATTTGGCATCCAAAAGGCTTTCAGGGACACCAGCTGGATACCTACCGGGGCCATATAATTCCAACCGTGCAACAAAACTGGGTTCGGGGGAGTCATGCAAGTGTGTCTAGGAAGGTTCCAGCTGGGAACGCTAGCCATAAGTCCTCGGTCGATGATTTTGCAAAGTTGACCCCCATGTGCAAAAATTACACACTCCCTTACTGAGCAAAACCCTAGTTTGCAAAATGGACCTACAAGTTGACACTTGGGACATGGGACCGACGGAGAGGGGCACCCATAGCATTATCCCGGTGTTTTGAATCCAACGGATTCGACGGTTTGTCGATCCAAGCCACGATCATCATTCTATGGCTCGTTCCATCTCGCATCCAAAAGGCCTTTAGGGACACCTGTTGGATACCTACCAGGTCCATTGGATTCCAACTGTGCAACAAAACTAGGTTCCTGGGAGTCTTGCAAGTGTGTCTAGGAAGGTTCCAGCTGGGAACACTATCCATAAGTGCCCGGTCGATGATTTTTCAAAGTTGACCCCCATGTGCAAAACTGCACACTCCCTTACTAAGCAAAACCTTAGTTTCCATAATTGACCTAAAATTTGATACCTGGGCCATGGGACCGAAGGAGAGGGGCACCCATAGCACTACCTCGATGTCCTAAATCCAACGAAGTCGACGGTTTTTCGATCCGAGCCACAGTCATCATTCTATGGCTCGTTCCATCTCACATCCAAAAGGCCTTCAGGGACACAAGTTGGATACATACAGGGGCCATACAATTCCAATCGTGCAACAAAACCGGGTTCCGAGGAGTCTTGCAAGTGTGTATAGGAAAATTCTAGCTAGGAACGCTAGCCATAAGTCCCTGGTCGATGATTTTGCAAAGTTGACCCCCATGTGCAAAAATTGCACACTCCCTTACTGAGCAAAACCCTAGTTTCCAAAATGGACCTACAAGATGACACCTAGGCCATGGGACTGGGGGAGAGGGGCACCCCAAGCACTATCCCGATGTCTTGAATCCAACGGAGTCAATGGTTTTTTGATTTGAGCCACTTGTCATTCTATGACTATTTCCATCTCACATCCAAAAGGCCTTCAGGGACACTAGTTGGATACCTACCGGGGCCATAGAATTCCAACTATCCTACAGTTTTGAAAAGATATATATTTTCTTTTGAAAGGACAACTAGTATGTAATTTCATAAGACAAAAGATGACGACGGTGGTACTTAAATTTGTTCAAAGATAAAAAAATCGTTCATTAAGTTTAAGGGCACAATCATGTTATCGTGACCATATGACACCCCTATATATGACTATATTGCAGTTTAGAAAGGATGCATATTCTCTTTTGAAAGGACAGAGAGTATGCAATTTCATAAGAGAAAAGATAATAATGATGGTGCTTAAATTTGTTTGTGAAACCAAATTTTACATTGCGGTTGATTCATATATACGTGCATAAAAAACTTGCAGAATTAATGCCTAGCTCTGCAGATGTTTAGTAAGATTCTGTTACTTTAACAAGAGTGTTGGCATAACTTTAGAAGGGAAACTACTTTCTTGTATGAAATACAATTTCAGAACTATCAAAGACTGCAAAATTTAAAACTACGACAGACATTGATAGACTTCTTTCTAAATATCAAGAGGACAAAAGTAAAGATTGACAGGCAGAGAAACGTACATGTTCTTCCTTCCAATTCTACCCATTCCATTGATACAGCTATGTACAACACAATTTTTTAACATCTTCGCCTCGACCAATTGTACAGATGATAAATGTTTTAGAAATTAAAAAAAAATAAAGAAAAGAGAAGTGAAGACAATGCCAGTTTCTTCTATCATTAAAACTTTAGGCATTTTACCTGGAAACCAGAAGTCCCTGCTAAAAACCGCCATGGAGCCATGGATTTCATAAATGAATTACTGAAAACTTTCAAATGTTCATTATACTACTACTTCATACTATAAAATAGGAGTTGAACGAAGATGCAATGGTAGATAGAGAGGATTGGGGATTAGATTTAGGGTTTGTCGATTGGAGATTAAATACTAAAAATACAATGCTTCATATATATACAACAGTGTAATGGAGACCCACTGGTACAACATAACGGGGATTAGGTTTAGGTTTTCATAGCCACGCACACCCGAGAGCCTTCAGACGAGAAATGGCCCCCTTGGGCAATATTGGCATGGCCTTCACTGCGCAAAACCCTAGATCCAGAGATGGCACAATAACACCATTTATGGGGGGTTGGAGGCATGCTGGGGGGGTCCCCTAGATGAATCCTAGCGCCCTGGATCCACCAGAATCGACAGATTTGCGATTGAATCCATGGTTTGGGTGCTGCGGGCATCTTGGTCGGGAACCCCGGGGCCATTTAGGGACACTTTCAGGAATTGCTTCGGGGGCACAGAACCAAAACCATTGAGTGGACCTGGGTTCTGTCATCTCCCACATGTGCGTATGGCCATTGTGGACATGTCCACGGCGTCCATGCATGCTCGGGATCCCTCGAGCAAGAAATGGACCCTTTGAGCAAGATTGGCATGGCCTTCACTGCGCAAAAACCTAGCTTTGAAGATGGCACAATAACACTGTTTATGGGGTTTGGATGCACGTTGTGGGGGGTCATCTAGCTGAAACCCAGCGCCCCAGATCCACTGGAATCGATGGATTCATGATTGGAGCCATGGTTTGGGTGTTGCGGGCATCTTGGTCCGGCAACCTGGGGCCATTCAGGGACATTTTGAGGAATTGCTCCGGGGGCACGAAACCTAAATCGACAAGCTGACTTGGGTTCCATCATCTCCCACACATGCATATGGCCATTATGGACGTGTCCACAGTGGCCACGCACACCCGAGAGCCTTCGGACGAGAACCTGAAACTTGGTTTTGTTGCACGGTTGGAATTCTATGGCCCTGGTAGGTATCCAACAAGTGTCCCTGAAGGCCTTTTGGAAGGTAATAATGTCTTTGTATTATGTCGAAAGATATCCACAATCTTATGTAAAAGAGTAACACATTATATCCCATATTCATTATGGTAAAATATACTCTTGATATTCATTATTATATAAAGAGATGTTATTATGGAGAATTATATTATCCCACATGTAATATGTGAGAGTAATTCCTCCTCATCTCTTGGTATATAATAGAGTCAAGGGAGTATATACATTCATCCTTTTGTGATCATCCTGTGTGGATCATTTCATCATGATATTTCTATATTGTATTGGGGTTATTGGCATTGCTCTCTTGTAAGCTTGGAGGAGATATTCTGGAGATAATAGAAGACTACCTTCCCATGGATGTAGCCCAATTGGGTGAACCACGTATATCTGGTGTACTCTTTTCTCTTGTTCTTTTTTTGTTCTTATTTACTATGATATGTTATTGTCGCATAGATAGGTAAGCTAGTTTAGTTAGATCCATATATCTGACAACATTCATGACCTCAGGATAGTGCTTGGGGTTACCCTCTCCGTCGGTCCCATGGCCCACGTGTCATCTTGTAGGTCAATTTTGGAAACGAGGGTTTTTCTCAGTAAGGGAGTGTGCAATTGTTGCACATGGGGGTCAACTTTGCAAAATCATCGATCGGGGACTTATGGATGGGTCTTGAGCCATTTACAATAGTTTAGATGGTGATGGTGACAACTTGGGTAGGAAGAGCACGATGGTGATGTTCATGGTGGCATGGTGATGGTGACAACGACCATGGGGATAGTGATAATGAGCATAGAGATGGTGATGGTGACAGTGAGCATGAAAATGGGTAAGAGGATGCAAATATTATGGTTTACTTAGATAGGATAAAAACAAAGAAAAAAAATCCGTGACGAAACTTGTGCAATTTATCAAGTTGTACCAAGTCTACGCAATTTATCAATCTATCAAGCTATCAATGTCTAGCTAGGATTTCTAGGCCCGTTTAAACTCCAGAGAAAGTGTGTTCGACCTCTACGATTGAATGGGGAGGATGGCCCTACTAGAATAGATGTATTGCAACTAATGACATGTCCTTTCAATGCACAATTTTCATTTCGTGCCTCCAATTTCATTTAGGTCAAGTGTCTCAATGAGAGATGGAAAATTCATCCTTGGGCATAATAACCAAACCAAGCAACAAAATTGAATGTTGTAAATTTTGGAAAGTGTGTTTGGGATAGACCAACATGAGCACATTGTCCATAAACTCTCATGCAAACTTTTTATGAATTTTACCTTTTAATGCAAAATATTCTTTGCCTCTTAATGAGAAAAACCCTAGTTGGATACAAGTTCCAATAAGATGTTTTTTACTCCACATATGGGTACTCATTCCTTGGCCATGATCATGGAAGGGAAACAATAGACTTAGGTCCTTGACCATGCTCAGAGGAGGGAACCAACAACCTTAGGCCCTAAAGATAACTTCTTACGCTCAACCTTCATGAATGTGTCATTGGACCTCCACATATGACAATGAATGCATTGTGGGGCCTTAGCCATCATCAAGTGATGAAACAAGTGATTTATGATCATATTAAATTTTCTAAAGCTTAAGGGCATTGGCAAAGTCCTTTAAATAGAAAATGAGAACTTTGTAGGGGGTATATAACATCTAACTCGGATACAAGTTTCATTAGTATGTTTTGTGCATTATTAATAAGTGTTGAGGAATAAACATGTTTGGGGGGACAATGGCTTTAATTCCAAACTTAGCATTCTTGAGCTGAAACACCATGACATAATCCCTCTCATAGGAGTATTTGGAATTCAAGTTGAATATGGACACCATGATCAAGTCTTGGGCATCTAGGTTTCTAGGTTTTCGGGTGATGAAATTAGGTATCTATCAGTTATATTTGTGTGGATGATGGATGAGAATCTTATGGTGAAAAATGGGATGGTGATGGTGAAAACATGGGTAGGAAGATCACGGCGGTGATGTTCAGGGTGGCATGGTGATGGAGACAACGACCATGGGGATAGTGATAATGAGCATGAATATGGTGATGGTGCTAGTGAGCATGAAAATGGGCATGAGGATGCAGATATTATGGTTTACTTAGATGGGATAAAAAAATAAAGAAAACAAATCCATGACGAAACTTTTGCAATTTAGCAATCTATCAAGCTATCATTAATGTATGGCTGCAATAGTCAAAATATTAATGTCAATACTCAATGAGACCACGAAAAAAAATCATAGCATACATGTACACAACATACCTATAACATAGTACACAATAAAACATGCAAACCACATACCAAATTACCTACCTATGGTCATTCGACTAGACCATCAAGATCACCTCGAATACCAATGGTTTCCTTTAACCTCTCATGCTCGGAATAAGGCAATAAGTATCGTGCTTTTAATGAGTTCATCCTTGGCATTGTTTGTAGCTGGAGGTTTGTGCCAATAATTAAGTTTGTATAATGGTATACAATATCACCTGGTCTATAATCTTCATATGGATACCCTTTTCTATTTGCTGAGTGGGAAACCTAGTTCAAATATTCTCCCTTTATAACCATTGACCCAATCAGAAAATCATTGGCCTCAAAGTCCCATAATGGGACATTTAGGGTTTGCTTCCCCTCTAAGCAACATGCCATGCAATAGTCAGTGTGCCATGCAGTGCGTCCCGGGGAAACCACTACGTATATGTGCTCTGGAGAAAATATAGTTCCAACATTTCACTCAACTAATTAGTCACAACTAGTTGTCAAAAATATCAAAAATATACATAGCTAATTAGACACAACTAATTGTCAAAAATATAAAAATATTAATCGAACCTGGTAGTATGAGATCTTATATGTGGTCATAGCCTGGTCAAATACTTGATTGGTCCTCCTCCAACTGGGATAATTCTATATCTATACGTCGACCAATGGGGAGTGATACACGGTCCCAACTATCAACCCAATCCATGGATTCACATTTGTCCCATTCACCACTACTGTATGGAGAACAAAAACATGACAGTTTCCTTGTCCACATTTCAAGTATAAAGTTTTCCGACGTTCTAAATGAATGAAATGCACGAGTTCCTTGGATGGTCTTGAAATCATATAACTGTGATCGATCTGCATCCACCACCTCCCAAAAATATATATGTATATGTGCTTTCCTGGTTGAGTGATCTTCCTGCCTTATTGCTCCCTCCCCCATGACTGAAGCACACCATTCAACGATGATTTTTTCATCTAGGATGATTGATACATTTGTGAAATTCATTTATTGCCTACGTAATGCAGTCTTTATGCATGCACCTGCTCCATCATGTTCACCTTTTCCATGTCTGGTCTCAAAATAGTTCCAAATATGTGGTATCTTATGCCTTTTGTGGAGCATACACAACCATTGGAAGACACGGGCATTTTTTAATTGCCCTGTACAACAGTCAGACCAGATCCAATGTTGTTCCATCCATATACTGTTATCCTTCAAGTGATTGTAGAACATTTGAAATCTGTGTTGTACAAAATCCAAGTCGTGACACCTATTGGTAGACTGCAGGAATGGATACTTAATTAGGGTAGCTAAACCGAAAGCATACTTTAATTATCGACCAGGCAGCGTACAAACTTAAGAGGTGCTAAGCACTGTATGTGCTCTATAGGATAGTCTTCATCGTTTTAGGATGATGGGGTATATCTTGAAGGTTTCTCGAAAAGGAAATAGAAGTGATCTGCTCTTAATCAACAAATGAAGGAATATGAAAATATGGTAAATCTATAAACTAGAAATGTTGAAACTAATAGATCTCTGTGTTGAGAATTAAATGCTGGAAAACTTTAAATCTAATCTAAGAAATAGAGTGCTAAAAGCTTGGGAAATTGATCTAGAAATAAAATACTGAAAACTGGAAATTTAACTAGAAATTCAATATAGAAAATTAATCAAACTTAATCTATTCGAATGCAATGTTGAAAGTGATAATCAATTACTCTATTCAAATCCAAATAACTAAAACAATTAACTCCTCTATAACTGAACTCTGATAAAAGAAATATTCATGGCATCACAGATCTAAATCATGGTCTAAAATTAATATAGCGAGATGGAAAACATAGGTAATTACGCCCGCATAGAATGTGTGTACGGGACTACAGGAAGCGTATTATAGAACTACAGAATCAATGTCGGCGAACTACAGATAAGAAGTGCTGAAATGAAATGATTGCTGAACTGAAATAAAACCATGTCATTCAAACATTATCAAAGTACTTCATATACGATAGGGATTTAAATCAATTCACAATACATATGAAAAATACCTGAAATGGAAATGAAGGGCCTGACCTATGTGTTGGAGGGGCCCTCTCCAACTCGTATTTCAGGAGTGGAAAAAGTCTTATAAACACAAAGCTTGAAACAACATCACTTCTTCCATTAAAATCGTAATCTCATGTTCAGAAAAGTCTTAACACATAATTGTCTCGAATAACATATACGGAATTTAAGTTCTACAAAAATGCCAACAGGAACCTCTTGCTAACCAAGAGGCCCATATTTATATCTATTTTGGAACATAACCTAACCTAGAAAGAGGCCCATATCGGCCTCTTGCTAACCAAGAGGCCCATATCGGCCTCTTGCTAACCAGGAGGCCGATTATGCTGAACAAGAGTTCTCTTCTACAAATCAGGAAATAGGTGCTGAGCCACTTATGGTATTTCAGTCCTTACACTGGAATTGATGGTTGTCTCTTGGATTACCTGTGCCTACTCATACACACTTATTTCCATATTATTAGCTCATAGAAAATGCTTTTTAAGCATAAAAGAATAACCTCTAAACTACTCTATCAAATAATCAAAACGAATCATTAAACCTCACAAACAAAGGAATTTTCCATATACATTATTGTGCTTGTGTGGCATCAAAAGGATTATAAAGTACCTAATTTGGGGCTCATCATCTCCCCCATACTGAAGGATTCACCCATCCTTGGGTGACACATTTTTTTCATGGATAGCTTGTCTGATGTCCCAAGCAACGATCCTGGGAGTCCCTAACTGCCTATGATAGCCATGGGTTCGGTCATCTCTGGCCCATGTTCTTTTCTATTCCTTTTCATGAATCTGTGCTTTGATAACTAATGGGAGAAAGAATGGTGGACTGAGCTTCATCCCTATCCATCTGAGTTGGTGTTTTATCAAGGATTCCCTGTATAATTTGGCCTTAGTGAGTGCCATTTCTAACCTGAGGGGGGAGTGAGGATCCTTCTTCTTTAAATCATCTCCAATCCTTTCCCACCTCTCACTGATGGCCTCCTGTACCTCTTTGTATGTGCATTGAAGGGTGAGATCAAAATGCATGACTCCCTCTTGCTGTTTTTCAAGTAAGATAGGAATTAACTCTTCTTCAGTGGTGATAGTTTGGTGGTCCTGAATTACCTTTTCAGGGTCAGATGCCTCGACCTTGATCCATAATGGATTCTGCCACTTCTCTACAAGATATATATGATCATCTTGTGCCCTTTCTACCTCGTGGTTCATCCAGGAGCATAATGCTCTTAGCTGGAAGTCGCCTATGTAGGGATTAGGTGACCAGTTAGGTGTGCTTGGCACCACGAAGTTGTGCAAGAAGAATTCACACATTTGATCCTTTTCCAACTCTGTGCAATTCATAGAAGTATCCACAAATTCCTTTGAAGTGTTCAATTCCAGAGGCAGGCCTTGTTTCACCCTCTGCATCTGGAACCTTCCCCACTTTTCCTTAAAGTAGACCATGTAGATTCTAGATGGTGGTCTGAGTTGCAATATTCCCTCATAGATTTTTGTAGTGACAGTCAATGTGTACTCTAATTGCTGTATTTTTTGGTCCTTCTGAGCCAATTCTGTCCAAGCTTGGCCCCATTTCTCCTTTAGTGCTGCATTCTGTTGTTCTGCCAGCTTCAACTCCCCTGCGTGCTGCATCTTCAATATATGGGTCTTCTCCTATATAAACAGTCGGGGTGCTAGTAAAGTTGGATGGCTTCTCTAAATCCTTGCTTCAATTTTTAATGCAGCCAACTCTTCCCTGACTTTTGCTAACTCTGTCAGTGCCTCAGCTAGATAGTTAGTGGCTCCAGGGTTTATATTTTGATCAACAGGGTTTACATCTTGACCAGTGAGGTTCCATTGGTCATCATCCTGTTCTTCAGGTGTGGTTGGGTCGTCCTTCTCTACTTAATCGTCATCATCGTCAGATACATTTTGAATTATTGGGCTAGGAACTTTCTCCACCTTCTTTGCCTATTTGTTCTTGGGATGTTGTGGGATCCTCTTACTTCATCGTTTTTCCCCTTGCTTGCTGGTGGAAACCCCTGATTCTTTTTGGAGGGAGGCGTCTTTTGAATGTTTTATTCTAATAAGGGTATCGGCCATAGTTTCATTGTCACTGTCCAGGTCAATGTTTCTCTTGGCTCCTGATACGGAAGTGGATTTTTCCTTTGACCCTGAAGCTGGAGGTATTCCTACATTAGGTGTACCCCTCATTCTCTGCACATCATCTGTTGATATTACCACAAAATACTCCCATAAAAGTTCTGGAACCTGTACCGTTAACTCTTCACAAATTATCAATTTGATTAACCCATGGTGGACTAACGCATCTTCTTTTCCCTCAACTACTTTTTTACTCATTTCTACTAGAGACAGGAGAAGATAATAGGGGATGCTGATGTTGTTATTTGGCATGATATGGCTCCAGTGCCTCAGAATATCCAGAATTCAGAAGTGGAAAAGAGGCACATAGTTCAGCCTCCCTGTACACGTTACATATTTTTGAACGACAACAGCTTTTTTGTGCCAGGGTGTGGGCATGGTGACTCTCTTGACCCCATTTTTGTCTTCTTCATAAACTTATCTTGGTCCGAAGAAGGCTTCCTTTGCACTTTGGTAGGCTTCTCGGTCGTCCCTGCTCCAGTGTAGACCCATGGGAAGCCCTGTGTAGTTTGCAATTGCCTCCTCATCCAGTCTGATTCATAGTCCCCTTACCCGGGTGACGAACTGTTCATATTTGATGTGCTTCAAGTTCCTTACAAATTCTAAAGCCACCTATGTATTAGACCCTCTCAGCCCTGAGATGAAGGGAATCCAACCCGCATTACGGAGGATTGATAGAACCTATGGGTTTTCATAAATGGGCTTGTGATCTTCTGGTTCACTCTTTTTGAACCCCTTTGTCATATTGAATCTTCTACTATAATCGACAAACCAAAAAATTTGAGTGTGGTTGACTTACCTCAACTGGCCAGGATTGATCACAGGTTCGAGGGCAGCTTGTTGGCTGAGTGGCAACACGAATTTTTGGTCTTCCTGCTTCTGGAAAGCTTTGTATTGCAACACTAGGTATTTTTTGTAGATTATACTACCTTATTTAGATGTTTTTACGCATTTATCCTGATCATCGTGCATCGTACTTGATGCCTTATACATTCCTTTCCATTATTGCACCCTGTGTTCTTTTCATCATTTGTACATTGCACTTCCGCTCTGATCATTTTTCATCATTTGTACATTGCACTTCTACTCTGATCATTGGGGAATATGGTAACTAGATGTGGGTGTTGTCATTCGCTGACATGTCTGATGGTAAGTGATCATGATTCTGTGAGGTTACTCCTGAACTGTGCCCTCGAATTAACTTAAAAGTTGTCCTTAGCTTTGGAAAATAACCGTTTTGTGGGGGGTTTTGATTTGATTTGAAAATAAAATAGAGAGTTAAGTGATTACCTTCCATGCTTTGCGTACTTGATTGTATGATTCGTGCTTGATTTTATGGGCATGGAATTCTGTAGTTGAGATCAGCTGCGTTTGTAGTGATTTTGGGCGTGTCAGTAGTCGCGTCTTTTTTTTTTTTTTTTTTTCTGCCTTTCAGCTAGAATTGTTGCCTTTGTTTTCTTGATTTTCGTGCAAGCTTGCTGATGTGACTTTTCATTGTGTTCAACATTGTGTTGTAGTGATGCTTCAAATGTTGATTTGATTTCTGTAGTGGTAGATTGCTGGTGATCTGGCTCACTTGAAGTGACTGCTGCTAGCTTGCTTAACTTAGATTTGTTGGCTTGCTTGATTTAGATTCTTAAAGTTGATCTTTGTTTGTATTTATTTTGATGTTGGCTTTCATTCGACTGCTAAATGTTTGCTGGCTCTCTTGATTTATAGTGTTGTCTCACTTGATTGATATTGTTGTCTCGCTTGATTTATAGTGCTAGCTCGCTTGATTGTTTTCTGGCTCACTTGAATTGACTTGCTGCTGGCTTTGCTCAGAATTTGCTATTGGTTGTGCATGGGGATGGATCAAGTCCATCAATTGTGTTTGTGAGATCCTGAGTGGATCGTGTTTTAATTTTCTGTTGTTTTGTATTTCTTTTTTCATTTTTTTTCTGTATTTTTTTTTCATCGTTTTTTTTTTCATTTTTCATTTTTTTCATTTTTCTATTTTTTTACTATATATATATTTTTATTTTTCTCTCTCTTTTTTTTTCATTTTTTCAATTGTTCTCTTCGAATCAAGAAATTTTCAGTGATGTTCTAGGCTCTCTATCAGCATTAGATTCTGCTGATAAAGTGTCTGTGTGAACTCTTCTCTGGATTTTGGTGTCTTATAGAGTTTGAATCTGTGTCCATTCACAATCATGGGGAATTTTTCCTCATCTATTGTTGTAATCCTGACAGCTCGATTGTCATAGATGTTTTCAATGATGTAGGGTTCGAGCCATCTGGTTGTCAGTTTGCATTTAAATGTGTGAAATATTGAGTCATTGAGTAGTGCCCAGTCACCTTCTTTGAACTTCTTCTGCTTGAAGTTCTTATCATGCCATTTCTTTCTTTGTTGTTGGATGATTTCAATGTGGCCAAGTGCTTGTCGGTGTTGCTCATCCAGCTGATTTAATTGTAGTATTCGTTCTTGCTGGATGTATGAAAGTTCCATGCTCAAATCAGCTACAATCCTCAATGTTTTGATCTCAAACTCAATGGGCAACATTATTTTATTTCCATAGACTAGCTCATATGGGGTGAAGCCTGTTGTTGTCTTCCATGTAGTATTATAAGCCTAGACTGCCTCACTTAGTCGGTCTGCCCAATCTCTGTTGTGGATTTGTACAGTTTTTGTCAAGATCCTTTCTATTTCTCTGTTTGTCACTTTAGCTTGACCATTAGCTTGAGGGTGGTAGGGAGTAGATTTTATGTGTTTAACCTTGTTTCTTCGAAGCAGGTCCTCTATTAGATTGGATGTAAATTGTGGGCCTTGGTAAGAAACTAGCTCTAGTGGGACTCCAAATCTGTTAAAGATTTGTTCTGTAAAAAACTTTTCCACACTAGTTTCATTTGCAGCTGCAAGTGCTGCTGCTTCTGCCCACTTTGTAAGGTAGTCAGTGCATACTAGTATGTAGCTTTTCTAATTTGATTGTGGGTTGAATGGGCCAATGAAATCAAATCCCCATTTCTCGAATGGTTCTGATGAGATTTTTGGATGGAGAGGCATTTATTCTCATTGTGTAGGCTTCCCCATTTGTTGACATTCATCACAATGTGAAACATATTCGTAGGTGTCCTTGTGGAGTGTTGGCCAATAATATCCAGCTTGCAAAATCTTATAGGTTGTCCTCTTTGCAGTATAATTTCCTCCACATGGTTCATTATGGGTGGCATGCAGTATGTCATGGAATTCATCTTCCCTAATGCATCTTCTCAATACTTGGTCTGGTCCTTTTTTGAAAAGCATGCCTTCTATCCATGTGTAGGTGGCACTTTGCCTTATGAATCTATTCTTCTCTTGGTGGCTGTAATGTTGTGGGAATTCTGCAGACACTATGTAGTTCTCTATGTTAGAAAACCATGGGCTTCTTGTGGAGATTGCAAAAAGATGCTCATCAGGAAAATTGTCATTTACCACTTCATTGTCTTGTCCATGGGTTAGCCTAGATAGAAAATCAACCACTACATTGTGTTTTCCCGGCTTATCCAGAATTGTGATGTCAAACTCTTGCAAGAGGAGTAGCCATCTAATGATTCGATCACTTGTGTTAGGTTTGTTCATGAGATACCTGATTGCTGAATGGTCTGTGTGGACAAACACTTGGTATCCAGTTATGTAGGCCTTGAATTTGTTAATGGCATGTATGACAACCAAAAACTCCTTCTCAGTGACTGTATAATTTAATTCTGCTCCTGCCAAACTTTTACTGATATAATATATATAGCATAGGGATTCTTCTCTTGTTCTTGTCCAAGGATAGATATAATGGCCTTATCTGATACATCATAGTGGATGTGGAATGGAAGTGCCCAATTTGGTCCTTGGAGTACTGGGGTTGTAATTGTTTTCTCCTTGAGTTTGTCAAATGATACCATACATTGTTTTTTCCAAATGAATTATGTGTCTTTTGTGAGAAGGGAAAACATTGGTGCAACAATATTGCTATAACTCTCAATGAATCTTCTGTAGTATCCTGTTTGTCCAATAAAACTTCTCACATCTCTCTGTTTTACAGGTGGTGGCATCGTTTTGATGATTGTGACTTTTTCCTGATCAACTTCTATTCCTCTCTGTGAAATATGGTGTCCAAGCACGATGCCTTCTTCAATGAGCATTCTAAATTTATCGTTGTTGAGGCATAAGCTCATCTCGATACATTTTTTCAAAACCAGTTCGAGATGTTTTAGTGCTTGGTCGAAATTCTAGCCATAGGGTGTGAAGTCATCTATGTATACCTCCATTTGTTCATTAATAAAATCAGAGAAGATACTTCAGATTGCCCTCTGAAATGTCGCTGGGGCATTACAGAGCCCAAAGTGAAGCACTCTGTATGCATAAGTGCCCCATGGGCATGTAAATGTTGTTTTGTCCTGATCAACTGGGTGAATGAGGATTTGGTTGTACCCACTGAACCCATCCAAGAATGAGAAAAATTTGTTCCCAGCTAATGTGTCCAGTACTTGGTCAATAAATGGGAGAGGGAAGTGATCTTTCTTGGTTTCTTTATTGAGCTCTCTGTAGTCCACACAAATCCTCCACTTTCCTCCTTTTTTAAGAACTATGACCAGTGGTGATACCCACTCACTATCTGAGATTGGGTATATGAGCCCTGCATCTAACAACTTTTGTAATTCTAGCTTAACTATGTCCTTTAATGTTGGGTTCATTCTTCTATGTGGTTGCCTGATAGGAACAACACCTTCCTTTATATAGATATAGTCCTTACAGATGTTTGGGTGGATATCCTGCATGTCAGTACCTTGAGTAATTGTTTTTCTTGTCCTGGATCCAAATTGGAGTTAATATTAACCGTCCTACCAGGCATTATCTTGATTGTTTTTATCTGAATTGGATGTTGTTCAAGTGTGAGTACCTCTTCCCACATTTTGTCAGGATCATGGTTTAATGTTTCCTCTCCTTACTGTTGACCTGTGCCAAGAAAATCTTCAAACATATTCTTATTAGAAGAAGCATTTTGAATAAACCTATCTAAATGACTATCTTCGTCAATGGCTTTTAGTGATAGGGAAGATTCAATTGTAAGGATAGGTTGTATGTTTTGGTTGGATGTGTCATCATAATTGTCTGTCCAGTTCTGATATTCTAGGTCTGAAGACTTCCTTGCTGGAGGATAAATCATGATTTTCTTCCTAGCTTGGACACTGGTGATTGTCATGTTCCGATATGCACCCTATGTAAGCATCTGTAGTTGCCAACCAAGGTCTCCCTAGTATTATTGGGTATCCACTAAGTTTACTCTTTACTTCGATGACTATAAAGTCAGCTGGGTTTTCCCAGGATTCTATGTTGATAATTATGTCTTCGAGCATCCCTTCAGGTTTTACTGTTGATGTATCAGCTAGCTGTAGGATGGTAGTTGTTGGTCTAACCATCGATTTTAGTCCCAGGAATATCATGGTATCCTTAGTCATTATGTTTATTGTAGCCCCTAAATCAATTAGGTTGTTGGCGATATCTTTGTTGTTGATGGTCACGTTTACTACTGGGCTTCCTGGATCAAGATATTTGGGGTTAACAATGATACCTAGCATTAAATCTGCTAACAGGCCTACCACATTTATGGTTGGTGGGTCACGTCTTCTTCTACTAGGTCTTTCAAACAATTTTCTTTAATAAACTTGTTGCATATAGGCACATCTTTGATGGCCTGTAAAATTGGAATTTGGATATTCAAGTGTTTCAATTCATTCAGAATTGCATTTTCCTCTTCTTCTCTTGTATTTCGTATAAGTTTTTCAGGGAATGGAGGGTTTCTATTTTGTGTGAGTGGTCGAATTTCTTCCTCCTGAGGGCTTGGCTCATTTGGATGCTGAATTTGAGGTTGTGTTGTTTGTTCGTGAGCCTCATCTTCTTGATTATTCTCTATGTTTGTGTTTTGCAATGTTTTCCCAGACCTGAGATTAAATTCGTTTATCTCTAGCGTATCCACAACATAAGTTGGGAACTGCACCATTTCAGTATTGTAGGCTTGTTGCTGTCCTGGTCTGTTGTTATTAGGGTTTGGAATTGGATGGGTAGGAATTGGTGGAGGTCTGGGGGATGTTTGGTTTTATGGGGGTGGCATGATGAGTGGTTGTTGCTGCTACAATGGAGCCCTCCAATTTGATGAATAAGGATGTTGATTTCCATAATTTTTTGTTGGCTAAGCAAAAGGTGGGGAGTATGGATAGTAAGATTGTGGGTAATAAGGTTGTTGATATGGTTGGATTTGCTGCCACTGGTTTGGGCTTGGCTGAGATGGCCACGAGGCTAGTACTAATTTCTAATTTTGCTGGTTACTTCCTTGATTATAGTAGGCTTGGTTGTTGGGTTGGTAAGGTCAAGCAAAATTATTTCTCCTTTGATTGACGAAACAGAGTTGTTCTATTGCACCTTCAGTCGTGGGATCTTGAATAGTAGCTTTGCATGAGGGAAACAGAGGACACTCATCAATGGAGTGATCATCAGTATAGAGGCCACATATTTCTATGGTGTTTAGTGTGAATTTCCCTTTCTCATGCTTCTTCCTGCAGCGTGGACAAAAGACTGCCAATGCTTGTTTTATTTCGTCCTGTTTCTTCTTAATTTGAAGTGCATCAAGTTGCATGGCCAGAGATTGTAGGATATCAGTCTTCATGTCATCTAAAATGTTCCCTAGATCAGAATTTGTAAGGTTTGGTCTTGAAGATGTTGATCCCCTAGTAAATGGATGTGAATCCCTTGTCCCACTTTTACCTTTCCTAGATCTAGAAAAGTTTTTGAAAATTTGCAGGATTTGGTTATAGGTTTTCTTAAATGTATCTCCATCTCCCAGAAGGTTTAAAACTTCTATATTTTCTTCTTTTATTCCTCTGAGAACAATAAGTTTCAGTGATTCTTGATCTAAGGTGCAGTGACTAGCTCACTTGCAGCTGAGCTGAAATCTTTGGGCATAATCTTCTAATGATTCTCTTTCTCCTTGTTGCATTTTGAAGATCTCATCTCTTGTATCTTTTTCCTTATAGTAGTCCCTATCCTTTTCTAAGAAAGTTTGTTTCATTTGGTCCCATGTAAAAATGTTGTTCCCTTTTAAGCTCATAAACCATCTGAGTGATAGATTTTTCAATGTAGAAGGAAAGAGTCTTAAGTTTTGTGCATTAGTGGTGTAGCCAAATGATCTACAGACTACCTCAAACTCAAATAGGAATGTGTTAGGATCCTCTGAGGTTAGGCCATGGAAGTTTGGTAGGTTATTAGGGTTGATATTCTTCATCCTAGCATCTCCAAGAGGTACACTGATAGGAAAGGTGAATAGTTCCCTAGGTTCATCCTCTTCCTCTGCCATAGTGGTGTTTGAGCTAGAGCTAGAAAAGAAGTTATCTCTGTGCGGTTCGAGCTAGAATCAGCCTCTTCTTCCGATTTAAGGAACTCAAATTGAGAATTATCAGAACTATTGTTGCTCATAGGGCGGGCAGGCAGAAAGCATCCAAATCTATCTCATTGTCATCTAAGCATTCATGGTAAAAATTTTATGTTTCTGGTTTTTTTTGTATATATATATATTTAAAGATGTCTCCTATGGATTAAGAACCTCCCTGGCAATGACACCAAAAAGTGGTGGACTCCAGGAATGGATACCTAATTAGGGTAGCTAAACTGGAAGCATACTTTAATTATCGACCAGGGAGCGTACAAACTTAAGAGGTGATAATCACTGTATGTGCTCTATAGGATAGTCTTCGTCCGTTTAGGATGATGGGGTATATATTGAAGGTTTCTCGAAAAGGAAATAGAAGTGATCTTCTCTTAATCAACGAATGAAGGAATATGAAAATATGGTAAATCTATAAACTAGAAATGCTGAAACTAATAGATCTCTGTGCTGAGAATTAAATGATGGAAAACTGTAAATCTAATCTAAGAAATAGAGTGCTGAAAGCTTGAGAAACTGATCTAGAAATAAAATACTGAAAACTAGAAATTTAACTAGAAATTCAATACAAAAAATTAATCAAACTTAATCTATTCGAATACAATGCTGAAGTGATAATCAATTACTCTATTCAAATCCAAAGAACTAAAACAATTAACTCCTCTATAACTGAACTCTGATAAAAGAAATATTCATGGCATCGCGGATCTAAATCATGGTCTAAAATTAATATAGCGAGATGGAAGACATAGGTAGTTACGCCTGCACAGAATGTGTGTACAGGACTATAGGAAGCGTATTATAGAACTACATAATCAATGTTGGCGAACTACAGATAAGAAGTGTTGAAATGAAATGATCCCTGAACTAAAATAAAACCATGTCATTCAAACATTATGAAAGTACTTCATATACAATATGGATTTAAATCAATTCACAATACATATGAAAAATACTTGAAATGGAAATAAAGCTCCTGACTTACGTGTTGGAGGGGTCCTCTCCAACTCGTATTTCAGGAGTGGGAAAAGTCTTATAAATGTAGATCTTGAGACAACATCACTTCTTCCATTAAAATTGTAATCTCATGTTCATAAAAGTCTTAACACAAAATTGTCTCGAATAACATATACTGAATGTAAGTTCTACAAAAATGCCAAGAGGAACCTCTTGCTAACCAAGAGGTCCATATTTATATTCATTTTGGAACATAACCTGACTCTATGCTTTAAATTCTGATTATGCTAAACAGGAGTTCTCTTTTACAAATCAAGAAAAAGGTGTTGATCCACTTATGGTCTTTTAGTCCTTGCACTGGAATTGATGGTTGTCTCTTGGATTACCTGCGCATGCTCATACACACTTATTTCCATATGATTAGCTCATAGAAAACACTTTTTAAGCATAAAAGAATAACCTCTAAACTACTCTATCAAATCATCAAAACGAATCATTAAACCCCACTAACAAAGGCATTTTCCATATCCATTATTGTGCTTGTGTGGCATCAAAAGGCTTATAAATTACCTAATTTTGGGCTCATCACCTGCCATCACTTATGTAGAAGTGATACTCCTTCAATATAACCCTATTGTCTTCAGTACTATCTGTGCCATGTCTATAGGTGATATGGACCATTAGGATGACTTGGTCTGAGTGATAGTATTGACTCTGAATCTCATTTTGAGGTTGAAGAGTGTAGTTTTCCGCAAAACCGACCACTGACAGGATAGTCCCAATAGGAAATGTATCCCTACATGTTCTAAACTGCTCATCTTGCCAACGAGCCACATGCACATGCTTTACATATTGTTGTGTCTTTTCAAATAATTCCTCCATGAAGTCGCAAACCCGTACTTGGTAGATCAACAATAAAGACATATATCAATAGATTGTTACATATGAAATTGCAATCTGAAGAAAAAATAGTATCCAGTAGCTCATAACCAACCTAAGAAGTGACGAATTGTATTTGTTTTCTTTCGTTCCCTCCATCAATATCATACATGACATATTTGAATGAATCCAAGTTCACCTTTTGCCTTCCAAGTTCATGCTCATCGGTCACATGTATGCATTTTTCCAATAATGCAAATCCACCACACCCTGGGCATGTCCCATCTATGTGAGTTTTTTTATAAAATTTGCAATCGTTTGGCCTGGTACACAAAATGCTATGAATAAAGTCTCTAGATGGCATCGATGGTAATGTAGCTAAGCATTCCTACACAAGAGTGTTATGCAATACACAAAAAGTTGTTAAGTTTAAACCAAATAGACTAGCAAGATCACTGAAAGAAACATAATCACAAGATAGAGACAGAATATACCCTGGGAAACCCTCATGGGGTAGAAAATCCAGCAAAGCTTTCCTCAATAAGATGATCAACCAAAATACAAGATGTGCTCCTTCCTTCTTTGTCTCCTTAGCAGATCTCCCAGACAAGTGCGCACTCTTCCACACGTGAGTGAGTGATCTAATGAGGAGTTCACCTCCTTTATTTATACTGACTCCCAACTGATTAAAAGACCTAATGGGGCCGACCTCTCCTGGAGAAGTCTAATAACCCCAAAAATATAACCATCGGGCCGACCCCCACATGGTGGGTCTAATAACCCTAGTTAATACAAACCCCCGGAGGAATAAACATCTCCGGATACATAATAGGGTTACCTCGGAGGGATGAAACATCTCCAGAATAATAAAGTACAAATATAATATTCTTTGAAGTTACAATATTCAACACTCCCCCTTAACGAGAAGGATATTATAACAGCATCTGCAGGAGCAAGGAGTCACTATACATGATACATCTATAAATCATCGGAAGCTTTCTTCAATTTGTCTTCATCAGTAACTCAAATAGTCACTGGTATATCAATGTCAACATCAACGTCGATATCACACGATCAGCAGCATCGTCATCACACGATCATCGGCATCGTCATCACACGATCAGCAGAATCGTCATCACACGATCATCAGCATCGTCATCACACGATCATCAGCACACAATCAGCAACATCGTCATCTATACACATGATCCTTCCTTTCAGATTTACTGGATCAATTTCATCACAATCATATTTAAGACTATCCTTCCTTTCGGATTTACTGGATTTACTGTCTAAGGATGATTAGTCCAACCACAATCATATTTAAGACTATCCTTCCTTTCGGAATTACTGGATTTACTGTCTAAGGATGATTAGTCCAACCACAATCATATTTAAGACTATCCTTCCTTTCGGAATTACTGGATTTACTGTCTAAGGATGATTAGTCCAACCACAATCATATTTAAGACTATCCTTCCTTTCGGAATTACTGGATTTACTGTCTAAGGATGATTAGTACAACCACAATCATATTTAAGACTATCCTTCCTTTCGGAATTACTGGATTTACTGTCTAAGGATGATTAGTCCAACCACAATCATATTTAAGACTATCCTTCCTTTCGGAATTACTGGATTTACTGTCTAAGGATGATTAATCCTACCACAATCACATTTAAGACTATCCTTCCTGGATTTACTGTCTAAGGATGATTAATCCTACCACGATCACATTTAAGACTATCCTTCATGGATTTACTGTCTAAGGATGATTAATCCTACCACAATCACATTTAAGACTATCCTTCCTGGATTTACTGTCTAAGGATGATTAATCCAATCATGTGCATTTTGAACCAAGGTCCAGGGACGATGCAGTCCTATCCTCTATTCTCGAAGACACCTGTCTACGGCTCACTTTAGAACTTGAGTTCAAGGATGATCCAATCCTCTCAAGTCCACCAAGGACTTCATTCTCGGAGACCTCACGTCTACGGCTCTCTTTAGGACTGGAAGTCCAGGGATGATCCAATCCCCTCAAGTCCACCAAGGACTTCATTCTCGGAGACCTCACGTCTACGGCTCTCTTTAGGACTGGAAGTCCAGGGATGATCCAATCCCCTCAAGTCCACCAAGGACTTCATTCTCGGAGACCTCACGTCTACGGCTCTCTTTAGGACTGGAAGTCCAGGGATGATCCAATCCCCTCAAGTCCACCAAGGACTTCATTCTCGGAGACCTCACGTCTACGGCTCTCTTTAGGACTGGAAGTCCAGGGATGATCCAATCCCCTCAAGTCCACCAAGGACTTCATTCTCGGAGACCTCACGTCTACGGCTCTCTTTAGGACTGAAAGTCCAGGGATGATCCAATCCTCATCTGTATTCTCATTTATACAGGTACAAATATCCAAGAGCATGTATCACATCAAAACATGTATACATCACTAATCAAAACATGTATACATCACACCAAAACATGTATACATCTAGCATGTATAATCAAAACATGTATACATCTCATCAAAACATGTATACATCTATCATGTATTCTCACTAATACATCTAGCATCAAAACATGTATACATCACATCAAAACATGTATACATCTAGCATGTATTCTCACTTATACATCTAACATCAAAACATGTATACATCACATCAAAACATGTATACATCTAGTATGTATTCTCACTAATACATCTAACATCAAAACATGTATACATCACATCAAAACATGTATACATCTAAAATAAAAGATATATAAGAGTTCTAAATCTAAATAATTGTAAGTAGCTAAGTGCAACAAAACAAAATTTAAGGGACATAATTGCTATCAAATACTATACTACTCCCCCTTTCGAGGAGGGTCCTTCTGGACTATACCAAGCTTGTCTCGGAAGTATTCAAACTTTACTCGAGACAAAGGTTTAGTCAGGATATTGGCAATCTGATCCTCAGTGCTTATATACTCGAGCTTGATGGCTCCTCTCTGCACCATGTCTCGTATATAGAAGTAACGGATCTCAATGTGTTTTGACTTATCATGGAACACAGGATTTTCAGTCATCTTAATGTAGCTTTGATTATCACACATAATCACAGTGGGATCCATTTCTAAGTCAAAAATTCCAGATAAAAGTTTTCGAAGCCACACTGCTTCACAGCTAGCAGAGCAAGCGGCTATATATTCTGCTTCAGCAGTACTGAGGGCCACACTAGATTGTTTCTTGCTGAACCAGGAGATCATGGCAGATCCAAGACCATAACGTCCACCTGAAGTACTTTTTCTGTCTGAGACACTACCTGCCCAATCAGAATCTGAGTAACCATGTAACTTGAGTTCATTACCTCCAAGATAGTATAGGCCAAAGTCCACTGTACCTTTTAGGTACCTCATTATATGCTTTGCAGCTATAAGGTGAACCTTTTTAGGTTCTACTAGATACTGACTTAGGGTATTTACAACAAAGCATATATCCGGCCTAGTATTTGTCAAATACATCAATGATCCAATGATTTGTCTATATAGGGTTATGTCCACTAGTTCTGATGAATCATTAACTAATAGTTTCAAGTTGGAGTCCATGGGAGTGGCCATGGCTTTACACTCCAACATATCAAATCTTTTGAGAATCTCCACAGTATACTTACCTTGATTCAGAAAGATTCCTTTTGGCTCTTGCCACACTTCTAGGCCTAAGAAATAGTGCATTAATCCGAGATCTTTCATTTCGAATTCTGAAGAAAGCTTCCTCTTGCTTTCAATAATTTGTTTCTCATTTCCGGTTAGAAATAGATCATCTACATATAATAGCAATATAACAGGTTCATCATCCATCACTTTAAGATAAAGATTGGGGTCAGATTTACTTTTGGTAAATCCCATGCTTGTTAAGAAACTATCAATCCTTCCGTACCAAGCCCTGGGAGCTTGCTTCAATCCATATAATGCCTTTTTCAGTTTGCATACATGGGTCCTTCCGTCTTTGACCTCAAAACCTTGAGGTTGTTCTATGTATACTTCTTCTTCAATTACACCATTCAGAAAAGCTGTCTTAACATCCATTTGATGCAATTTCCATTTCATCATGGATGCAAGTGCCATGATAGTTCTAATTGAAGTATACCTAGCAACAGGTGCAAATGTTTCTTCATAGTCAATTCCCTCCTTTTGAGAGAATCCTCTGGCTACAAACCTTGCCTTGTATTTTTCAATGCTACCATCTGCAGCATGTTTTATCTTGAGAATCCTTTTGGAAGAAACCACACTTTTATCTCTTGGTTTGGGAACTATATCCCAAACATCATTTTTCATTATCAACTGATATTCTTCTGTCATTGCTTCTACCCATTCTTTCTTTTGAGCTGCCTCTTCATAGATAGTAGGTAGTTGATCCACAAGATCAGACATCAAGGCCATATAGTTGGACACTAGCTTTGGTTTCTTTCTTTCTCTAATGGAGCCTTCAGGAGCACCATATTTTTCAGCCCCTTGGATAATATCTCTAGCCCATGCTGGCCTTCTTTTCTTTGATAAATCTGAGATAGGAGGTTCTTGTGGTTCCAACATGTCATGATCCTCTGGTGGATTATCTTCAGGGATGTGAACAGCCTCTAAGTTTCTAGAAGAAGGATCTTCTTCATAGATTTCTTCAAGTTGGCATTTTCTTGATTTCTTGAGAGCTGCTTCTTCATCAAAAGTTACATCTCTACTGATTTCTATATGATGAAAGCCTGGTATGTAAATCCTGAAAGCTTTGGATGATTCACAATAACCAACAAATATTCCTTTCTTACCAGAAGGATCCAACTTGGTTATCTTCTCTTTTGGAATGTGGATGTACACAGGACACCCAAATATTTTAAGATGGCTTACCTCGGGCTTCTTTCTAGTAAACACTTCTTCTGGAGTTTTGAAATCAAGAGCACTATGAGATAATCTGTTTTGAACATATACTGCTGTCTTGGCTGCTTCAGCCCATAGATACATGGGAAGATCCTGATCATGTATCATAGTCTTCACAGCTTCCATGATGGTTCTATTTTTCCTTTCTGCAACCCCATTTTGTTGGGGATTGTAGGGAGTGGTTAGTTCTCTCTTGATTCCAACTTCTTTACAAAATTCTTCAAACTCTTTTGAAGTATATTCTCCACCATTGTCTGTTCTGAGAATCTTGATTTTCTTTTCTGAGAGATTTTCTATTAGAGCCTTGAACTCTTTGAACTTTCCAAAAACTTCATTCTTACCTTTTAGAAAGTATATCCAAGTTTTCCTTGAATGATCATCAATGAATGAAAGATAGTATTCAAATCCACTTAGAGAGGTGGTGGGCATTGGACCACATACATCTGAGTGTATTAGCTCCAAGATACTCTTAGTCTTTGTTTCACTCTTTGGAAAGGGGTTCTTGACATTCTTCCCTTTCTTACATCCTTTACATGAGCCATCATGATCAACCTTCAAATCTGGTAGTCCTATGACCACCTTGCTTACATAGGGTAAGGCTTTGTAGTTAATGTGAGCTAGTCTTCTATGCCATAGCTCACTGGGACTAGAGGTTTCATGAACAAGGGCAGCTTCTGGATGACCCTTGAGTTCATACAAACCTCCTTCCTCTTCACCAATAACAATTGCATCCTTAATAGATTTGCCTTTGGACCACATTAACACTTGTCCATCAATGAATGCAACTCTATAGCCTTTCTTGTCCAATGCTAAGATTGAAAGCAAATTCTTCTTCAATCCTGCAACATACAAAACTTCCTTCATCTTCATGGGGGTTCCAGAATCAAGTTTGTAGTTTGCTTCACCAATTCCCTTAATGGGATATTGATAGTTATCTCCAAGAGATACCTTTAGTGGAGAGGTCTTTTCTTCAAGATTTGATAAGGTCTTCTTTTGTCCTGTCATGTGCTTTGAGGCACCACTATCAATGACCCATGTACCTTCTCCAGGTGTTATAGATCCAGAGAGTGCGGAGAAAAGAACATACTCTTCTGCATCTTCTTCTTCATTTCTTCTAGATCTTCTTTTGGAGAAGGTCATTTCTTCATCTTCTTATTCTCTTCTAGATCTTTTCTTGAGAGGCCTTTCTTCCTCTTCAACTTCTTCTTCACTCTCATCTTCTGCAAGATGTGCATGATGTCTTCTGTGGTAAGTACCCTTTTTCCTTTTGTTAGGACAATCTTTGGCAATGTGTCCTAATTTGTGACAAATGAAACATTGGAATGAGGAGTAATCTCTTCCTTGGAAGGATCCCCTTTTCTTTTGAAATCTTTGTGGAGGATGGGACTCCTTTTGACTATCCTTCTTAGGGTAGGATCGATTCTTTCTTCTCTTGGTATGGGTGACCAAGGCTTGGTCATCTTCCTTGAGCAATGCTTCTCTGTTGGAAACCCTAGCTTCTTCTTGAACACAATCCTCCCATACTATATCAAACTTCATGCTTTCTTTTCTGGCACACATGGTTTGTATGAAATATTCCCATGATCTAGTGAGACCATTTAGAGCTGTCATCACAAGTTCATCTTCATCAAGAGTATCACCAATGGCATCTAGTTTCTCCTTGATTAGAGAGACTCTTGAGAAGTAGTCTTGAATGGATTCTCCTTTGTGCATCTTGGTACTCTTCAACTGAGTCCTTAGATTCATCTTCCTATTGATGTTCTTTCCTTCATACATTCTTCCTAGGGCATCATACATTTCCTTTGGAGTCTTCTTGGAAGCTACTTGGGGAATCAAGTGGTCTTTAATAGAATTAGCTATGATTCTCTTTTCCCTAACCAAATCCTTCCTGTGTTTTTCTTTGGCTTCATCTTCTTCTGGTTCTGCAACTTCCTCCTTGATATAAAGAGCAAGATCATTCTCCTCAAGAATGAGACCAATTCTGTATTTCCATGCCTGGAAATTTTCTATACCTTCTAGCTTGTCTTCAAGCTTAGTGTTTGGAGCCATCTTCTCTTGGGGGAGTCCAAGAGACAGAGTAGACTTACCTGGAAAGTTACTTTTCACTTTTCCAGAATCTGGAACAGAATTTTATCGCACTTTTGGTAGAATTAGGGTTTGACTTTCCCGGAGTTCTACCCAACCAAAAAGTTCGATCTATAGCTCAAAACAATGCTCTTGAGAAGGGCTATCCAGCCATGTAATCAGAATTCAAAAATTCCAACTTTTTTCTAAAACCAAATTCTGACGTATCGCACTTTTGGTAGAATTAGGGTTTGGATTTCCCGGAGTTATACCCAACCAAAAAGTTCGATCTAGGGATTAAAAGAAAGGTATTGAAAATAGATATCTAGACATGCAACCAAAAATCAATAATACCAACTTTGGGATGAAACCCTAACTTCACCGAAGAGAGAGAGAGAGGTATTCTTACCTTGTGAAAGATGTCCTATTCAGTCTAGCTCTGATACCATGTTAAGTTTAAACCAAATAGACTAGCAAGATCACTGAAAGAAACATAATCACAAGATAGACACATAATATACCCTGGGAAACCCTCATGGGGTAGAAAACCCAGCAAAGCTTTCCTCAATAAGATGATCAACCAAAATACAAGATGTGCTCCTTCCTTCTTTGTCTCCTTAGCAAATCTCCCAGACAAGTGCGCACTCTTCCACAAGTGAGTGAGTGATCTAATGAGGAGTTCACCTCCTTTATTTATACTGACTCCCAACTGACTAAAAGACCTAATGGGGCCGACCTCTCCTGGAGAAGTCTAATAACCCCAAAAATATAACCACAGGGCCGACCCCCACATGGTGGGTCTAATAACCCTAGTTAATACAAACCCCTGGAGGAATAAACATCTCCGGATACATAATAGGGTTACCTCGGAGGGATGAAACATCTCCGGAATAATAAAGTACAAATATAATATTATTTGAAGTTACAATATTGAACAAAAGTATATGTATATGTGTCATAATAGTAACCATACTCAATGTGGTATCGACAACAACATGTGTTACAAATTGTGTTTATTTTAACATATCATGGTTTGCATTTTTCAAAGGATCTTTGGCCCAAGTCAAGTTCGTTATGTTCATTCCTAAATCTCTCATATAATTTTGTTTGTGTCATATCAAGAAAATGTTTAATGTGTGATTCATGGTCCTTTGAACCCCTTGTCAATTTTAATACATATTTTTGGTTGGAAGAAGATCTAGTGTTGTCATGCCAAAAATCTTGCACTAATCCCTTTACCGCATCAACGAGCTTCATATCAGAGCATGGAAACCTGCCAATGAAGGCTCAAACATTTGTTTGACCGGTTTCAATTTGCTCTCTTCTAAAAAAATACCTACGAAGTGTCTTCACATTCAAATTAATAATTTTGGATGTAGGTTTAAGAAAACGAAGTGCACTAGTATTTTTGTACATGATTGATTGTGACAACACATGACGAGCTGCATTGCGATCCTTTGAGCGAGATTTCTTTCTAATTGTACTAAATGCATCTACTAAAATTTTAACAATATGAGAACTTGGTTCTAACATTTTGGTCATCTTTATCCTTAACGTTCTTCTAACAACAACCATAGACCTAGATTTTAACAATGATAAAAATAATTTGCACTTGTCCCCATCACATTTAGAATAAAAAAAGTTATCAATTATTTGTCGAGTTTGATAAGAAATAGCATGTTTAGACAACGTACCTTCAAGTGAACTAATGAGAGTTTCATCAACCTATATACGTTTCAGAGTTCTTCGGCGTGCAGTTGCTAATGGAGGTAAGGGTGTTGGAACTGGAGCATGTACAACATCACCAAGATGCTCCAACGTTTCAATAGGAGCCTCTTGTCTTTCATTCTCTTGTTGGTAGTTGGATGTGGGAAATTAGACATTCTCTTGGACGATATTCATAACATTTGCTTCTTCCGTTGTTAATCCTTCATTCAATGCCTCTCTAACTTCATCGCTTGTATAACCACTACCCAACAAGTCATTCACTACCATATTCTGAGGTTAACTTGATGTGTGAATTGAAACATCCCTTGATGAGAACCTACGTCTTACTTCTTGACTAGTGCCATGGGTGCTTTTTCATCAAATGTTGTTGAAATTAAGGCCCCCTCTAGTGAATTTGTCCGTTTTCCTTGAGGTGGATGGGTAGGAACAACCGTGGCATCATCTAGGGTTGGAATTGGATGAGTTTCCATGGAATACCTTCGATTCCACATGTCCAATATTTTCATTTCTCTAACTTATTCCATGGTTTCTTGAGGCTTCTCTTTCCTTACCGATTTCCTTTTTTGATTGCGTGAATTCCCCATGACCACAATGAGCAATACTAAGAAAATAGATTCTAGAGGTGTGCTCAACTATTCAAATATCCAAATTCTTTCTCAATTGTGAATATAGGTTCTTCAAAATTGTTCAGTTGTCAATATAGATACTTCCTCAATTGTGAATATAGATTCCTCAATCTTGCTCAAATGTGAAAGTAAAGTTTCTACCTCACTTGTGAATATAGAAAATTCTTCATTTGTGAATATAGATTCTTCAAGTTTGCTCAATAGTGAATGTAGATTCTTCTTCAATTTTGTTCATACAGATTCATCAAGCTTGCTTGACATTGTGAATGTAGAATCCCCTTAAATCTTGAAATTGTGAATGTAGAATCCTCTTGAAGCTTGAAATTGTGAATGTAGAATCCTCTTGAAGCTTGCTAATTGTGAATGTAGAATCCTCAATTCCCTGGCTAACTGTAGAATCCTCTTCAAGCTTGTTGATTGTGAACATAGGGTGTCAAGCTTCCTCAATTGCCTTGAATGCTGATTGTGAACATAGAGTTTGAATCTTTTTTTGCAGCGCTGTAGGGGAGATGGGGAGACAAAACAAAAATTTCGGGTATGAAATAGGTAGAGTATTCTGCTGAATTTTTGCATAGACAAAATGCGCTAGTGTTATGGACACACATAATGCGCTAGCGTTATGGACACACAAAACTCACGCGCGTTTCTGGAATGTTAAAAAAATCCTAGGCATTTAATATGTTTGGTGCATGGCTAAATAATGCCTAGTTGCACAAAACGCACATGTGTTTCTTCATGCAAAAATGCGCTAGCGTTATTGTAATCATCAAAACCTTATTCAATAGATTATTTAATAGTTTCTACGGGTTAGGAGGTTAAATAGGGATTTGGTGTTAGGGGCTTAGGGGTTAGAGATTGGGGGTGGTTAGTGGTAGGGGAAGGGGGATTAGGAGAGAGAGAGAGAGAGAGAGAGAGGTGTAGAAGCAGGAAAGAGAGAGTGAGAGAGGGGGGGTTAGTTAGGGGTAAGGGGATAGGAGGGGGGTTAGTGGGGGGGGAGAGAGAGAGAGAGACTGAGAGAAGGGGTTAGTAATGGTTAGGGATGGGGGAGAGAGAGAGAGAGAGAGAGACCGAGAGAGGGGTTTAGTAATGGTTAGGGGGGGGAGAGGAGGGAGAGAGAGAGAGAGAGAGAGAGAGAGAGAGAGAGAGAGGAGAGGGTGTTAGTTATAGGGAGTGAGAAAGAGATATGGGAGGTGTGGTTAGAGTTAGGTGGAGGTGTAGGGAAGAGAGAGAGATAGAGAAAGCTCGGGTTAGTAAGGGCTAGGGAGAGGAGGGGAGAGAGATAGAGAGGAGGGGTATTTTGGCTAGGGGGAGTAGTAGAGAGATAGAAAGAGTAGGATGGTTAGGGATGGGGGAGAGGTTAGAGAGAAGGAGAGTGGGTTTAGAGAGAGATAGAGAGAGGTGTAGAAGCATGGAAGAGAGAGTGAGAGAGGGCCTAGGGGGGTTTAGTTAGGGGTAAGGGGCTAGGAGAGGGGTTAGCAAGGGGGAGAGAGAGAAAGAGACTAAGAGGGGGGGTTAGTAATGGTTAGGGGGGAGAGGAGGGAGAGAGAGAGAGAAGAGAGGGTGTTAGTTGTAGGGAGTGAGAAAGAGAGATGGGAGGTGTGTTTAGAGGTAGGTGGAGGTGTAGGGAAGAGAGAGAGAGACTGAGAGAGCCTGGGTTAGTAAGGGCTAGGGAGAGGACGGGGTTTTGGGATAGGGGGAGTAGCAAAGAGATGGAAAGAGTAGGATGGTTAGGGATGGGGAAGAGGTTAGGGATAGGGAGAGGGGGTTTAGAGAGAGAGCGAGAGAGGTGTAGAAGGATGGAAGAGAGAGTGAGAGAGGGCCCAAGGGGGGTTAGTTAGGTGTAAGGGGCTAGGATGGGGGGTTAGTGAGGGGGCGAGAGAGAGAGAGAGATTGAGAGAGGGGGTTAGTAATGCTTAGGGGGGGAGAGGAGGGAGGGAGAGAGAGAGAGGAGAGGGTGTTAGTTGTAGGGAGTGAGAAAGAGAGATGGGAGGTGTGGCTAGAGTTAGGTGGAGGTATAGGGAAGAGAGAGAGACTGTGAGAGATCAGGTTAGTAAGGGCTAGGGAGAGGAAGGGAGAGAGATAGAGAGGATGGGGTTTTGGGATAGGGGGAATAGCAGAGAGATAGAGAGAGTAGGATGGTTAGGGATGGGGGAGAGGTTAGGGAGAGGGAGAGGGGTTTTAGAGAGAGAGAGAGAGAGAGAGAGAGAGAGGTCTAGAACAAGGGAAGAGAGAGTGAGAGAGGGGGGGTTAGTTAGGGGTAAGGGGATAGGAGGGGGGTTAGAGAGGGGGAGAGAGAGAGAGATTGAGAGAGGGGTTTAGTAATGGTTAGGGGGGGGAGAGGAGGGAGAGAGAGAGATAGAGGAGAGGGTGTTAGTTGTAGGGAGTGAGAAAGAGAGATGGGAGGTGTGGTTAGAGGTAGGTGGAGGTGTAGGGAAGAGAGAGAGAGACTAAGAGATTCCAGGTTAGTAAGGGATAGGGAGAGGAGGGGAGAGAGATAGAGAGGAGGAGGTTTTGGGCTATGGGGAGTAACAGAGAGATAGAGAGAGTAGGATGGTTAGGGATGGAGGATAGGTTAGGGAGAGGGAGAGGGGGTTTAGAGAGAGAGAGAGAGAGAGAGAGAGGTGTAGAACTAGGGAAGAGAGTGTGAGAGAGGGGGGGTTAGTTAGGGGTAAGGGGCTAGGAGGGGGGTTAGCGATGGGGAGAGAGAGAGGGATATGGAGAGAGGGGGTTAGTAATGGTTAGGGGGGAGAGGAGGGAGAGAGAGAGATAGATGAGAGGGTGTTAGTTGTAGGTAGTGAGAAAGAGAGATGGTAGGTGTGGTTAGAGGTAGGTGGAGGTGGAGGGAAGAGAGAGAAAGACTAAGAGAACCCAGGTTAGTAAGGGCTAGGGAGAGGAGGGGAGAGAGATATAGAGGAGGGGGTTTTGGGCTATGGGGAGTAACAAAGAGATAGAAAGAGTAGGATGGTTAGTAATGGGGGAGAGGTTAGGGAGAGGGAGAGGGGGTTTAGAGAGAGCGAGAGAGAGGTGTAGAAGCATGGAAGAGAGAGTGAGAGAGGGCCCAAGGGGGGTTAGTTAGGTGTAAGGGGCTAGGAGGGGGGTTAGCGAGGGAGAGAGAGAGAGAGAGACTGAGAGAGGGGGTTAGTAATGGTTAGGGGGGAGAGGATGCAGGGAGGGAGAGAGAGGAGAGAGTGTTAGTTGTAGGTAGTTAGAAAGAGAGATGGTCAGTGTGGTTAGAGGTAGGTGGATATGTAGGGAAGAGAGAGAGACTGAGAGAGCTCGGGTTAGTAAGGGTTAGGGAAAGGAGGGGAGAGAGATAGAGAGGAGGGGTTTTTAGGCTAGGGGGAGTAGTAAAGAGATATAGAGAGTAGGATGGTTAGGGATGGGGGAAGGTTAGGGAGAGGGAGAGGGGGTTTAGAGAGAGAGAGAGGTGTAGAACCATGGAAGAGAGAGTGAGAGAGGGGGGGTTATTTAGGGGTAAGGGGCTAGGAGGGGGGTTAGCAAGGGGGGGGAGAGAGAGAGAGATACTGAGAGAGGGGGTTAGTAATGGTTGGGGGGGAGAGAGAGAGAGATAGAGGAGAGGGTGTTAGTTGTAGGGAGTGATAAAGAGAGATGGGAGGTGTGGTTAGAGGTAGGTGGAGGTGTAGGGAAGAGAGAGAGAGACTGAGAGAGCTCGTGTTAGTAAGGGCTAGGGAGAGGAGGGTGTTTTTGGATAGGGGGAGTAGTTGAGAGATAGAAAGAGTAGGATGGTTAGGGATGGGGGAGAGGTTAGGGAGAGAGAGAAGGGGTTTAGAGAGAGAGAGAGGTGTAGAAGTATGGAAGAGAGAGTGAGAGAGGGGAAAGAGAGAGGGGGGTTATTGGTATGGGGAGTAAGAGAGACAATAAGAGAGGGGAGGTGGTTAGGTGTTGTTGGGGTGGGGTGGGTTAAAGGGTTATTTAGAGATAGAGAGGGAGGAGGGTGTCACGGGGTTAGAAGAGAGAGAGGGAGGAGGGTGTCAAGGGTTTAGAAGAGAGAGAGGGGTGGGGGATAGGGGTTGGTGGAGTACATAAGAGATAGAGAGAGAGGGGCTTAGTAAGGGTTAGGTGCAGGAGGGGAGAGAGTGAGCAAGGATTACCAATGATAGGATTATGAGAGAGATAGTGGGAGGGGGGTTTAAGAGTGGTGGGGATTAGGGAGAGGGAGAGGAGGGGTTAGGGAGTGGTGGGCATATAAATTTATTCAACATTTAAAAACATAAATTTGTGAAGTTACGAACATGCATGGCTCACACATTTTGTATGCACATAATGTGCACGCGTTGTGAATACACAGAACATGTGTGCATTTTGTATGCACATAACGTGCACTCATTGTGAATACATAGAACGCGTGCGTGTTTTGTATATACAAAAACGCATGCCAATCTAAATATTTGAATTTAAATATATCAGGCACGCGTTCCGGAGTACCTAATTACCCCCTCCTCTTTCTCCCACGTGTCAACCACAGTCCTATGTGGTTGGTTCACACTTACCAAACCCGTGCTATGGAATTTACTAAACCATAGCTAATTAGGCATTCCCACCATTTTTCTTAATATGCATGTTTTTCATCGCTCTCTACAGCATGACATACATGACCATTATTGATGAAATTTTAGGCATAGATAGCATTTTTTATGCACATTCCAAATATGTATTTTTTTTTAAAAAATATTGAGATTTTCTATTTGTTTCTTAATTTTCTTTTGTCATCACTCAAGTCAAAAAGCATGTTGTTAGTGTTTATTCCGTAACTTTTTCATTTCACAACCATTTAAAAAAAATTGTATGTTGTACTAGTAGACACTGGCCTCTACATGCTATAAAAAGTACAAGTCAAAATAACTGCATTAAGACCTTCAAAGGATGCACCCACATTTGACGTACCGTTCTCCAGGTTTGATCACATACATAATTAAAAAAAATAAAAAATTAAACATTTAATTTTAGAAAAATAGTGCTACACTAGTGCTACAGGTTCTATACATGTCTACCAATTTGTGTATCCCAAAACCATCATTTAGGCATTGAAAGGCTACACCCACAAAAACATATACCTTATCGTTTGCCAAAAAAATAAAAAGTGATTGTTAGAAAAAAAATTAATTTGACATAGTTATGTAAATTTTCAATACTTAAAACTTATATATTTGGAAACGTGACTCAATTTCCTACGTTTCATCTTTCTTACTCGATGCAAGATATCTTGTGTAAGTATCTAAAAAAAACCAAGTAAGTTGAGGGATGCCTGATTTTTCAATTTTCTATTGCATCTAATGCGCCAAAAGTGACCCCCATTAGCTTGCACATGCCCTAATGGTTTTGAGAACCAATGGAGTAAGTTATTTGTCTTTTATGTTGTGATTTTTAATTGGAAGTGTTGAGTTGTGAAATGTATCTCATTTCTTGGTTGCATGCTCTCTTATACCTTCCATGATAAGCTTCAAGACTATTTGAAAATATCTTCACTAGTGTTGTCATTTTGTTAGATTTATGAAATTGGTGAAGCAATTAGAGAGTGACAAGGGTTTGTAATCTTTCAACCGTAACTATTTCTAATAATTTATTTAAGCCTCATAAGAGCTCTGGTTGACCTCATTTTCCCTAGTGGATAAGACACTAGTCTCTAGGCCATTCATCCTTATTGTTTAAAATACATAATCATATTATTTTCCTAAAACCATCTCTTCATTTCACCTTGGATAATTTCATTGTAAACTCTAGTAATTCTAATGTAGGGAAGCCTCCGTTGAATTGGAGAAGAGACAATCTAAAGTGCAAAAGAGTGTTTGGTGTGTTGACATTGATCTCCCTCTTGGTTTCATCAAAACTAGACCTTGAACTTTAGAACTTTGTCTCTAAGAGTGATTCTGAGTGATAACATGGTTCATTCTTCTTAAAATGAAGCCTTGGTGAAACAAAGCCAATGGGGAATAGGTACAGTTGATCTCATCAAAGCTTAAGAGTTGGGGAATAGGTATTTGATCACATCAAATCTTAAGGGTTGTAACGGAGCATTTGCTCAGGTCAATGTCCCACTTCAAAACAATTCGATTAGGAATGTACGAAAGCTCCCATGGTGTTCTAAAATCAACAAACTCAAGTTTAAAATTCTCCATATTGGAAAAGCAAAGCTTTGAAGGTTAAAAATGTTGGGCAAACCAAAGTTTGAACAATATAGACCAATGGGCTTAATGACAAAGTCATTGGCTCATTGTGACAATAGGAAGAAGAGTTACTTAAAAGGCTTCATGTGACAAACATCGTCAACCAATAACACGTTGAAGATTAGGTGAAAATAAAAAACAATAACTGCCTGGTCTAGATTAGTGTTAGGAACCCATGTCAACCCTTCTCTTTACATTGTTAGTATATTGTTGTTGGACGCATATGCTTTGTAAGTCATCTTGTAGTATTTGTTAATCCATAGTTTGTATTATTGTTGTTGGATGCATATACTTTGTAAGTCGTCCCATAGTATTTGTTGATCCATAGTTTGTACTGGCCCATGGTTTTGACCCATAGTATTGGTGCCTAGACTTAGTATATAAGTTTGTGTTGAGGCCAATGAAGGCACCGTGAAGTTATGTATTGACCTTGCTCAAAGGAGGTTTCCCCATCGAAGTGGCCTGCGATCAATAAAAATATTCCGTGATCTGATATATCGTGTATTTCATCAATTAATTGCAGCAGGTTCTTCACATCTGGTATCAAAGCACTTTCTTGGGCTCATTGGGTGAAATTTCTACCAAATTTTTTTTTCGCATCTATTGCAGGTTCGGATCTGGGAATAATTCCTATCTCCTTAACTATGGGAAATATTTGGGCATAAGCCCTAAAACTCATTGTGAGGAGTACCATAGGAACCCCGAAGTAGCTGGCCCATTGAGAGGACCTTCTAGCGAAAATGGCAACGACCCCTATCTGATTGACTAGTTCCCACCCATGAGGTAAACCAAGAGATATCATTTGTGGCAAAGCGGTTATCAATTTTACCTTAGCCGTGGAGTGAGGGGTACTACCCAAATACACAAATCATCAGACATCATTGGTGGCCGAGTGAATCCCCTGATCCGTTAGGAAGCCGAGCATACCTGGGGTCCATATCTATTTTCAGCTGATAAATCACAGATTTCCTCTGTCCTTCACTGTTTCTGATCACTTCCATGCCGTTGCAGACCCGTCTGTTGTCGATCACTTCTGAATCATTGCAGATCCATCTATTTTCGATCCCTTCTGTGCCGTAGCAGATCCATTATGAAAAAATAAAAATAAAAATAAAAAATAGCTTTTTCATCATATCTCCCTTGTTTTCACTTTGTTTCCCTTGAAACTTCCCTGACACCCCTGTAATCCCATTCTGCATATTTCATTCATGAGGACCCTATCCCAAATTCCACTTCCCAAAGCCAGAAATCCCACATTTGTCTATTTTTAGGGTTTTCCATAACTTCTTCGACTTTCCCCCGATCGCCTTCAAATTTTACCACAGAGTTCCTTTCCTATTTCTGCTTCTTTGTCCCTCTCTACCAAATTTTCTCATTCTTTCACCCCGTTTCTGAAATCCTCCTTTTCTGCTTCCCAATCCATTCAAAAGTGTCCAAAACCTAGTCAAACCCAAATTACCCATCAATTTTTTTCCCAAATATAGATTTTCCTTTACTGAAATAGTTTCTGTTTTTGTTTTTCTACCCACTAAAAAAAAAAAAAATTGGTTATGGTTGTGTCTCGCGCAGGAGCAAAAACCATGGAGGAAGCACTTGCAGCCATCCAAACCAAACTCCAGGATCTGGATGAAAAATTTCTCGGCTTCCATCTTGAGCATTCAACCATGAACAATAAATGAGAGTCCCAGTCTTCATCAGACAATGGGTTCTCTTCTTCCAGCATTTTTCGTGGTCCGAAGCTTGATTTTCCTTGCTTGAATGGTACTGATCCGATTGGATGGATCTATCATGCAGAACAATATTTTAGTCTGCATAATACTTTTGATGTCAACAAAGTTCCACTTGCATCCTTCAATTTGGAACAAGAATCTCTTCAACGGTACCGTTGGTACATCAAGGCTCATTAAGAGCCAAAATGGCCATAATTTTGCCAGCTCCTTTTGCAACAATTTGGTCCTAGTGCTTTTGATGACTTCACAGGAGCCCACATTAAACTTCTCCAAATTGGCACTATGAGAGAGTATCAAACTGAATTTGAGAAACTATCCAACCACAGTGAAGGATTGCCTGATGACTTCTACTGGAGTTGTTTTATCAATGGTCTAAAGGATGCAATCCATTTTGAGGTCAAAATGTTCTGTCCCAACACAATGATGGAATCCCTGGGGTTGGCTAAGTTGGCAGAAGACAATATTGCAGCCCAACAGCGCTCCAAATCCACTTTTGTTCCCTTCCGAAATATGGGTTCTCAATGACCTGCCATCTTGCCGGCTCCTCGACCAACTCCTATCAAGCATTTGTCTGAAACAGAGATGTAGACACGCAGATAAAAAGGGATTTGTTATAATTGTGATGAGAAATTCACTCGGGGACATAGATGTGTTTAACAAAAGCTCTATCTCTTGGATTTGGATTCTCCCCTGCCTCTAAAATTGGTAAAGAAGCTCCAGATATAATGGATGATCAGGTCGACATTCAGGAGCCGCCTAATGACCCTCTGTCTCAAGATGACCACCTACCTAGAGATATCTCTCCATGCTTTAGGAAAAATCACCACCCCCCAAACAATGCGGGCCAGGGGTTACTTCAAGAAGCTTCCTCTTACAATACTCATTAATTCTGGTAGCACTCATAACTTCATTGACCCTCGGATCGCCAAACAGGCTGATTATTTTATCCATCCTTGCTCCAACTTTGAATTCATGGTTACCAATGGGGGCACCTTACCTTGCAAAGTGAAGTGTCGCAATGTGCGTATCTCTATGGGATATTATAACCTGCGCTCTGACATGTTTTCCTTGAACTTAGGTGGATGTGATGTGGTTTTGGGTGCTCAATGGCTAAGCACACTTGACCCCATCTTATGGGATTTTTCTGAAATTTGGATGTAGTTTTCACCCAATGGACAAAAACACAGATTGACAGTCTTACAACTAGGGTCTCTCAGCATCATCAGTTCACATCACATGGAAAAACTCCTTAAGAATAATTCACATGGTGTCATCGCTTAGGTCCATTCCATTCAGATGCAACCTTTAGCGGTCTCCACTACTCCTTTGGATCTACAACAAATTCTGGATCGATATACAGGTGTCTTTGCTGAACCAGTGGGATTGAAACCTTAAAGGCCAGAGGACCATCGTATTCCGCTCCTTCATGGAAGCGTTCCTCCGAACATCAGGCCATATTGCTACCCATTTCACCAAAAAGTAGAGATTGAAATGCTCGTTCGGGATTTACTGAAGCAAGGTATTATTCACCCAAGCACTTAGTTCCTTTTCTTCACCAGTTCTTCTTGTCCACAAAAAATATGGGTCATGGTGCCTCTGCATTGAATTCCGATAACTTAATCATCTCACAATCAAGGATAAGTTTCCAATTCTGGTTGTTGATGAGCTTCATTGTGCTCAATTTTTCTCCAAGTTGGATCTTCGTTCTGGGTATTATCAAATTTGGGTTCATGAGGATGGTATCCCTAAAACAACTTTCCACACACGTGATGGCCACTATGAGTTTTTGGTCATGCCCTTTGGCCTCACTAATGCTCCTTCCACATTCCAGGTCTTGATGAATAAAATATTCCGTCCCTACTTGTGGAAATTCATTTTGGTCTTCTTTGATGATATCCTCATCTACAGTAAAACAAGGCCTGAACATCTCCAGCAACTGGATCTTGTAATGTAACTTTTCTCTGACCATCATCTCCATGCCAAACAGTCTAAATGTGTTTTTGGACAGAAGGAAGTAGAGTATTTCAGGCACATTATTTCAGCATAAGGGGTTCGCGTGGATCCTGCCAAAATCGCTGCCATGAACAATTGGCCGCATCCTCAAACACTCAAGAGCCTTCATGGTTTTTTGGGGTTGACTAGTTACTACCGCAAGTTTGTCAAGGATTATGGGAAGATTGCAGCTCCATTAACTACTCTATTGAAAAATGATGCTTTTACATGGATACCTGCTACTGAGTGTGCATTTTCCAAACTAAAACAAGTTATGTGTACTACACCTGTTCTAGCTATGCCCAATTTTTCAAAGCCCTTCACTATTGAGAGTGATGCTTGTGGAAACAAACTTGGTGTTTTTCTCCTTCAAGATGAACACCCCATTTCATTCACCAGCAAAGCCCTTTCAGGTAAGAATTTAGATGCCTCTACATATGAGAAGGAAATGATAGCTATTTTGCATGCAGTCCAGAAGTGGTGACCCTACCTATTAGGGAATCATTTCTGCATCAAAACTGATCGCCAGAGTCTGTAATATTCCCTGGAACAACGTGTATCCTCCCCATCACAACAGAAATTGGTTAGCAAACTCATGGGTTATGACTATGAGATCACTTACAAGAAGGGTAAGGACAATATTATAGCGGATGCTCTTTCTCGCACATTTGATGACCACAGTTCTTTTTCAGCTATTTCTATGCCTGTTCCAAATTGGTTGCAATCTGTTCAACAGGGCTATGTCAATGACTCTTCATTATCTCAAATCATCCAACACTTGGCCAAAAACCCTTCTGATGTACCACATTACTCTTGGGATGGTGCTTCCCTGAGATACAAGCGTCATCTAGTGCTTCCCTAGAGCACAGATCTTCAACACGATGTCTTCTATGAACTCCATGCTTCTCCATCAGCAAGGCACTTTGGGTTCCTCAAAACGTATGAGCGGGCACGTCATAACTTCTTTTGGAAGGGAATGAAAAGGAAAATTCAACAAATGGTGGCTGAATGTGATACTTACCAGTGCACTAAGGGTGAAACGAAACTCCTTTCGGGATTGCTTGAACCCTTTCCCATACCTACACGGATTTGGACATATATTTCTATGGATTTCATTGAAGGGATCCCTAAATCTGTCTGGAAGATAGTGATTTTGGTTATGGTTGATCTCCTCTCCAAATATAGTCACTTTTGTGCTCTCAGCCATCCCTATACAGCTTCCTCATTTGCTCAAATTTTCCTAGACCAAATCTTTCGCCTTCATGGAATCCCTTCTTCTATTGTCTCGGATCGTGATGTGACTTTCACCAGTCATTTTTGGAAAGAATTATTTCACCACACTGGCACCAAACTAAATATGAGTTCAGGATATCACCCACAAATAGATGGTCAGACTAAACTTATCAATAAATGCTTGGAAACTTATCTTCGTTGCTTTACCTCTAAACAACAACATCAGTGGGAAAAGTGGCTCCCTCTAGCTGAATGGTGGTACAATACCTCTTAGCACACTGCCTCTAAAATGACTCCATATGAAGCAGTGTATGGTCAGGAACCTCCATTTCTTCATCCATACACCCCCAGCAGTTCACCAGTTCAGGAAGTTGACATGGTCCTTCGGAACCGCGATCAGATTCTTCGCATTTTGCGAGACTATCTTCACATGGCAAGAAATCGTATGAAGCAGCAAGCCGATCAACAGTATTCTGAGCGCACTTTTCAAGTAGGTGATATGGTTTTTCTTCGTCTCCAGCCTTACAAGAAATCCTCCCTGAAACTTAAATGGCATCATAAGCTCTCTCCAAATTTCTATGGGCCACATAAGATTCTTCAAAGGACTGGGTCCATTGCTTATAAATTGGAACTTCCTCCTTCTTCCTGTATTCATCCAGTATTTCGTGTCTCTTTTCTGAAGAAAGTTCTTGGCACCAACATCAGAGGTCAAACTATTTTATCAGAATTGGATAATGAAGGATCCATACTTTTGGAACCGGAGGCTGTCCTCAATAAGCGCACTCGTCAGCTTCGCTCTTGCTCTATCATAGAGGTCTTAATTTAGTGGCACAGAATGCAACCAGAGGATGCTACATGGGAACCAATCCTTTAGATTCAACAACAATTTCCACATCTAAAGCTTTGAGGACAAATATTTTTGTAAGGAGGAGGAGATGTTAGGAATCCATGTCAATCCTTCTCTTTACTTTGTTAGTATATTATTGTTGGACGCATATGCTTTGTAAGTCATCCCCTAGTATTTGTTGATCCATAGTTTGTATTATTGTTGTTGGACGCATATGTTTTGTAAGTCGTCTCGTAGTTATTGTTGATCCATAGTTTGTACTGGCCCATGGTTTTGACCCATAGTATTGGCGCCTAGACTTAGTATATAAGTTTGTGTTGAGGCCAATGAAGGCACTTTGAAGTTATTTTTTATTGAGCTTGCTCAAATGAGGTTGCCCCCTCGAAGTGGCCTGCGATCAATAAAAATATTCTGTGATCTAATATATCATGTATTTCATCAATTAATTGTTGCAGGTTCTTCACAATTAATCAATCAATCAAAACCAAGGCAACAAAAACACCATAACATAAGACTGAATCTCAGAGAGAAAACACCAAAAAATAGAAGGGGATGGACACCCAAGTATGGACTTGTTGATGTCTCAACAAAGAGCAATCTATATCTGCTTTGGAAGAGCTTAATATTTCTGAAATATATTTTTTTATATATAGAGAATGGTGATTAAATTCAAAAACCCTAAATTCCTAAAAATTAATGGAAATCTATTGGATAATATTTTTTCTTCCTCTCCCAACAATGGTGGCATGGATTCAACACCACCATGATCAAAACTGATCATAATTACAAAACTTTGTAATTTAAATTAACTTAAAGTATTTTTGAAATAAAATAATACTTCCCAGAAATTTGGGTAGGTGACATACACCCCCCCTTAAGTGTCAACATCGTCCTCGATGTTGGCTAATCACTCCTTGAGTGTTCCTGAAACAGAGTTGGGTATGCTGCCCCCATACTACTCTCCAACTCCGAGGTTGCCTCTTTTGGGATAAGGTGCTTCCATTGCACCTTCACTTGCCCAATGTTGCGATTCCGGAGAACAGATTCCCTCCTTTCGATGATACAATCCGGTTCCACCGGAAAATCTCCGTCTTATCCCACCTGTACATTATTATAGTTTACAACATGAGTAGTATCGTGTACATATTTCTTTAAAAATGATATATGAAAAACATTATGTATTTTCAGGTTAGGTGGCAAAGCCAGTTGGTATGTCACTGCTCCAACCTTAGATAATATTTCAAAAGGACCGCAATACCTGGGTGCCAACTTGGCACAACTCCCCAATTTAAGTGAACTCTTTTTCGGTATTACCTTGAGAAACACATGTTCACCCACCTGGAACTCTTTATGAGTTGTTTTTGAATTTGCTTGACTTTTCTGCCTATCTTGGGCAGCTTTTAAATGTCCTTGCACCTGTTTCACAATTAGTTCTAACTCTTGCAATAATTCAGGTCCTAAAACAACTCAATTTACTGGATCATTCCACGAAACAGGTGTATTATATTTCCTACCATAAAGAATTTCAAAAGGACTAAGTCTGGCCGATGCATGGTAATGATTATTATAAGCAAATTCTGCTAAATGCAGATAATCTTCCCACTTACCAGGCTGATCCTTAACATACATTCTTAATAAATCTTCTAACACTTGATTTACCCTTTCTGTCTGCCCATCCGTCTGTGGATGAAATGTTGTACTAAAATTTAAAGTTGTATTCAATCCCTTAAATAGTGACCTCCAGAATTTTCCTGTAAACTTCGAGTCACGATCGGAAATTATTACTTTCGGTATTCCATGAAGTCTAAAAATCTGTTTCATAAAAATTTCTGCAATATCTGGTGCTTTATGGGTGGTCTTCACTGGTATAAAGTGTGATGCCTTACTGAGTTTGTCCACCACCACCATGATAGAATCATGTTGTTTCTTATTTTTAGGTAATTCAGTAATGAAATCTATGCTGATCACTTCCCATTTCCAGCTTGGTATTGGTAATGGTTGCAACAATTCAGCAGGATGTTGGTGTTCAACCTTCACCTTTTGATAGTCCAAGCATTTTGCGATGTACTCTGCTACATCTTTCATTCTGGGCCAATAGTATTCCTTTCTTAGCATAGTGATGGTCTTTTGATATCCTGGATGACCATAATAGTGACTTTTATGCATCTCATTTAATATCAAAAATTTTATTTCTGGTATATCCGATACATACAATTTGTTTTTGTATAGTAATAGATCATTTCCTTCATTCTGTAATCTGCCATACAATTTTCAGAACTGTTATTTGCTGTCTTTTCCATCATTTTTCTGTATTCATCATCTGTTTCACCTTTTTCCAAATCAATCGAGTAAGTACTGATGGCTGAAATAAAATTTAGTTTTGTCTTCCGACTTAATGCATCTGCAACTTTGTTTTCCTTCCCTTTAATATGTTGAATTTCGAAATCATACTCACTTAAAAATGTCAACCATCTTGCTTGTCTAGCGTTCAAGTTTGTCTGATCTATTAAATATTTCAAACCCATGTTATCGGTTAATAATGTAAACTTTTTTCCAATATGGTGGTGACGCCACATTTTTACGGCATGGATAACTGCCAATAACTCTAAATCATAGGTAGAGTAATTATTTTCATGTACTTTCATCTTTCTAGATTCATATGCCACTACATGTCCTTCTTGTGTCAAGATTCCACCGAGTCCGTCATTGTATGCGTCTGTACAGACTACAAAATCCTTGTTGGGGTCAGCTATCTTCAAGATAGGTGCTGTCGTTAATAGATCTTAGATCGATCTTCAAAAATATTGTTGCTCCACGCAGCTGATCAAATAGATCATCTATGCGGGGAAATGGGTACCTATTCTTGATCGTCATCTTATTAAGCTGGCAATAATCTATGCACAGTCTTAAGGTTCTGTCTTTCTTCTTAACAAAGATGACAGGTGCTCCCCAAGGAGACACACTGGGTCTAATATACTTCTTGTCAATAAGCTCCTTCAACTGAGATTTTAATTCGTTTAACTCTAGTATGTTCATTTTGTACGGAGCTTTAGAGTTTGGTACTGCTCCTGGTATCAACTCTATGGTAAAATCTAAATCTCTTTTGGGTGGTAGTCCTGGAATCTCCTAAGGAAATACATCTTTAAAATCCTTTAGGACAGGTATGTCCTCTAATTTCAGTTTGTCCTCTATATCCATAAACTCATCATTTACCACGTTTACTGCAAACATTTGGCATCCCTTCCTAACTGCCCTCTTAACTTGCATGGCTGAAATCTGTCTAAGGGTTACCTTCCTTGGAATTCCTTTTATTTCTACAGTTTTTCCTTCATCATTTAAGCATGTAAATATTTTTCCATAACAATCCAGGATGACATGATAGGCTTCTAACTAGTCCATCCCAACGATAATATCATAAGAACCTAAAGGTAGAATATTCAACTTGATTCGTGTTTGTAAATGATTCATGGACAACAAATAGTTTTCTATAAAATTTGATACTTTCCTCTTTGTTCCAGCTGCTAGTCTAACTAGCCATGATTTACTAAACTTTTTCAGTTTTCAGTTTAAGACTTTCCACAACATCTGGTGATATATAACTTAAAATAGCACCTAGGTCAATTAAAACAGTAATAGGATGGTCATGTATCATACCTTCAAACTCTACCATAGATATTTGATGATTTGCTTTCCTGTTGTCAAGTGCTGCGTTAATTCTTGGCATCTCCCTTGCTACATCTCCAACAGTAGGTTCAGTCTGTATAGAGTTGATGTTGTTTGCCTTCCACTTCCTTAAGGGACATTCTGATGTGTAATGGGGGCCTTGACATTCAAAACATTTAATATGTGTCTTGGGCTCGCTGGTCTTGTAAGTATTAGGTACATTTCTAGGTGTTCTAGAATTCTGCTGTGAATTATTTCTGGAATTGTTCCCTTGATAATTCCGGTTCTAAGAATTTTTCCTTTGAAATCCAGAATTTCCACTGAATCTGACATTTTTCTTTTTCTGTTCAAAACTGTTGGGCTTATGATTTTTCCACTTTGACATTCCTTCTCTTTTCCAATTGGTGTCATAATAGAAAACTGCCTTTCTAATAGCCTCCTCCAATGTTTTAGGACCGTCATACTCAATTATGTCTTTAATGTTGAAAAGTAAACAGCTTAAGTACCTTTGAATTTTTGGTTTCTCTTCTATGAGGTATGGTACATATCTCAGTAAGTTCAGAAACTTACTGTTCATTTCCTTTATATTCATACCTCCCAACTTCAAATCGTAGAATTCTTTAGATTTTTCTTTGTAGCACTGCTCAGATAGATACTTCTTTTTGAAATACCGTTTGAAAGCACTCCAGCTTACATCTTTATCTTTGATGCCCTTTACCCTTTTGATGTCTTGCCACCAGATATCCGCTTTTCCGGTCAAGTTATATATAGCCATCTTTTCCTTTAAGAACTCTGAATAGTTGTAGATCTGGAAGTATTTCTTCATCCCTGACAGCCAAGCTTCAGCTGTCTCACATTTCTCAGTTTCTCCATTAAAAATTGGAGGTCTTATCTTCTTGAATTCTCCAGAAATCTGCTCATATTCCTTATGATTTTTCCTTCTTGGTTTGGAGTCTCCTTTAGTGCTGTCACTGGTATAGTTACGCTTTCTTTTGCATACTTCAATAGCATCTCCTGATGAGGTTGAGTTGCCTTTTACTTCACTGATTTTTATGTTTTGATTTTTATCAGCGTGAGGCATGTCCTCAACTTTGGAAATATCTTCATTGTTTCTCTCTTGTTCCTCTGTTTGGTCGTGTTCAAACAACACTTGATTTAGTTGTTCTTGTGCTTGCAGAATCCTTTCATTATCTTGTTTCACAGATTTGATTTCTGCCTTTAATTCTTGAAAGGCACGTAACAGTTCCGTCGAACTGTTATTTATTTCCCCGTGACCTTCCTCTACATAGTGTTGTCCTGAACTGTGACTATTTGGCTGAAATCTTTCGCTTAAGTGTTCAATTGAGTTCTCCATACCTGTAACTGAAAATAATTTCTGAATAACATAATAATCAAATTTTCAAGTTAGTACAATTTTCTGCTGAATAAAATTTTGCTGCTACGTGTTTTGGACCTCATTCAAGCCTAGAGTTCGAATCTGTGCTCTGATACCACATGTAACATCTCAAAAATTCATAAAAATTTAAAATTTTTATAACAACATTAATTTAGATAATAATAATTGTGGAAATAAATATTGGGGTTATGACAGCATTAATTATATAGTTGTTAATAATAAACATGCTTTAATTGTCTATTTTTAGCGACACAAAGAATGTCTGCTAAAATGTTCTGTGTAATCGTTTATGTTATTCGATTTCTTGCTGTAGGTTACTAAAGTGTTTTCAAGCTAGATTAGGGTTTAAGCATTTCGTCGTAGATGAGGAGTCTGTAGAATAAAATGTCATAACGATTTTCATTGTTTAAAATCAAATTATCAAACTAAAAACTTCACTAAAACGATGTATCAATGGGTCTACAATAAACATTTTAATGTTGTAGATTGTAATCGTAATGTTACGCTCTAGGGTTTAAGTACAATGTTGAAAGAAATAACTGTGAATAGAATAACTGTGAATTGGTTTGTCTCTTTGTTGGTAGAGATGACACAGGTCATAATCTCGTTTATGTTTCCGTTTAAATAGAGATCATAACCTTGAAAAATAATTTTAAAAAGGACTTTGGTTTAAATCAGAACCTGTGTGAAAAGTAATATTTCCATTTGTAATATGATAATGTGGAAAACAAAAGATCTAACTTAAGGTGTGATAGAATCCAGTTTTATTTTGAGAAATAAAACAATTCATATTGTTTATGGTTTATGAAATAGATAAATGAGATGAGAGACATCGACATAATTTAAATATTTTCAATACAGCTAGATACTAATCTTTCAAACTTTAAAAGAGATAATAAAATCAAATGTCTATAAGCAATATAAGAACTGTATGATGATTATTATGTACAATCTTGTTCTGATAACTACTATCATTTATTTTGCTACTCTGTTATGATATAAATATAGATGTGATTTTTATCTTCTCCTATGTACAGAATAATTACAAGAATAATGTGATTGCAATTTACACAGAAATTATGCATTGTTTGTTTTTCAGAAACACTCTGAAACCTTTATAATACATACATAGATATTATACATAACTTTCTACTATTATTTAACTATAGGGAAGAATAGTAAAACATAATTCGATCATTATTCTATCTATTCGAATCAATGGCATTTGCCTATCTTCTAATCTATTTTTAGCTTGCGTATCTCTACTAGAGTACGATGCTTCAAAACAGCATGTGCAAAAATAGAGATATTGGTTTATCAATTTCAACTTCAACATTAAACTTAAACATTCAGACTTAAGACAATTCTAAAATTAGATTATTTTTCAAAAACAGAAAAACAGAAAATACTAGTTAAACAGAACATAATTATTTACTGAGAATAAGTTAGAAAATATGTAGAACCTGAGAAAATCTGTAAGGCAACAAATATCCCAAGAAGACCGTTCCACCCAACCAACTCCTGAAAATAGTCAAGTACTGTCTTAGGACCCCCGAGCCTGTTCACTGAACCACCAGGAGGAAGAAACTCAGGAATTAGGACTTCTTGTTGTTGTAGCAATTAACTTCTGAATCTTCAATAGGTAGCAGTCCAAAAGACTTGCCCCAATAACTCTGTTTCTTCTCAGTAATGTGCAGACTTAAGCTTCAGTCACCACTAACCTCCCTTATTCGAATATCTCTTATAATCACCTGATTCACAAGAGGAAAATATTCTGCAGAAATAATGATTTAAGGCTGGCTGCCCAATTCGAATTTGCCTTTATAGGCTGCCTAGGCCTTTTCAAATGTTACTGGGTCATTAAATGAGCTTCCTACTCACTCCATCCACCTGGGGGATAATGCCCTATTTTTAGGGGTAGTTGTCCCATAACCAACAGTTAGTGGTGTGATGCAACTGCTGCCATGTGTGCCATACCTTCCAACAACTTCCATTCCTCCTAGTGGGTCAGTGAACACTCATTCAACAGTCCTCTTGGGTGTTTGTCTCCTAATTAATTTATTTAAATAATAATATTCAGTAATTACATTCATCCATGATCAAAACTGGTCATAATTACAAAAAATTGTAATTTAAATTAACATAAAGTATTTTTGTAAATAAAATAATAATTCCCAGAAATTTGGGTAGGTGACAAGTGCTTCCCTAGAGCACAGATATTCAACAAAATGTTTTCTATGAACTCCATGATTCTCCATCGGCAAGGCACTCTAGGTTCCTCAAAACGTATGAGCGGGCACATCATAACTTCTTTTGGAAGGGAATGAAAAGGACAATTCAACAAATGGTGGCTGAATGTGATACCTACCAATGCAATAAGGGTGAAACGAAACTCCTTCTAGGATTGCTCGAACCCTTTCCCATACCTACATGGGTTTAGACATATATTTCTATGGATTTCATTGAAAGGCTCCCTAAATCTGTTTGGAAGATAGTGATTTTGGTTGTGGTTGATCACCTCTCCAAATATAGTCATTTTTGTGCTCTCAACCATCTCTATATAGCGTCCTCAGTCGCTCAAATTTTCCTGGACCAAATCTTTCGCCTTCATGGAATCCATTCTTCCATTGTCTCGGATCATGATGCGACTTTCACCAATCACATTTGGAAAGAATTATTTTGCCACACTGGCACCAAACTATATATGAGTTCAGGATATCACCCACAAATAGATGGTCAAACTGAAATTATCAATAAATGATTGGAAACTTATCTTCATTGTTTTACCTCTAAACAACAACATCAGTAGGAAAACTGGATTCCTCTAGTTGAATGGTGGTACAATACCTCTTACCACAATGCCTCTAAAATGACTCCATATGAAGCAGTGTATGGTCAAGCACCGCCAGTTCTTCATCCATACACCCCCAGCAATTCACCAGTTCAGGAAGTTGACATGGTCCTTCGGAACCGCGATCAAATTCTTCGCATTTTGCGGGACTATCTTCACATGGCAAGAAATCGCATGAAGAAACAAGCTGATCAACACCGTTCTAAGCGCACTTTTCAAGTAGGTGATATGATTTTTCTTCGTCTCCAGCCTTACAAGCAATCCTCCCTGAAACTTAAAGGGCGTCATAAGCTCTCTCCAAATTTCTATGGGCCACATAAGATTCTTCAATGGACCGGGTCCGTTGCTTATAAATTGGAACTTCCCCCTTTTTCCCGTATTCATCCAGTATTTCATGTCTCTTTTCTGAAGAAAGTTCTTGGCACCAACATCAGAGGTCAAACTATTTTATCAAAACTGGATAATGAAGGATCCATACTTTTGGAACCGGAGGCTATCCTCAATAAGTGCACTCGTCAGCTTCGCTCTCGCTCTATCACAGAGGTCTTAATTCAGTGGCACGGAATGCAACCAGAGGATGCTACATCGGAACCACTCCTTTAAATTCAGCAACAATTTCCACATCTAAAGCTTTGAAGACAAATATTTTTCTAAGGGGGAGGGGATGTTAGGAATCCATGTCAATCATTCTCTTTACTTTGTTAGTATATTATTGTTGGACGCATATGCTTTGTAAGTCGTCCCCTAGTATTTGTTGATCCATAGTTTGTATTATTGTTGTTGGACGCATATGTTTTGTAAGTCGTCTCGTAGTTATTGTTGATCCATAGTTTGTACTGGCCCATGGTTTTGACCCATAGTATTGGCACCTAGACTTAGTATATAAGTTTGTATTGAGGCCAATAAAGGCAGTGTGAAGTTATTTTGTATTGAGCTTGCTCAAATGAGGTGTCCCCCTCGAAGTGGCCTGCGATCAATAAAAATATTCTATGATTTGATATATCATGTATTTCATCAATTATTTGTTGTAGGTTTTTCACAATTAATCAATCAATCAAACCCAAAGTAACAAAAACATCATAACATAAGACTGAATCTCAGAGAGAAAACACCAAAAAATAGAAGGGGATGAACACCCAAGTATGGAATTGTTGATGTCTCAACAAAGAGCAATCTATATCTACTTTGGAAGAGCTTAATATTTATGAAATATATTTTTATATATAGAGAGAATGGCAATTAAATTCAAAAATCCTAAATTCCTAAAAATTAATGAAAATCTATCGGATAATATTTTTTCTTCCTCTCAATGGTGGCATGGATTCAACACCACCGTTGCTCCCCACGCTTCAATTAATCACCTTTCATTCCCAAACATAATCAGGAAGACCTAGTTCGTGCAATTATTGCAAAGAAATCCAGCTATCGTAGTAGCCCATTTATATTTGCAATTTATTTTCAGAATTATTTATATCAAGGGAGTAAGGTAAACAATACATGATTGGTATGTTTTTATTATTTTTATAGAAATCTAATCATATAGTTTTTACTTATTCAAATTTCATTTTTACATAATAAGATTTTTTTATATACAAAAATATGATATACCCTACTCAAACATCATAATTCCAATCTTAAAAACAATTAAATTGCTTTTTACTTTAATATGTGTTATCGATTGATTTAAATTTTAATTAGTTGATTGATTTAAACTTTAATTAGATTCTAAATGTTGATTTTAATATGTGTCATCGATGTATTTGAATTAGATGTGAAAAATTCATTTTAGTTTGTATTCTAAGTGATTTTATATATATTTAAGATGCATTAAATATTAAATAATTATGTTTTGATTTTTATTTATCAAATTTTAAGAAGGTTAAAAATATAAAGAATTATTTAGATTATTTTAAAATTTTATTTTTGTGTTGAAAAGTTTAAAAAAATAATTTTAAATTATTATTATTTTATTAAGTTCTAAAATAAGGATGATCAATATTGAAAAAAACATTTTGAAATTAAGATTTCATGTGGATGTATATAAGACATTTTAAGGAAAAAATGAAGAAATTATCAACATCCTTTTAATATAGATGTAGTGAGAGTTTATTCTTATTTTAAATTACTATTATTTTAATAAATTTGAAAGTTAAGAAGATCAATATTGAAAAAACATTTTGAAGAGTCAGCCATTACACACCCTCATTGAATTCTTATTTTTCACCTACTCACACCACGTGGCCGCCCTGCTCTTATCTTCAAACTCCGGCTCTGTTTCTTTGAACTTTCATACACCTAAAAGCTTGTCGTCACTCATATGTCTCATTGTTTCACGAACCAAAAAAATCTTTTGAGTTTCAGAGTCACACAAGAAGAGCACAGAAGGCCAAATAAAACCCGAAAAGGACTTTTGAATTGAGTTTCACAGTCACACGAGCACGATAAAACCGCATATGATAATATAGGAGGTCCGTCCGTGCATAGACAAAATTGCATTGGTAATACTGAATATAGACAAACGAGGCACAAACTTTTTGACCATTCAGCTTGGAATGTGATATTGGTCGGTGAACATGAGATTTCTTAATTTTATCAAAAAATTCCACAATTTTTCCAATGGGTGTGGGGGTGGAATTTAATTATTTTTTAATAAATTTGGATTTTTTTTATTTTTATTTTAATTATGATTATGTATGTATAACTAGATTCAGTGGTTTTAAACAACTCAAAGTTTTAAAATTAAATTATATAAATTAAATACTGTTATTTGAAATTTTGAAATTTTTTAAGATAATTATTATATATATATATATAAGTAAATGAAAGAAGTATTAAAAAAAATATAATGATAAGTAGTTTTGATAAAAAGTTTTAAAGTTTATATATAGTATGGGTTTAGTTAGTAAGGTCACACCCAAAAATCCAAAATCCAACCAATTGAGGATTGGATGTATTTGGTTAACAATTACATTATATTATATAATTTTTTGGCAAAGTAATTGCAATAGGGTTTGCAAAAACTTGGCGATGTCATGAACAACACCATAATCCAACTTAGTGATCCAAAGCTAATTGAATTTTGAGGATGACATAAATGCATTTTGTGGCTTCAAGACAATTAACGATGACGGAACAAGGAACAAGTCACAAAATAGATATTTAGAGGTGATAAAAGTGAGACCCGTAGTGATTGTTTTAATGATAATTGGATATCTCTTAAGTCCTTGAAATTGAGAATTCAATAAAATTCGAATAAACTATAGAATTGGGAGATAACACAAACCTTAGGAGCACAATTGTGGCATAATTGTCAATCACTTTTTTCTACTTACTAACTCTAACAAAACCATTATGAATATGTACAAGTGTAACTTAAGAGGCCTTTTACTTGCTAGTGGTCACATCATATTCTAGTTGCACCCATATTAGGGGAGATGTTGTCACCTAACATGGGTACAATGACATATCAATTATAACCTCCATCACAAAAAAATAACATGTCAAGGCTAATAAAATAAAAAATTAAAAGCAACATATATTCATCTTAAACCAAGAACTATTTTCTTTTGTAAGTTGCAGACTGAAATTTAATTAATAGATCCTAAAAAAGTGGCAAAAGATACATAGAGAGCCGAAGAGTATGTAGCTGACTAAGGAGGCCTCAGATGATGAAGCCACCATCCCAGTCACTCAAAAATACTGAAAGTGCTGTCATTATACAAAATTAAGACCCCCTGGATGAGGTCTACCCATGAAAAAGACTGGGACTTTTTCCAAAAAAATATTACATGCTGTCTAGGAGTGCTATATATCAGACTGTAAAGAAAATAAAAGCAAAAAGGATGGAAATCACAAAGATAACCCGCAGCAATAGGATCCCATCTAACAGCTTGCCAGCGGTGCGTCTGGTTCCTCCTCGAGGATGGGGCAGGCAACATGTATAAATCTTCAAAAGTCCCCGGAGGGGGGAGAGAAGGGGAAGAAGAAATCAGGGCACCAGGACCATCATGCTCCGTGTTGTTGGCTAGTGTTGCTAGATAAGAAGCCTGGTCTTTTATGACTGTGGATTTTTTCTTTGCAGACTCTTCATTCGACACAGCCGGTTCAACAACTCCCACAACATTTTCTTGCATCGCGTTTTCAGAATTACTGCCCAGGGAAAAGATATCCCAGGTCATGTTGGCATCCAGGGTGTTCAGGCATTCAGAAGCCTCTACCAAGCTGAATTTGATATTCCACACAATGCTGGTGCTGGCATCCCAGCTAGCTTCTATTTCTTCAACCAAGGTACTCATCATGTTTTTCAGCAGCCAGTAGTGATTAATGGTGCCTCCGTTGCTGCCTGAGGCCAGGAGAGCCACCACCCTACGAGCTTCCCAACCATCAATGAGACTGCAAGTCCGCGCAAAGATACGCTTTGCGTAGCCATCCATAACGGTCCATTCCATGGCCACCTTAGACCGTCTACCAGAGCCTTTTCTACCACTGCCGCGGCGAGGGGTGCCTCTGGTGCAAGTCATGGAGACAAGAGCGTTCCAGAACTCAACAGTAGAATTGTAATGCATGTCGACATATGGCTTTAAAGAGCCGAGCCAAGCCATTTCCTTCCCATGGAGGTAATAAATGTTGTAGGTTGTCATTCTTGAAAAAAGTGGTAGAATTAATGGCGCCTCACATCAGCAGAGAACGATCATCGTCATGAACTCGTGCGAATGAGGTTGGGATCCGGGGGCTCGTCCTCCTGCCTTAAATAAACGTCGTCACCCTGGGTGGAGGGCTCTCTAGTGGAGCGAGCAAATAGATGGCTAGTACTAGTCGTCACATGGCCAGGAGTTTGCAGACTGGGGCCGGTGCCACGTGAGGAAGGTTCCGTGCACATAGGTCCCGAAGTCGAGGACACGTTGACACCCGCATCCAGGGCTTAAATCTAAAACTATTAAACACTAATAAGGATTCAATTTCTTAAGGTGTAAATTCTTTTATCTTAATTTTTTACATATTACATTTTAAAAAAATCACCTCAAAAAATTGGATCCCCTCATAAAATATCAAATTTTTAAAAATGATAAAAAAAAAATCATAATATATGAATAGAGGATAGACTTTCTCATGCAAATATTTCTAACACTCTTATAACTATTTTTGTTCTTGTGCTCCAATCTAATAATTCCTATTAATTAGAGATTGTGATAAAAATGCTTTATCTCTAATGATATAAATTCGATTTCAAATTCATAAATACCAAAATTTAAAATTAATTTACAATAATAATGTGAACTAGAGAATAATATTTTTTATTAGAAAATATATAAATTTCAAGAAAACTAAAACACAACCAATTCTAGGAAATGATACATACATGAAAATGGCCTTCAAGGGATATGGTTTATTTTGATTTATGAGTGTTACTTCGAAAAGCAACGATATCTTCTCATCTTTGTAATATAACAACCTTTATAAACAAATAAATAGATCTAGAAATCACTTACGGGTCCTTTCAAGCCGGGCTTTGAAAAGCATGAATAGCCAAATATGAAAAGGAGGGCTTGTTTTTTTTATATAGATGTATTTGAGATTTGGCTTTGTAAAGCATGAAGAGACAAATATGAAAAGGAGGGCTTGTTTTTTTATATAGATGTATTTGAGATTTCCTCAACACAATTATTAGCTTTATAATTTTAAAAAAGCTAATACTCTCTCAACTAATCAATAATAATTGATAATTTGATATATATATATTTTTTTAATCTTAGAACATCTTCATGGTTTAAATTTGAATAGTACCAATCAATTGCCAAAATTCGTGAATGGTAAATAAACATGGAGTATGTCCCCATTGATAGGTTGTAATTGTCAATGTTAGAGATCTCATCTTTTTTTCTATGATTTGCATGATATAAAATACACATGTATTAAAGGGAAGTAGAATTCCCACCTCCACTCTATGATTTGCATGATATAAACTACACATGGCACATGCATTAAACGTTGTTTAAATATTTATTTTTTTCCAAAAAGGGAAGTAGAATTCCCACCTCCACTCTTAAGTACTTTGAAACAAATATTTAGTACTTTAGAAAGTGTTAATGTTTCTCTACGCATGATGGTGAATTTCATTTTTAATAACGTCACAATTTGGCCTACAAATAAAAACTCTAAATTCAATGTAGATGAGAAAGTATGGTTACATTATAGTTTTTTTTTTTTATCTCAAGAGACCGTTGCATTAGGTCATTATAAAGAGGATATCTTGTGATACATATGTCAAATAGTAGCAAATCTATTTCCAAAATAACGAAAAAAATTGCATTTAGAATGGCCTTTATTGTTGTTCTACTTTTAAAAAAACACAAAATGTGTATTTGAAATGGAAATTACTTGTTTGGTAGTTTAAGAAATGAATTAGCTTTTATGGGATATTGAACATCCTTATTCTTCTTTCCAAAGGGAAACAATAGCTCAGATATAAAGGGGTTTTTTCTTTATATGCAAAAAAAATAGATTTGCAACCCCTTTCTCCATCTAAGATGGGGATGATTCTAAGAATGAGACAATAAGTGTCAACACTCTATCACGAGGTGGCCTTTCTACTCCATTGTTCCTTTTTGTTATATTTTGAAGATCTTTGACCTGAGATGGTATCAAATTCAAATGATATAACATTTGCAAAATTGTCTTGGGTCCTTGCTTGTTAAGGGTGAACATGAGGACTATGTGACATGGGCAATTGTGATTGCAAATGCAAAGGTCATCATTGTTATTGTCATTTTTACTATGACATTATTTTATTTAGTTATCGTAGAATACTTCTTATATTTACGAGGACATATTTATAGCCATATCCATAAAGGATTTTGAACCCACACTATCTTCAATATCATAAAAAATTGAAAGTACTTAGAAAAAGTATCATGAACATGAAGGGAAATAATCAAAACTTGAACCGTGACACACTGTAGTGGCCAAAGCCATGCACTAAAAATAACTTGGATATGGATGATATTGAAAGATTGGAATCCAACATACAACAAAAGGCACAAATGGCACAACTAAACTCTATTCTAAAGAACAAATGTTGAACACAAAATCCAAAGTGCCAGTTACAGAAAAGAAATTCAATGATGTAGAATGATTAAATTGATACAATAACCTATTGGTACTACTATATGATATAGAAGGTGGGATGGGTGACTCACTAGCGGAGTGTACATGGGATAGGTACCATGGATGGTGAGTCAAGTGGGTACCATGGAAGGTGAGAAAGGGTTGTTTCCCATAAAGAGCACATGGGGTGGGGAAAATTAATGCAACTCCCTCCTATGTAAAAAAGGATGGGGTGACGACCTAGTGTTAGTGGAGAGGCTAGAATTTGAACTATCACCAAGGAAAATTTTGGGGGTGAAATTTAGCCCATAAGTTAATTTTCGATTTTTTTTCCAAAAAAAGATCCACCGATTTTCATTTTTTTCTAAAATGATTCACCCAAATTCCACAAGATAAAATATTTTACTCTAAACATCACCAAAATTATCTAGAAACTATATAAATCCTTATAAATTTAAATATTTTTACAAAAGTATAACCAAACATTTTATGGTTGGAATTTTAAGAACTAGTAAGATTGCGAAGGTTTCTAGACTCTACTAAATTATGGATCCTTAAAATTTTCCCTGACTATTGCCTTCTTTACTTGTAAATTAAGTGTGTTAGACACCTTGTTCCTAGATAGATATGCCACCCCATGAATAGTCAACTAGCTAACCAAGGGTCAAACCCTGGAACGATGATGTTTTTTTACATACCGGGGTGTTGGACTATTAGGGTTTGCAGAAGTGGGGGTTGATGCTCTAGAACATAGCTAGACTGTTACCTACTTGGAGTCCGCTAATCATGCCGATTAGCCTAGTACCAACCAAGTTTCAAAAAGTGGGAAGTACGTTTTTGGTCCATTTTGTCTAGCTACTGGGTTTGTAAAACTCCGTTTTTTGTGGGATGTTGTCTTGTCTTTCTTTTGCAAACTCTGTTACTTGTTCAGTGCCTCTTTTTGTGGTGTTTTTGTTGTTCTTAGATGTCGGTATCGGAATCCATGTCGGGACCCTTAACCTTTGGGGATATTCCAGGGGGCACACATTGCCATCCCCTTGGGTTGGTTACACCTATTCCTTGTGATGCGACTGTGGCTTCTCCACACTTGCGGCGAGGTCTTTTCGTACTAACCCTAAGCTGCAGGTGGTCGGTTTTACTAAGGATTCTACTAGGGTAGGTATACCTGGCAGCGCTATGAGATCTACCCATCATCAACTTCCCGGAGTGTCACATGATTGTAGTCATGGGTTATATCAGGGGAAGACACAACTTGCGGGTGAGAAAGCCAGACACAGAAGGAGGGTGAAATTGGAAAGGGTAAGAAGTGGTAATCCTACTTGCGTCTTGGGTAAAGACGTGAATTTCGACATGGTGATGGGGCTTTCTAAACGAACGTTGCTTGGTAGGTTCGATTTTACTTGACTGTCCAGACCAAATATTATTGAATGGATGGGTAAATACTAGAAACCCATTATCCAGTATACGCCGCAGGTTCTTGTATTGGTAAATGGTTGGTACTGTTTCCATTTCCTTACTGAGGAAAGTCTGCAATTGATTGAGAACCGGTTCTGGATTATTGGGGAGGGTTCACTTGTCCTTACCATATGGAACTTGGCCTTCAACCCGCGAACTGAAAAGATGATTAAAAGGAACCTTTGGGTTTTCCTCTCAGGGATGCCACTCTAGTGCTGGTCATATGGGGGTTTCATGTCGATTGCTAACTCGATTGGTTGTTTCATATTGGTTGAAGATTCCACTCTATAGGCGGTCGACGAAAGAGTACCGAGGGTTTTAGTGGAGATGGATGTCTCTATTGGCTTTCCAAAGAAAGTGGAAGTCATTTGGAATGAGGGTGCATTTTCACAAAAAATGGACTAGTGGTGCATCCCGTTCAGGTGCTTCTGTTGTCATTTGGTTTGCCACACATGACTTAATTGTCCTTCTTGGACTCAGAGGGAGCAGGGGGCTCTAGATTCTGCATCGAATTCAGGTGATTCCGAGGAGTTGGACACTTTACTGGCTCGCTCAGTTCCTGTGGACTACTCTTCGGCATTGGAGGCGTTGCGTAAGTTAAAAGCATCCTTTCCTGTGCTGCTTAAATTTATTTCCAAATCTGAACTGTTAGATTCCCTTTTAGAGGGGGTTACTGAACCTGTTGGATTACTACTTACTTTGGATACCCCTCAGTCCGACCCTTTGGGTTATTTGATACCAGAGTCTGGCCCGTTAGATACTACTCTAGAGTTGGAGGCTCCAAGGTCTCCGGTCTTAGACCCAGTCCTGAACCCTTCAACCTTGGTTTTGGCTTCTCTTCCTATTTTGGCTACTAAGGGGAAGGAGACTTCCCCTATTTTTGGGGGGGGTTTCCTACATGTCGACGCTGTGTTGCTGTGTTTCTTCCAAGGTTTTGCGGGGTGGTGTGGAGCCTATCGGCATGTGGTGATCCCTTACTTTTCAGGCAAACTGGGGGATGCTTATGCCTTACCTTTGTCCTCGATCCACTTTCAAAATGTTACGACACATAGAAGAGAGGTAAAAAATGTGGTGGGAGAGGGGATTCTTGCAAGGAACCTGGTGGCATCCCGGTTAGAGACAACCCCAGAGTGGTTGATATCACCTCAGTAGGAAATGTTCTTGCTAATTATTGTCCTTTGATCCCATTTTTTAGGCACTTAGAGAATATGAGCCTCGGTACGGGTGCCCTTAATGCTCCTATTGACCCTAAACATTAGGGGTTTTGGCAGTTCGCCCAAACGAACTGCTTTCAAGATACTAGTGGGCATTATTAAACCTAATGTGATTTTTCTACAAGAGACGATTATTACCTCTTTACAAGCTTGTGAAATTTTTCTTAAGTTATTTCCCTCTTGGCACTGTTGTGGTAGTGATGCTTTAGGCTTGTTGGGTAGCCTGCTGACGGCTTGGAACCCCCTAAAAGATTGTTTTATCTCTTTCAGGGTGGAGGCGGGGATTCTAATGGAGGGGTAGTTCTTGGATTTAGATCAAAATGTTCATCTTTTGAATGTCTACGACCCCTATAGTCAAAAAAAACTTTTTGGGGTAACCTCTTTAGTAGTGGATTGTTAAATGATCCATCTCTTATCTTGCCCGAGGATCTTAACCTGACTCTATCTGCTCTGGAGGTTTGGGGTTCAGGATGTAGGGAGGACCCTCATGTATATTTCTTTAGGGACTCTTTCGAAGCTGCTAAACTTATTGATGTGCCTCCTGCAGTGTTACATCCGATGTGTAGCAATGACAGAGTTGGTAAAGGTGGTGTTTCCAAAAGGTTAGACCATTTTTTCATTGCGGATGATTTGGCAGGTCTCTGTGGTAAGTACAGAAGCTGGTCTGTATCTTCGGGCCTCTCAGATCACAATCCCGTCATCCTGGAACTTGATATGAATTTTCCAAAGGTGAGCTACCCTTTCAAATTTAATCCTTCGTGGCTACTATGCGATGAGTTTTGTTCTTTTGTCTGTGAAAGATGGAAGGATTTTTCTCAGCAAATTTATACTTCGGTGACATATGCATTAACTTCTAAACTTAAGCTACTTAAATTTGAAGTGATTGCTTTGGAGAAGTGGACCCGTAAAGCTAATTGTGCTCGCTTGTGTGACATTGAGCTACATTTGAATGAATTGGATAGTAATGTGGAGGTTCTTTTTTATGCTGATACAAAATTTAAGAGAGCTTGTCTTGAAACTAATAAACAACAAATCCTGACTCAAGACGAGGAGGATTGGCATTTAAAAAGACGATCTATTTGGCTTAAGAGCGGCGATCATATTTTTTTCCTCGATGAGAAAGAACACAAATTCCATTTGGGAATTAGCTGATTCTAATGGAAACTTACTGAAGGATCAAAGGTCCATAGAAAAGGGTACAGTGGATTACTTCTCAGAGGTTTATAAGAAGGATTCAAATGCACATTTGTTGGAGAAACTGAAAGTTATTGAAAAATTTCTGAGAATCTTCAGTTTGGAATAGGGTGCTACGATTGGATCGGAAGTCACTATAGGGGAAGTGTTGGAGGCATTGAAGCAGTTCAAGAAATATAAAATTTGAGGCCTAGATGGCTGGACTGTGGAGTTATTTTTACACTTCTTTGATCTGGTGGGGGAAGAACTGCTTAATATTGTGGAAGGAACAATACTGAAGGGTAATGTCCCTGTGCAACTTAATTCAACTTATGTGACTATGATTCCTAGAAGGGATAAGCCTATTTATTTCAATGATTACAGGCCTATCTCGTTATGCAATCTATTCTATAAGGTTATTACTAAGGTAATCTCGAACCAAATTAAACCTTTTCTGGATTGTGGGATCTCTAAGGAACAATTTGGTTTTTTGTCAAATCAAAAGATCCTTGATGCCATTAGCGTGGCTCAAGAATGCTTGCATTCCATGAAGCAAAGGAAGCTTAAATCTATTGTCTTAAAGATGGACCTTATCAAGGCTTATGATAAGGTTGACTGGACCTTTCTTCGTTTTGTCCTTTTGCAGTCTGGTTTGTTGATGGGAGTGACTAATTGGATCATGGGTTGTGTGACCCCTGCAAAATTTGCTATTTTGATCAACGGGAATCCTAGAAAAATTTTTAGGGGAGAAAGAGGGTTACGAAAAGGCTTCCCTCTGTCGCTGCTTCTTTTTCTTATGGTTATTGAAGGGCTAAGTCTACTTATTAACTCAACTAAATCAGAAGGACGATTTCAGGGGGTTTCCTTCTCTCCATTGAATATTTCCCACTTGTTTTTCATGGATGACGTTCTCATCTTTGGAAGGGGTGCTTTACATGATTGGAAATTGCTGAGGGACATACTTTCTCTATTCTGTGTAGATTCAGGCATGGCTGTCAGCTCCAACAAATCAGTGCTCTATTTCAATAGGGAAGCTGAGTTAGATCTTGAATTTTGTCATCAGGTTATGACTGTGTTTCCTTATTCAGTAAAAAACTTGGAGGACAGGTTGTCATATTTGGGATTCCTTCTCAAACCAAATAACTATGTTAATGGAGATTGTAAATGGCTCATCAAGAGAATTGAAAAGAGAATTAATGTTTGGGCTTACAGATTCTTATCTTTGGGGGGGGGGTTAATTTTGGTAAATTATGTACTTCAAGGGATGCCCGTTTATTGGATGTCGATGGCTATGGTGCCAAAGAACATTATGGAAGATATTAGGAAGAGAATGTTTCAATTTATCTGGGCAGGGAATTCACCAAATGCAAAGTTTCATCTGGCAATGTGGCACAATCTTGCTCTTCCAAAGGATTATGGTGGCTGGGGATTGACACAAATCTTCTGGTTTGAAGAAGCTTTGGGTGTCAAAACGCTATGGAGGGCCCTTTTCATTGACATCTTATGGATTGAAGTGTTAAGGAAGAAGTATTTAAAGTCGATTTTTCTTTCCATTTGGTTACAGAATACTCCAGCTCTTGGTTCAAACGCTTCCATCATTTGGAAGGGTCTTTATTGGAAGGTGCCTATCCTTAAGAAAAGGTTAAGTTGGAATACGGGCAAGGGTATTTTCCCGTATATTGGTATTGATCCGATTATTGGGCTAAATGAGGATTTTAATCTTTCCCATAAGTTGATTGTATTTCTACATTCTATGAACATTGAAGTGCTCTCACAGGTATATAAGGGTCATACAGTGGAAGGGACAGGATTTGACTAGTACACTACTGATGACCTTGGACTTTCGGGACCAGAGGATTCAAAATGGCAGGGGTATGTTGGACGGTTAACGACTGTTGGTATTAGGATTAATAGAAATATTGATCAATTGGTATGGGATTGGGGTTGTGCGATAGACAAAATTATAGTCAAACTTGCCTATGATTTTATCGTTGCTGAAAATGTCAACATACTTTGTTCTTGGTGGTGTCGTAAGCTTTGGAGATGGCGGATTCCTCTCAAGATATGTTGTTTCATTTGGTTGTGTTTAAAAGGTAAAATCTTAACATGGGACCAGTTGCTTAAAAGGGGCTTTGTTGGCCCGGGATTTTGTCTTCTATGCTCTTGAGATACTGAAACAATTGGTCATTTATTTATTTATTTCCCTTTTATGATTAGTGTGTGGAAACAATATCAAGAGGTTCTATGTTTGAATGTGAACTGGAATCAACCTAACCTAAATGACAATTTCCAGACTTGGTTTGTTGCTTCTCCTATGTTTCTTGAGCTTCCCTTCTTTATCTTATGGGAGGTATGGAAAAATAGAAATTGAACAGTTTTCGAGGGTAAGACATGTTCATCTATCTAGGTGGCGTACAGGGCCGTGGTGTGGTTAAAGGATTACTGTAAAATTTCCAGGAAAGAAACATCTAGATATCTCAGTCATCCTGTTTTTTAGTCGCATTGCTATGTGGGTTTCTTCAACGGTGCACAAAAGGACAACATGTGTGGATCTGGGATGGTTCTACATATTAACAGGGGGCACTCTTTAAATCTTTGGATGCGGGCTAGTTATTGTACTAGAATACAAGCAGAACTTCTTTCTCTGTGGGGCCTGCTGTGGAGTGCAAAAAGGAAGGGGGTACAACTTTTACAAGTAGAGGGGGACTCAACAATTATTATAAATTGGATCTTTGGTTCTTCCGAGATTAATGTAATTCATATCAATCATTGGATGTGCTGTATATAGGAACTTAAAGGGGATTTTGCGCACATCTCCTTCAAGCATATTTATAGGGAATTCAACCATGTTGATGACAGTCTCTCGAATATTTTTGTGGGGCTAATGGATGGATAGATCCATTATGAGGAGCGCTGCGATGGTCTACTTATGGATGAGGGTGTCTTCAAATTGTACTAAGATCTATCTACTTTTTGGTGACATCTCCTTGGTTGTTTTTTTTGGTTTTTACAAACCAAGGTGGTTAGCTCTGGTTATTTTATGAGATCGGAGGATTTACTGTATGTTTGATTTTAGCATTGAAACTTTTGTGAAGATTGAACCTAGTAAGCATGTATTATTTGTTTTGGACAGAACAATTTGAAGAATGGGGGAAGGTCTTTACATCTCATATAATCTTAATCGGTATCTCTGATGTAACTTTGATTCATTACTGCATATCAAGTTATTTTTCTTCGGCTTGAAAAAAAATCTAGATATGCCACCCCACGAAACCATAAATGAAAATAATTCAAGTTGTACGCATTCATCTTGATCGATGGAATCTAGTATATATGGCGCATGAAGGTGCCTTCCTTCCCTCCCTCCTTAGTAACAACCTCTCTATCTATGCTACACAATCAATTCATAACTCCTTCCCTTGTGATTCAATGCACAAGCTCGTGAAGTATGTTGTGCACCCATAATTGAGTGGGAAGGAGGAAGCTAGGATAACTATGCAAGTTAGGTTTTTTAGAGAAACTAGAGACAAGCTCATAACCCCTACAAAATCACGATTTCAGAGTTAAAAGGTGTGAACTACAACAATTAGAGGAGATGAAAATGACAAGCATAAGATGATCTATTCATTTGGTTCGATGGGCTATTATATCTGAGTCGTTGAAGGGGAAACTTCCTGCTAACTCCCCGTTACTTCAAAATCCTCTAACGGTCTAGATCTATGCTCAATCATCTGCTTAAACCAATCCCAATCGTCGACAGGAGATATTTTAGATTTAAGTATTTGGACATCTCGAAACCTGCAATGTCTTGTATTTGATTAGGGAGGTTGTACAAATTAATCAGGACCATTAGTGTGATATAACCACTTGTTTACCTCTTTGATTTACAAGTCCCATGAACAACTCAAATTTTACCTAGATGGCCGATCTTTTTTATTCTGGTCGTTCTCGCTATACCTTCCATATTGTCATGGATGCAACCATTTGTAAAATCATGTAACCTTGGCATTGATAGTGGGGACATAATGGGTGACAACAAACACATAATAATTTAGGCCTATGCATGCATATAGTAACAAGAATAACAATATAGGATTTTGAATTTGGTTCAAATTAGGAAATTTTCTGGCAAGCTTCATGGTTTTAATCAGGAAATATTGCATTGGGATAGGCATGCACAAAATTCTAAAGGTACAAATCATGACACTGTCGTTCCCCCAACTGATAGGTTGGATGAAAACAATCGAATAATGTGTGAAAAGGAGGCATCTTAATCCATACATTGTAATCATTTTTATGAAATAATGGGAAATTAAGATATGTCATACCTGATTTGACTTACCATAAATTCTCATGATGAAAATACGATCAGTAGTCAACACCCATTGATTTGGTGGCGACCACAACATATATATTATGTTAGCAACATAAGTGTCATGGCTCCAATTTCAAATCATATTATGTTGTCAAAGAATAGCAAAGGTGGAAAATTTGAAGTTTTGGCGCTAAATTTGGAGGATTTTCAGCATGATAAAATGGTGACATCAAATATGGTGCTTATTGGAGGAGTTGCAATAATTTCACATATGCTACTACTCAATTAGTTGCAGAATCACCAAATCGTGCTACTACTCAAGGAGTTGCAACATTTCTTATTTTGGAAAAAAAAATCTATAGTGAAAAGAGATTGTTGGGACTGAAGGAGTTGCAGCATTTCCGGTGTGCTGCTACTCGACGAGTTGCAACATTTTTAGTGTGATGCTACTCGATGATTTGCTCAATTTTTCAAAACTTACAAAGATAAAACAATTTGCAGCAGAGAGGAACTACTTGTTACAAAAAGGAGTTGCAGTACTTAAAGACCTGCAATTATTAGTCAAATACCTGGAAAACAAATAACTTTAAGATTTTCTTTTATTTCCAAATACCAACCACCAGCATGTTGGTTTTTTATCAACATTTGTCCATTTGCACCCTGAAGGGGTTTTCAAAGTCAAATTGTTCTTCTTCTTATTATTATGTTTTTTTTTACAAATATACTCAGAAACCAAAAATCATGTAGGTAGAGGTGTATGGGAATGCCTTTCCTCACTTACTATTTCTAAATCCCAATTAGAAGAAATTTTTTTGATAAAAGAATCCTTTGAGGCTGGATGGTGATACAATTGAAGGAGGTTTCCATTAACGAGTATAGGAGTGCTTATATCATCTATGGTCACAATTTTAATAGTCCCATTATCATAAACTGTTTTTACCTCATACGGTCCTAACAATCTGGTGCGAAGGTTCACATTAAAATATTTGAACCTGGAATCATATAATAGCACCCAATCTCATAGATTAAACTTGTTTTTCTTGATATGTTGATCATGTCATTTTGCACACTATTGTTGTACAATGACAGTATGTTGCAGCACTTCCAAATGGATCTCATCCAACTCATTGAGTTCATCTAGTTGGATCTTATGTGCTATGGTAAGATAGAAACCAACCTCTAAAGAAGTTCTGAGTGTGTTGATTTCAAATTCAATCAGGAATATGGGAGACTTACCATACACAAGTTTGAATGGGGAAAAACCCATGGTGTTCTACTAGGTTGTGCTATAGGCCATATAGCTTTTGGAAGTCAATTTTCCCAATCACAGTGGTGAATAGAAATAGTCTTTGTGAAGATGTTTTCCAGTACCTTATTGGTGATTTTAACTTTCTTGTTCACATGGGGATGATAAGGCGAGATGATTTGATACTTGATTTTATATTTTATATTCAGCTTCTTGATCTGATTCCCCTGTGAATTGCAATCCCCATTTGTAACTATCTCACTTGGTATGCCATAATGGACAAACATTTCTTCAAATAGAAAATCCATAACATCCTACTATGTCGCTCTTACAAGAGCCTTCTCTTCCACCCATTCGGTGATGTAGTATGTACACATTAGGATGTAGGATTTCTGTTGAGATCCACAAGATTGATTGGTCCCATAAAATTGAGATCCCACTTCTCAAAAGGTTCCACCACCAATTGGGTCTACAATGGAATTTCATCTGACGAAACTGGCTAGCCCATTCATTGGAAACTATCACACCCTTGTACATATTTCTTTTCATCCTTAAATATAGTCGGCTAATAGTAACCCATGCACAACACCTTATGACTTGTTCACTCGTCATCAAAATTCCCTCCACAACAATCATCATAAAAATATTTAAAGTGTCATGGATCTTGTCTTCACTAACACACTGTTGAATTTCCTAATTTTCTCCGTTATACAAAATATATCCCCCCATCCATGAATACTTGGCACTTTACTGAACAATCTCATGTCGAACCCTCGAAGAGATATACTATGGCAATTTCAATGTAGCAAGAATGTTATCAATATGTACATCCCAGGGTTTGTTGGTTGATATTGCAAACCAGTTTTCATCCGAGAAGCTATCTTCTATAGGTAAAGTGTCACCATCAATTGTAATCCTAGAGAAGTAATCCGCAACAATGTTTTCCTTCCCATGTTGAGAAATAATAGTGGTGTCGAATTCTTGTCGCAGCAATAGCCACCTAGTAACTCGAGCATTCGTAACATGTTTGTTTACTAAAAATTGGATGGGCAAGTGGACAATATGCACAAAATTGGGGTAACAAGTTATATCGTGCCAAAAATTATTGATTGCATAAATGGAAACAATAAATTATTTCTTTCTTACCATATAATTTGACTAAGCAAAGGTTGAATTCTTGCTGACATAATAAATGGCATAAGGCTTCTTTTCCCCCTCTTGTTCCGTCACAGATCCAATAGCAATATCAAAGGCGTCTAAAGAGATATGGAATGGAAATGTCCATTTAGGGCCATGCACAACATGAGCTATAGATAATTTTTCTTTGAGGGTTGTAAAGGAAGATTTACATACGTTAGTCCATTAAAATTCTATATCTTTATCTAGAAACAAAAATAGAGGGGACACAATTCTAGAAAAAATCTCAATAAAGCGTCGATAGTAACCAACATGTCCCAAAAATATGCATACCTCCTTTTGTTTTTTCGGAATAGGAAATTTTAGGATTACCCCTATTTTGGCTGGGTCAACATGTATCCTTGTAGAAGAAAGATAATGTCCCAAAACTATCCCTGAAGTCATCATATGGCATTTTTCTATGCTTGAGGAAATATTAGTTTGTTTGGAATGCTAGAGCACTTTTTCTAAATTAGATAATGCTTTATCAAACAAGGTGCCATATGGCATAAAATTTCCATGTAAATTTCAACACTGTGATTGACTAAATTAGAGAAAATTATTAACACTACCCTTTGGAAATTTGTAGGTGCATTGCAAAGCCCAAAAGGAAGGACATGATATGCAAAGGTACCACATGGGAAACTGAAGGTAGTTTTATCCTGATCTTTAGGAGTAATTTGTATTTGGTTGTAACCACTGAAACTATCAAGGAAGGAGAAGAATTCCTTCCCTGACAGTGTATCAAGGACCTGGTTGATAAATGGTAAGGGAAAGTGGTATTTCTATGTTTCTTTGTTGAGTTCCCTATAATGGACATAGATCCCCCATTTACGATTTTTCTTAGGCACAATAATGAGTGGTGACACCCACTCGCTGTCATAGATTGGGTAAATGAAGTTAGCATCCAATAGATTTTGGAGCTCCTGTTTGACAGTGTCCTTTGGGACATGATTCATTCTCCTTTGGGGATAATGGGTGGGATGACAATCTTATTTTATGTATATGTGGTGGGTGCACATATATGGGTGAACACCCTTCATATCCATGTAATCCGACACAAAATCTTCTAGGTATGCACACAAAATTTGCATCCGAACCTTTTGGTTGGAGAAGGTGTCAGATTTGGAATGATGTTCAATGTTTTTGTAGGTTTTGTCTCTACTAGAACATTGTTATGGACAATTGTAGTTGGTATGACCTCTTCTCCATGAATATTTTCAGTATTTTCTTGGGCATCATTGTCCATTACAACTCCAAGTATCTAAAAGATGGGTTGGGCACATAGATCCTTCGTTTACGATTTTTCTTAGGTACAATAATGAGTGGTGGCACCCACCTGCTGTCATAGATTGGGTAAATGAAGTTAGCATCCAACAGTTTTTGGAGCTCCTATTTGACAATGTCCTTTAGGATAGGATTCATTCTTCTTTGGGGATAGTGGGTGGGACGACAATCTTCTTTTATGTATATGTGGTGGGTGCACAGATATGGGTGAACACTCTTCATATCCATTTAATCCCACACAAAATCTTCTTGCTCTACATGCAAAAATTGCATCAAACTTTTGGTTTGAGAAGGGGTCATATTTGGATTGATGTTCAATGTTTTCTAAGGTTCTATCTCTACTAGAAAATTGTTATGGACAATTGTAGTTGGTATTCCCTCTTCTCCAAGACCTGTTTCAGGATTTTATTGGGCATCATTGTCCATTACAACTCATAGTACCTAAAATACAGGCTAGGGAACTGAAGAATGATTGCTGATAAAATTATTAATGGAATCATTCTCTATTTAATCCTTGAAGTACATAGCTTTCTTAATAGTAAGGACAGATCAAACACCCCCCTATTCTAGTTCAAATTTATCCCACATAGGAGTCGCAGATCTCATACTTGGTTGGGACGATGGATAAACGACTAGATTATTCATGGAATATCCATGAGAGATCATCATGTTCCATGATCTACACCCTATATATGTGTCAGTTGTGTCTAACCATGACCTTCCTAGGATCACGGTATGACCCTCTAGGTGAGATTTGGTTTGGAGCACTAGCAATTCAATTAGATACTCCCAGGAGTCCACGAAAAATAATTACATATCTAGAATTCCCACTGGCCTGATAGTAGATCGATCAACTAGTTCCATGACTGTAGGAGTTGGTTTGATATTTTCAAGGCCAAGTGATTCCCAATACTTCTTGATCATAATACTGATGGATGCCCCCAAATCTACCAGTGTGTTTGAAAATTTTGGTCCCTGAATCTATATGGTAATTGTTGGATTTCCAAGATCTTCATATTTGACAGGTGTAATCTTTCCCAAAATTAGATCGAACAACTTTCCTAAAACATGAATTGTGGGTGCAACTTTGGGTTTCCCTCCCTGGTCTCTTAAGACATAACTCCCTCACTTTTTTAGCATAGGTTGACACATCCCTAATTACTTTTAATAATGGAATTTTAACACACATATTTTGTATTTCTCCAACAAAATCAAATTCAGGATGTGATGGTGCTTTGGATATGGCTAACCATTCTGAGTATGGGGGAGTAGCATCCTACATCAGGGCTAGATCAATGAAAATTTTTGAAACTCTAGGAGTTGCACTATGAAGGGGATTCTAAACCTATGTGAAATTCTATGTCACAGAAGATCTAAAGAGTTGAGGATACCTCACAAAGAAAGAATGAGAAGAAAATTTGAAGAAGAGTGAAAACTGCAATAAAAAGAAGCAGAAGAATAATAATGCAACAAAACTCAAATAAGAGCAGAATAATATCACATGTTCCAATAATTAGTATAATAAAAAATGATGTTGCAATGGAGAGAATTTGAATCATGTAGGAGAATTCGAATCCTCGGTTGGTCTAGCATAGGGATTATCACCACTAGAGTGCTCCGGAAGACTCAAAGTCAACTAAACTGAACCTAAACTCAGCTAACTGAAGTCACAATCAGTTAACTCACTAAGGAGGGCGCAATAGTGAGTCTGTCATGCATGCCAGTTAGAAAAGGGCGCATGAGGCCACAATTAGTGGCATCCGAAGATCTAACCCCCCACAAGAGTCAGATAACTCAGGTGGACTGCACTGGAACACTTAGTAGGTTCCTATAAAATAGGGAACTGACTGAAGTGGTCCTAAAATGATGCATGAAGAGATCAGGAGGTGGTAGATGGATCCTGGATGACATCTGCACACCACTATGGTGAAAATGAAATAATCAACAAATAGGAAAAATAAATAATGCTAGGTAGGACAAGGATGGAGTATTGAAATATCCTAACACCCCCACTTAATCCATACTTTGCATCCTAGGCCCTGGTTACTAAGACCAAAGGTCACCCATACAATCAAATAAATGATAAAAAATAAAGAACTATCCATGAGCCAAGGAAATAGGGAAAACCCTCATGGGAAAAATACCCCCCCTCAAAAAGAACAGCAGTAGGGAACTCAAAGAACCTTCATGCTAAGTAGAGAAGGAAAAAACTTTCAGATGATGATGGAGATGATGATGATGGAGATGATGATGATGGAGATGATGATGATGATGATGTTGGAGATGATGATGATGGAGATGTTGATGAGGAATCTAGAGATGATAATGATGATGAAGATGTTCATGATGATGATGATGGTGATTATGATGAAGACGTTGATGATGATGGTGATGGTGATGAAGATGATGATGATGAAGAAGATGATGATGATTGGGATGTTGATGAGGAACCTAGAGATGAAAATGATGATGAAGATGTTGATAATGATGAAGACGTTGATGATGATGGTGATGGTGATGATGATGATGACGAAGAAGATGACAATGATGGTGATGAAGATGATGATGATGATGATGATGATGATGAAGATGATGATGATGGAGATGTTGATGATGAACCTAGAGATGACAATGATGATGAAGATGTTGTTGATGATCATGATGGTGATGATGATGAAGGAGTTGATGATGATGGTGATGGTGATGGTGATGGTGATGGTGATGGTGATGGTGATGAAGATGATGATGACGGAGAAGATTATGATGATGGGGATGTTGATGAGGAACCTAGAGATGACAATGATGATGAATATGGTGATGATGACGAAGACGTAGATGATGATGGTGATGGTGATGAAGATGATGATGATGATGATGATGATGAAGATGATGATGATGGAGATGGTGATCAGGAACCTAGAGATGACAATGATGATAAAGATGTTGATGATGACGATGATGGTGATTATGATGAAGACGTTGATGGTGATGGTGATGGTGATGAAGATGATGATGATGAAGAAGATGATGATGATCGTGATGTTGATGAGGAACCTAGAGATAACAATGATGATGAAGATGTTGATGATGATGAAGACGTTGATGAAGATGATGATGATGATGATGATGATGATGATGATGGAGATGTTGATGATGGACCTAGAGATGACAATGATGATAAAGGGTTTTGCTCAGTAAATTTATCAAGATTTTGAGTTTCATGATAGTGGCACCATTGTGGAGAGGGTGAAGAGGTAGGGTTACTTGTAGGGAGGTTAGGAAATATTGGAGGAAGTATCTAAAGGGTACAGAGGGTTTAGTGCTAGGGTTTGGGTGAGGGTCAGGGTTAGAGTTATAGAAGGAAATTGAATTAGGTCATTTCTCTAATGTACATTTTATATTAATGGTATGGCTTGGTCTAAGGTGGTGCTCTCAAATAGCTATTTCATTATGAAATATTTAACAAGACATGAATTGAATTTAAGATAAGTGTGTTGTTAAATATAGTGAGCATTGAGCATGGGGAACCAAGTCTAGCCATATGTGTATTGTTAAATATAACTTTGTTGGGTGAATCCAATCACCAACATAATGAACATAATATAAGAGTTTTTTGGGTTGGGGATATACCTCAAGGTACCCAAAGCATGAAAAAAGTTTGGATGGGCACAAAACCAAGAGAACAAAAAATGTTGAAGAGGACATGTGGGGTGGGAGGTAGGCCTCCAAAAACTCAAGCATTGACATGAATGAGGTAGGTTTAAAGCCACTTCTCTCTTACCAAATGAGAGAAGTGGTAGGGAGGTCTCTAGGTCTCTAAAGCAGCTTCTCTCATACCAAATGAGGTAGGTCTAAGGCAACTTCTTTTGTGGAGTGGTGTTACATTTTGAAGTTCCCTTGGTCATTGTGTTCTAGTTGCATTATTGGTTTTGGCTATTTGTTCCCAATGTTAGGAGTTTTTCTTTTGTTTTCTTTAACTTGTGTGTAGACCTCTAGGCATTCATCTAAAAATTTCCCAATCTATCACTCCAAGTTCATTCTACCTTCATTAATGAGTTTTGACCTCAAATTTCAATATTCTTCTATGGTCATGTATTATTTATATCGAGGAATTTATTTATATCCAATGTATTTGACTCTAAGAACCTGTCACGAGTGATTATAAAAAATCATGCCCTAGCGTGTGCAATAGTTAGTTGATTCCTTCTTGCATAATTTCTCATGTACTTTTCCCACCACTAAATAGTCTCCTTCTCACACAACATATATGCATGTATTCATCCATTATACACTATGTGTCGTAATTAGTATTACTGATATGTGTCATTATGTGTCCTACAACAATGCCAATAGAGGATTTTCAACACAAGGGATGGGTCTCTAGACCTCCAGCATGGTGATTAAAAAATATAAAGGTTATTAGGACCTAAATGAATATCTGCATGCTCATGAGCCATGAACAAGTCCTTAAATCACTACACAAGCTCTCTAGATGGGATACATGGCCTTTGTTTTGGATATGGATTCCATTTGGAGGTTTTGTGCACTAAGGATGGGTCTTTAGGTATTGACAATGATAAGGTGAGGACATATGAGGCCTCAAATTGAATATAAATGTCTTAAGGATATTATCCATCAAGATTCCCTCAAACCTCAGACATGCTCTTTAAAAGAATTTTTTATCTTTGAGTGTGATATGGGTGCCAACATGAGGTTTTGACTACTAAGAATGGATCTTGGCGTCTTGACCATGGTTGACGTGATGGAAATGAGGTTCATATGACTCCAATGAATCTTCCATGGATCATGGGGTAAAATGATGTCTTGAACCATTGAGTTGACTATGCTCAATATGTGTCTTAACATCAAAAAATCCAAGATACTTAAATTACAAAGAGTGATTATCAATATTACCAAAACATTGAAGACATTATCAACACTAAGGGTCTATGCCAACTTGTGCAAGTAGTAGTTCAACACATTAACCATGCTTTCATTAAAGGAAAATACTAACAAACAAAGAACGATCCATATGTAACTACATTAACAATTCTCTTTTATTGCTCAATCCAATTGCACCTATGCACACCCCTCATGTTTGAACTAATTAAAGTGATATGGTTAACCCTTCCATCCAAGCACACATATGAACTTCTCATATATCTAGGTTAATTTGATATAATATGTGATGCAATGCTTGTTAGAATTGACTATTATAACCATTACAAGGTTAAGTATGGAAGAAGTCATCGTCTCCTTTTTTTTTTCGTAGCCCTAAAGTCACAACACTTTGTAATGTAAATATCACTCCTTAGTTTGCTTGGTTAGGTATGTTGTTGATGAAAGGAAAAGATGCAAGACCCATTCAAATACAAGGGACTCATATTGAGGTCACTTGGTGTCTAGAAATAACATCTATATGTATGTGAAATTTTTTCCATAACATTGTTATCGAAGACAAAATCATGTATGCAAAAATGTAATCAAAGACAAAGTCATATAGACAAGTGCAAATCCATCTATTAATATGCAAAAATTATCCAATCATGTACACTTTTTGGAAAAATGGAACATCGTTCCCAACGTCTATATAATGGCAACTCATGCCCTGTACAAAATATGGCAACTCGTGCCCTATACAAAATATGGCCCATGGTTCCCTATACAAAATATGGCAACTCATGCCGAAAATTCCACATCGTGGCTAGTGTACATAGGAGAGTCTGTCAATCCTCATGCCCACCCTTGGAGCTCCCAAGTGCATCTCCAAAATCGATCTTCCTCTTCTTAGTGCTAGAGGAAGCTGGGTCCTTCAGGCATCTTGGAGCACGTCCCCCTAAGCCCTGAAATGACAACAATAATATGCCAACTTTTCCTGCCAATTATACAAGTATAAAACATAATTTAAAAGTAAAAATAGTTTTCAAATCTTAGATAACTCACCTCATGCGAGATTGTAAGTCATGAGGGGTTCTCCCTCCTTCGTTCTCCTAGTCTCTCAGCAATGCCACCCTGCAACATTTAGAACAATCAGATAAATGATGAAATTAGATGCATATAGTAATTTTCGTTAAAATTGAATGAGATTTTCGTAAACTAGTCAATCTCACCGTGAACAAAACCAGTTGGTCTTCAGGGCTAGCGGATGGAGCAGTCGGCTGGACAACCTACTCTGATGCTAGGGTGGATGGTATAGGGGAGTATGTAGCCACATCGACAGTGGCTACACCACTGGGGGGCACAGTGGAAGAAGGGGGGGTGACAAAAGGAGGCATGGACTGGGGTGGGCGAAGTGGAGATGTAGGCCTAGGGTGATAAACCCCAGCTGGTTGTAGTATGGATCAGGGCACCCTGGAAGGGGAAGCGAGTGTGGTGGGGGGATGTGGGGTGGGAGGGGTGAGGTCTGTGTTGCGGTGGAGGGATGGGTGACTGTGGATGGGTGATGTGTTGTGGTCAAACGGGGGACGGTGGGAGCATGGGAAACTAGTACAGAGGTGGTGGAAAGGTTGGGATGGGGTGATGGGATGCAGGATATGAAATGGAAGGGGGAGATGGATGGAACTGTGGTGTTGGATAGGAGGGGGGGCTAGATGGAAGGGGGTGGGGAGGGATGCATGGAATGGGACATGTATGCAAGGGGATACAACTGGCATATACGGTAGTCGGAAGGCCGGGGAGGGAGGAATAACGGAACTGCTAGGCCGAGGTGCTCGCACCTGCATACACATTTATAACCTCATAGTTTAATATATAAAAATATAAATATACAAAGACAAGTAATCATATTTGAAATTAAATTTATGCTTTAATACACACGATACCTATGCACATGGTGATCTACTAATCCCTGGTGGCGATTTCTGGTCGCTAGAGCCTACGGACACCTGTGCGAACACTACAATTTTTAGACTGAATTTATAAAAACAATATTAACAATATTAAACACAATGCCAATGAGAATGAAAACGATAGTACTTAAAAAAAATGACTGCAATTCATTTATATTCAAGTTAGATGGTAGTGGTTTGATGGGCTTTGGATATTATATAACATTTTTATTGTATTGGTGTAGTCCATTTGTTCAAGACTTGGTAAAGAACATGGTTGTGGGGATCATGTCCTTTGACCCACAATGGATTGGACCCATGATAATTTGGCAAAGAAGGTTGACAATTTATGCTTGAAGTGTTTTATGTCCAAAGTTGTCATTGATGACAACACGTAAAGACAAAGGGGGAAGTGATGACATGGCAAAGACTTGACTGGAAAAATGGTAAACATGACAAGATTTGATGACTTGACAAGTGGAAAGCAAGCATCACAGCTGTAGAAGACTTGAAAAAGTGGAGACATGACAAAGGATTGATGACAAGGACTTGATAATGACATTGATGACAATACATTAATGACAAAGATATGGAAGAGTTAAGAACATGGAGCATACACATTTTGGAAAGCACAATGGAGATGGTGACATGGCTTGAGGGATGGAAAAGGTGACATGTATGACAAGCATGGCAATCATGGAAGAAGGAAATGGAAAGCTAAGGACAAGACAAAGACAAGTGACAAGCAAGCAAGCTTGATGACTTGTCAAGCATGGTGTTTGATGACATGGAACATGACAAGGACATGCTTGGTGACAAGAAGGATTGATAGTTTGGTGACATGGAGGACGATGAATTGGAAAAGATAATATTAGAGGACAAAGACAAGATGATGAGGTGGACAAGGAAGATGTGTGGGCATTTGGAAGGCCCCTTGCGGGAATTCCAAAGAACCATTGAGGGCATAATCAAAAGGACCCTGGGCGCATTCTTTGAAGCACCCACTACGGGCATTTGTGGTGTATTGCAGGCATATTGATGAGGGCCTGAGGGCTTTTACATGAGACCATTTCATGCATAATCCAAGACCAATACAGGCATGTGTTGATGGCCCTTGCGGGCATCAAAGTGGATCCCACTGTGGGAATTTTTAAGAGTGCATTGCAGGCATCTTAAGGGCATATGTGTGTCTCACATTTAATATTCTGAAAGGATAGAAGGTGACATGGAATGAAATTAAAATTAAATAAGGTGACATGGCATAGAAGGTGACATGGCATGGCCATAATTAAATAAATCATATTTGATTTATTTAATCATCTTAATGATAAAACTATAAATAGAAGACAAGTTTCATAGAAGCCAAGAGCATAAATAGAAGAGAAGTTTCATTTTTAAGGAAGCAATGTGTGAAGATTTTGGGAGATTGAGGAGAGCTTAATGAATATGGCTATCTATTATTATCATTGATGACAACATTAATGACAAAGTTTAAGCTTGAAGAACACATGGCATAAGAACATGGCAGCAAGGGTTGATTTGGTGGACAAAGCAATGGGCATTGCAGCCATTGGCACACCTATTGAGCCAAGATTCAAATGACCCATATTGTGGTCATTTTAAGATGATTTGGACAAGGAGAGTACATGGCAAAGATAACTTGGTTGACATGGTGAAAAATGGCAAAGCATCAATAACACACATGGCATTGGTCAAGCACAGGAAGAGAAAGCAAGCATTGGATGGTAGTCTGAGGATGAAGGACACTGTGGGCATCACCAAAACCCCAGCTGTGGGCTCATCATTGGTCAAGTAAGAATGAAAGATTTTGGAAATTTCTCTCCCATTTCTATAATCATTAGAGGTCTAGGATGCCTAAAGTGAACATGAACAAATGTTTCTAGTTTTCTTAGGTTTTCATGTTTTATAAGGTTTCATTTTTTTTTGGTTGGGTTATATGAATTTATAGCTCTCAAATAATTTAGACAATATGATAAACACAACTGTAAAATACAATGATAATATGGTAATTACTCAGTGCTAATTAATTTGTAATTACTGAACACAAATTACTCGTAACAGGATCTAATTATTCAAAGTAAAGAAGTTACCTGTGTGTATGGTGCCGCAATCTCCTCTGTTACTTCCATGGCTCAGTCGAGGTCAAAGGAACTGATGTCCTCCCACCTGGAGGATGGAGACTCGGCCCTAAATAACTGTGCATTAAAACAAATAAAGTCAACAATGTGTAATTCAAAGTTAAATATATTAAACAATATGATATCAAATAAAATACAACAAATACTTGAACATTAAATAAAACAATAACTAACCTGATCCATGTAGCTCTCTGTGGCATGTTGCTGCATAGGACCATGGCAAGAATGACCACAGTGAGAACAACGATGTGCTGTTGTTCCAATAGAACTAGAAGGCCCTGCCTGGGTTCCACCTGTACCCGGCATGTCCCAGCCACCATCCATAGACGGTGTAGCTATGTCTGTTTGATCAATGTCCTCCTGGCTTTGTGAAGACATAGCCACAAATGTGGTATGTCTAAGCAAATGATGTGTGGGGCGTCTAACTGAGTCATTGATCTCATCTAGGCCGCTACCAAACCCGAGTGGATGAGGAGGGAGGTTTGGCTCTCTCCTGGGTGTAGGAGGTCCTCTAAGTGGGTTACAGTGGGCCTGAGGTCAATATTGGGCAGAGCTAAGACCGACACCCTGAAACTCAGTGATGTCAAAATAGTTGACATGGTAGCCTAGCTCAAACTCAGCCCACAATTTCTGAAGGAAATACTGTGGGACCTCCAAATTGTTGCACGGGGGCCTGTCAAACACCACAAACCATCTCTTTCTCCAATTATCTCTCCATGGCTAGTAAATACACCAATCCATGCAAACCCGTCTCCTCCTCATAGCTGGAGGTTGTCCTATCGAGGGAACTATGAATTTGTTGTACAACTGGGCTTTGGTGATGTTGAGGTCTTTTATCTGTTCTTTGGACATCCCAGTGTAGTAGTGTTCCCTCATTCGAGCCCTGTATTGGCTCAGATTTGTGATCTCACTATGTGTAATGTTGATGGAATCAATAATGTTTTGCAATGATGAAGCCAAGGAAACCTGAGAGGGCTCCTTGGTGCTCTTCAATTCATTGCTTAATACCCTCAATTGATTTAAATATTGGTGCAATTGATCTTTGGGGTTTTCATTCGGTTTATTGTCCGTTCTAATGTTGTCTTTTGAAGGTTGGGTTTCATTGGTTTCATCTGATGGTTCAAGTGCTTTTGTCATCTTGTTAGGTGTAGATGGCCTGCAATGAATTTTTTTTGGTTTTTTAATGGATTGTAATTTTTTTTTAAAATTAAAATTGAAATGGAAAACCAAAAAAACAAAACAAAAAGAACAACAAATTCATGCTTCAATGGGCACCTACCTGGAGAAAACGTTGGCAAGGTGGTGGAGGTGCGAAATGGTGGCGTTGAGGAGGCCTTCGGGTGCTCAAGGAGGCATTCGTGGGGTGCTTGTTTGGCCACCATGTGCTCGCGGATTTGTTGAAAATGACAAACCCGTGAGCTTTGTTTTTTTTTATAAAAAAACAGGGGCGCACGCACATCATTAACGCGTGCACGCCATTTTGTGCATACGCATGAATAACGCGTGCGCGCACCTTTTGTCCATGTAGGCCCAACCACGTGGATGTTCGGCATCTCCGAAGCCACGATGCTTGCATGCATTTGGAAGCACGTGCATGTCGCTTTTTTTCCGCTCACGCACTGCTGTTGTGGCCTTTTTGGGTACCAGCTTCGTGTGGGTACCAATTAACAAGATTAATAACATTAATAATATCATTAATAACCTTAATATTAATAATTAATGTTACTATTAATGTCAACCATATATTGAAGGAAACCTTGTTTAGTGAAGTATGGATTGAATTCAACCTTACTTAAAATCTAATTATGGATTGAAGTGAACCATGGATTGAATTTATATTGAACTTGGATTGAAGTCAACTATCGAGTGAAGTTAACCATGAATTCAAATCAACATTGGATTGAAGTCAACCTTACTTAAAATTCAACTATGGATTGAAGTCAACCATGGATTGAAGTCAGCCATGGAATGAAGACAACTTGGATTGAATTCAACTATGGATTGAAGTCAACCATGGATTGAAGTCAGCCTTAGATTGAAGTCAAACTTGCTTAAAATTTAACTATGGATTGAAGTCAACCATATATTGCTTCAACCTTGGATTGAAGTCCACCTTGTTTGAAATTCAACTATGGATTGAAGTCAACCTTCCTTAAAAGTCAAATATGGATTGAACTTAACTATTGTTCGAATTCAATAAACCACTTTTAAAAATGTGGTTCTAGATTTAATTCAACCATGGTTCAAAGTCAACCTTGGATTGAAGTCAACCTTGGATTGAAGTCAACTATGGATTGTTGTCAACTTGGATTGAACTTAGATTGAAGTCAACTATGGATTGAAGTCAACCATTGATTGAAGTCAAAATTGGATTGAAGTCAACCATTGATTGAATTCAACTTGGATTGAAGTCACCCTTGGATGGAAGCCAACCACTGATTAAAGTCAACTATAGATTAAAGTCAACTTGGATTCAACATGGATTGAACTTGGATTGAAATTGGATTGAAGCGAACTATTGATTGAAGTCAAGATTGGATTGAAGTCAACCTTACTTAAAAGTCAGCTATGAATTGAATTCAACTATGGATTGAATTCAACCATGGATTGAATTCAACCATGGATTGAAGTAAACCTTGGATTGATGTCAAATTTTCTTAAAAGTTAACTATGGATTGAATTCAACCTTGCTTAAAAGTCAACTATGGTTTGAAGTGAACCATGGTTCAAATTCAATCAACCCCTTTTAAAAATGTGGTTCTTGATTGAAGTTAACCATGGTTCAAAGTCAACCATTGATTGAAGTGAGATATGGATTGAATTCAACCATGGATTGGTGTCATTAATGTTAATATTATTAATGGATTGAAGTCAACCACTGGATTGAATTCAACCTTGGATTGAATTAAACCATGGATCGAAATCAAAACGATGGATTGAAGTCAACCATGTATTAAAGGAAACCTTGGATTCATGTCAACCTTTTATTGAAGTCAACCATGGATTGAAGTCAACCTTAGATTTAAGTTAACCTTAGGTTGAAGTCAACCATGGATTGAGGTCAACCTCGGATTGAAGTCGACCTTGGAATTAAGTCAACCTTGGATTGAAGACAACCTTAGATTGAAGTCAACCTTGAAGTCAACCTTGGATTAAAGTTAACCTTGGATTTAAGTCAACCATTAACTATTATTATCTATGGATTGAATTCAACCATGGTTCAGCGTCAACCTTACTTAAAAGTCAACTATGGATTGAAGTCAACCATGGTTTAAAGTAAACCTTACTTAAAAGTACACTATTGATTGAAGTCTACAATGGATTGAAGTTAAACAGGGATTGAAGTCAACCATGAACTATTATTATCTATAGATTTAAGTCAACCATGGTTCAAAATCAACCTTCTTTAAATGTCGATTATGGTTTGAAGTAAACCATGGTTCAAAGTTAGCATTTCTTAAAAGTCAACTATGAAAGGTCATAGATGGATTGAATTCAACCATGGTTCAAAGTCAATCAACCACTTTTAAAACTGTACCTATGGATTGAAGTTGATCAAAATTAGTCAACTATGGATTGAAGTTAATCATGAAGTCAACATGGAATCAAGTCACCCATGGATTGAACTCAACCTTGGATTGAAGGAAACCTTGGATTGAATTCAACCTTGAAGTCAATCTTATATTGAAATCAACCATGGATTGAAGTCAACCTTAGATTGAATTCATCTTTGGATTGAAGTCAACCTTGAAGTCAACATTGGATTGAAGTCAACCATGGATTGACATCACCATAGATTGAAGTCAACCATGGATTGAAGTCAACCTTGGATTGAAATCAACCTTTAATTCAACCATGGATTGAAGTCAACCTTGTATTGAAGCCAACCTTGGATTGAAGTCAACCTTGTATTTGTTGGGTATGTGTTATATTCTTTGCATGTGTGTGTGGTTGGGTGCGTCTAACGGCACACTTGATTAAAATATGTAATTTAATCCCTATCAAGGAATTGGGGTCTATCTTCTAATCCGGGTTAATGGATTGGGGTTTTGGATGCTATGGAATGCCTATATTTTTATTGGGAGTGGTTAATAATCATAATGAGAAAAATAAGAGGTGTGGCTCTAAGTTTTGTTGGTTTTCCTGGTTAGGGGTTTCCAAGGTAAATCTCTATGTATTATGTGTGAATGTTGTGGTGTAATCTCTATTTTGATTAAAAGAATCTGTATGCTTTGCTTCTCTACACAGGTTTAAAACTTAGAGGATTGAAGTCAACCTTTAATTCAACCTTCAATTGAAGTCAGCCATGTATTGAAGTCAACCTTGGATTGCAATCAACCATAGATTGAAGTTAATGTTGGATTAAATTCAATCTTGGGTTGAAGTGACCCTTTAGTTCAACCTTGGATTGAAGTCAACCTTGGGTTGAATTCAACCATGGATTGTGTTCAAATATTGTAACTTCTAAGAATATTATACTTGTATTATTCCGGAGATGTTTCATTCCTCCAATGAGACTTTATTATGTATCCGGAGCTGTTTATTCCTCCGATGGATTATGGTAACTAGGGTTATTAGATCTCCCATGTGGGGGTCAGCCCTGAGTTAATTTATTAAGGGTTATTAGGCTCTCTTAGGAGAGGTCGGCCCCATAGGGTAAAAAGTCAGTCTAGAAACAAGTATAAGTAGAGGAGGTTGTTCCTCACTTATCTCACTCTTCCATCACTCAGAAAGTAGTGCACAAGTGAGAGAGAGGTCTACATAGGAGGTAGAGAAGGAGCTCTAGTTTTGGACTACATCTTGTATTTGGTTGATCATCTTATTGAGGAAAGCTTTGCTGGGTTTTCTACCCCATGAGGGTTTCCCACGGTAAAATCTCTGTCTATCTTGTGATTGTGTTTCTTTCAATGATCTTGCTAGTCAAATTAGTATAAACTTAACATGGTATCAGAGCTAGCCTGAATAGGACATCTTTCACAAGGTGAAAATCTCTCTCTCTCTCCTCCAGTGAAAATTAGGGTTTCTGCAAAAGTTGGTATTTTTGGATTCTGATTGCATGGCTGGATAGCCCTCCTCAAAATCGAAGTTTTGAGCCCTAGATAAAGGTTTTTGGTTGGGTAGAAATCTGGGAAATTCAAACCCTAGTTTGACCAAAAGTGCAGAAAACTAGAAAACCAGAGAACCAGAAAAGCTGCGCACCTATGCACCAGAAAACCATAAATTCTGTTGTAGATCCGGAAGGTGAAAAGTTGAAGTTTACATAAGCAGAACACACTAGAACTTTCAATCAGGCACATCTCCTGGTAAGTGTTATTCTATCTCTTGAGAAACTTCAATCTCTTTGATCCCTGAAGAAGATGGCTCCAAGCACTAAGCTTGAAGACAAGCTAGAGGGTATAGAAAATTTCTAGGCATGGAAATATAGAATTGGCCTCATTCTTGAAGAGAATGATCTTGCCCAGTATATCAAGGATGAGATTGCAAAACCTAGAGAATATGAAGCCAAAGAGAATTATAGGAAGGATTTAATTAGGGAAAAGAGAATCATTGTTGATTCTATTAAAGACCACTTGATTCCCCAAGTGGCATCCAAGAAAACTCCAAAGGAAATGTATGATGCCCTTTCCAGAATGTATGAGGGAAAGAACATCAATAGGAAGATGAATCTGAGAGCTCAATTGAAGAGCACAAAGATGAATAAAGGAGAAATTGTTCAAGACTATTTCTCAAGGATCTCCTAGTTCAAGGAACAACTAGATGCTATTGGAGATACCCTTCATGAAGATGAACTAGTCATGACTGCTCTAAATGGTATCACTAGACCATGGGAGTCATTTATCCAAACCGTGTGTGCCAGAAAAGAGAGCATGAAATTTGATGTGGTATGGGAAGATTGCATCCAAGAAGAAGCTAGGGTTACCAACAGAGAATCCCTTCTCAAAGAAGATGACCAAGCCTTGGGTACACACACTAAGAGAAGAAGGAATCAATCCTACTTCAAGAAGGACAGTCACAAGGAGTCTCAATCTCCACAAAGATTTCAGAAGAAAGGAAGAAGAAAACACTCTTCTTTCCAATGTTTCAATTGCCACAAAATAGGACACATTGCTAGACATTGTCCTTCAAAGAAGAAGAAAGATCTTCACCATAGAAGACATCAAACACATCTTGCAGAAGATGATAGTGAAGAAGAAGAAGAAGAAGAGGAAGAAAGGCCTCACAAGAAAATATCTAGAAGAGAAGAAGAAGAGGAAGAAAAGCCCTTCTTCAAGAGAAGATCTAGAAGAAATGAAGAAGAAGATGCAGAAGAGTATGTTCTATTCTCTACACTCTCTGGATCTATAACACCTAGAGAAGATACATGGCTTATTGATAGTGGTGCTTCAAAGCACATGACTGGACAAAAGAAAACTCTTTCAAAATTGGAAGAGAAGACCTCCCCACAGAAAGTGTCATTAGGAGATGACTATCAATATCCCATTAAGGGAATTGGTGAAGCAAACTACAAGATTGATTATGGAAACCCCATGAAGATGAAGGAAATATTGTATGTACTAGGATTAAAGATGAACTTGCTTTCCATCTCATCATTGGATAAGAAAGTTTATAAAGTTTCATTCATTGATGGACAAGTATTAATGTGGTCCAAAGGTAAATCTATTAAGGATGCAATTGTCATTGGTGAAGAGGAAGGAGGTCTATACAAGCTCAAGGGCCATCTAGAAGCTGCCCTTGTAAATGAAGCCACTAGCCCAAATGAGTTATGGCATAGGAGGCTTGATCATATTATTTACAAGGCACTACCTCATGTAAGCAAGGTAGTTCTAGGTCTTCTAGACTTAAAGATTGATCATGGTGGCACATGCAAAGGTTGTGCAAAAGGGAAGAATATCAAGAACCCATTTCCAAAGAGTGAAACAAAAACTAAGAGTACCTTGGAGTAAATTCATTCTGATGTATGTGGACCAATGCCCTCCACATCCTTGAGTGGATATGAATACTATCTCACATTTATTGATGACTATTCAAGGAAGACTTGGATATACTTTCTAAAAGGAAAAAATGAAGTCTTTGGAAAGTTCAAGGAGTTCAAAGCCTTGATAGAGAATCATTCAGAAAAGAAAATCAAAATACTCAAGACAGATAATGGTGGAGAATATACTTCAAAGGACTTTGAAGATTTCTGTAAGGAAGCTGGAGTCAAGAGGGAGATAACCACTCCCTACAATCCACAACAAAATGGTGTTGCGGAAAGAAAGAATAGAACCATCATGGAAGCTGTGAAGACAATGATACATGATCAAGACTTACCTATGTATATGTGGGATGAAGCAGCTAGGACAGCAGTCTATGTGCAAAATAGACTATCCCACAGTGCTCTTGATTTCAAGACTCCAGAAGAAGTGTTCACAGGAAAGAAGCTTGAGGTAAGTCACCTCAAGATATTTGGATTCCCAGTGTACATTCACATTCCAAAAGAAAAGAGGACCAAGTTAGATCCTTATGGGAAGAAGGGAATATTTGTTGGATATTGTGAAGCATCCAAAGCATTCAGAATTTACATCCTAGGTTTTCATCATATGGAAATAAGTAGGGATGTGACATTTGATGAAGAAGCAGCTCTCAAGAGATCTAGGAAGTGCCAGTATGAAGAAGTATATGAAGAAGATGCACCTCCTAGAACTACAGAAGCTATACGCATCCCTGAAGATGTAACACCTGAAGACCATGATATGATAGAACCATAAGAACCCCCCCTTTCAAACATTTCAAGGAAAAGAAAGCCAGCATGGGAAAGAGATATTATACTAGGAGCATAAAAGTATGGAGCTCATGAAGGCTCCACTAGAGTAAGCAAGAAACCAAAGCCATTCTCCAACTATATGGCTTTGATGTGTGATCTTGTAGATCAAGAACCTTCTAGTTATGAAGAGGCAGTTCATAAGAAAGAATGGGTAGAGGCAATGACAGAGGAATACCGGTCAATAATGAAGAATGATGTTTGGGATATAGTTCCCAAGCCAAAAGACAAAAGTGTGATATCTTCCAAATGGATATACAAAATAAAGCATGTTGCGGATGGTAGCATTGAAAAATATAAAGCAAGATTTGTGGCCAGAGGATTCTCTCAGAAAGAGGGAATTGACTATGAAGAAACATTTGCACCAGTTGCAAGGTACACTTCCATTAGAACTATCATGGCACTTGCATCCATGATGAAATGGGATTTACACCAGATGGATGTAAAGACAGCCTTCCTGAATGGTGTGATTGAGGAAGAAGTGTACATAGAACAACCACAAGGATTTGAGGTGGAAAATGGAAGAACCCATGTATGCAAACTGAAGAAGGCCTTGTATGGGTTGAAGCAAGCTCCCAGAGCTTGGTATGGAAGAATTGCTAGTTTCTTGACAAACTTGGCCTTTACCAAAAGTAAAGCTGATCCTAATCTTTATCTAAAGGTTATGAATGATGAACCTATCATATTGTTGCTATATGTGGATGATCTATTTCTAAATGGAAATGAGAAACAGATTATCGAGTGCAAGAAGAAGCTCTCATCAGAGTTTGAGATGAAAGATCTCAGATTGATGCACTACTTCCTAGGTCTGGAAGTATGGCAAGGACCAAATGGAATCTTTCTCAACCAAGGTAAGTATGCTATGGGAATCCTGAAAAGATTCGATATGTTGGAATGCAAAGCCATGGCCACTCCCATGGATTCCAACTTAAAGCTATTAGTTGATGACTCTTCAGAGTTAGTGGATGTGACTCTGTATAGACAGATTATTGGGTCATTAATGTATCTAACGAATACTAGGCCAGACATATGTTTTGCGGTGAACACTCTGAGTCAGTATCTAGTGGAACCTAGACGAGTTCACCTAATTGTTGCAAAACATGTGATGAGGTACCTAAAAGGTACGATAGATTTTGGTCTCTATTATCGCAGAGATCATGACTTCAGATTATATGGCTACACAGATGTTGATTGGGAAGGAAGTGTATCAGACATGAAGAGTACATCGGGTGGATGTTATTGTCTGGGATCTTCCATGATCTCGTGGTTTAGCATAAAGCAGTCAAGTGTGGCTCTCAGCAGAGCTGAAGCAGAATATATAGTTGCCTACTTTGCTAGTTGCGAAGCGGTATGGCTTCGAAAGTTATTATTAGGATTGTTTGACTTAGAGATGGACCCCACTGTGATTCTATGTGACAACCAGAGTTGTATCAAGATGACAGAGAATCTAGTGTTCCATGATAAGTCAAAGCACATAAAGATCCGATATTTTTATATACGGGATATGGTGCAGAAAGGAGCTATCAAGCTCGAGTATGTAGGCACTGATGAACAAGTTGTCGATTTATTGACCAAACCTCTGTCTCGAGTAAAGTTTGAGTATTTCCGAGACAAGCTTGGTGTAGTTCAGAAGGACCCTCCTCGAAAGGGGGAGTGATATGGTCGATGATAATATTTGGATACTGGTATCGATATGGATACCTGTATCGATGATTAGATTGCCTATATTGATGGTAAGGTCAATATTAAGGATACTTGTATTGGTGTGGATACTTGTATTTGATGATGTATACTTGTATTGGTGTGGATACTTGTATTTGATGATGTATACCTCTATTGGTGTGGATACTTGTATTTGATATGGATACTTGTATTGGTGTGGATACTTGTATTGATGATATGGATACTTGTATTAGTGTGGATACTTGTATTGATGATATGGATACTTGTATTGGTGTGGATACTTGTATTGATGATATGGATACTTGTATTGATGATATTGAGGCTACCTGTTCCAACGATGAGGTTGATGATGAGGTTGCCTGTTCCAAAGATGAGGTCGATGAAATGGTCCTTAGACTTTGTCTAAGTGGACAGTAAGAGGATTGTATCATCAGTGGACTTTAATCCTAAATTGAGCTATAGAAAGATGTCTCCGAGAGTAAGAGGATTGTATCATCCCTGGAACTTAGTCCTAAAGTGAGCCGCAGACAGATGTCTTCGAGAGTGAGGGGATTGTATCATCCCTGGACCTTAGTCCTAAAGTGAGCCGCAGACATATGTCTCTGAGAGTGAGGGGATTGTATCATCCATGGACCTTAGTCCTAAATTGAGCTCCAGACAGATGTCTCCGAGAGTGAGGGGATTGTATCATCCCTAGAACTTAGTCCTAAAGTGAGCCGCAGACAGATGTCTCCGATAGTGAGGGGATTGTATCATCCCTGGACCTTAGTCCTAAATTGAGCCATAGACAGATGTCTCCAAGAGTGAGGGGATTGTATCGTCCCCGGACTTCGGTCCCTGAATTGATCCGTAGAAATATGTCTTTGAGAAGTGGTCCTTAGACTTTGTCTAAGTTGATGAGAGGATTGCATCGTCCCTAGACATGATATGGTGTCTTAAATAGATCATGTGTGTTGCAGGGTATGCTGTTATTTTGCTGTTGATCGAGAGGATCCAGTTGATGACGATGATGTAGATCGTGTGATGACGATGATGCATATCGTGTGGTGACGATGCTGTGATCATGATGATCTAGATGACGATGATGTGGTCATGATGGTCTAAATGACGATGCTGCTAATTGTGATGATGATGCTATAGCTGATCGAGTGCTGTAGAATATGAAGACTCAATACAGACGATGTTGATGTTCCAGTATTGATTATGTTCCAGTAACTGTCTAAGTTACTGATGATGATGTATAAAGAAAGCTTTCGACGATTTATAGATGTACCATGTATCATGTAGTCGATGACTCCTTGCTCTTGCAGATGTTGTTATAATATCCTTCTCATTAAGGGGGAGTGTTGAAATATTGTAATTTCTAAGAATATTATACTTGTATTATTCCGGAGATGTTTCATTGCTCTGATGAGACTTTATTATGTATCTGGAGATGTTTATTCCTCCGATGGATTATGGTAACTAGGGTTATTAGATCTCCCATGTGGGGGTTGTTAAATTTTGAGCATTAATTCACAATACTCTAGGATCTTAACTAAGAGAACAACATGTAGAGTATATCAATGCATATCAATCATAACAATCATGTCAATCATCACAAGAATCAAAAGCATGAGAGATAATAGACACACAGAGTTTTCATGGGGAAAACCCTAAGGTGAAAAATGCCACAACTTCCTCAGAGATAGATAGAGCAATAGCACAACCAAAGTAAAACCAAAGTACAAGAGATAGACTCCTCTTATCAGCTGATCCTCCTCCTCACATGTGCACCACTTTCTGAGTGAAGGAAGTGTGAGTTTTGAGTGATCCAAATAGAGATCTCCCGATCTATATTTATACTTGTTTTGTTTTCCCAATAACCTTATGGGGCCGACTTGTCTAGCTGGGTACAATAACCACATATTACATTATATCGGGCCGACCCCTTACAAGGTGGTCTAATAACCCATCGGCAAGTTAACACACTTGTGACACTTGTCAATACAAATGACGACACTTCCTTATAGAGGAATAACACATCTCTATAAGAGTACAATAAATATATAACTAAAATACATTTCGAAGTTACATATACATCAACACTCCCTCTTAACTAGGAAGGTATTTCTCGACACAGATCTTCTAGCACAAGTCTTCTTCTCTGGATCATAGTCATCGATGCATCGACCTCGAATCATCGTCATCGTCACTGCTGCTATCTCAACCAATCTTTGAATCTACTCGTCATAGGAAGTTCTACAGAGCCAATCCTTTTTCATACTAGATGTAAGCCCACCTCTTGCAGGTCTTCATCATCACTGTCCATACTGTGGAATCCTTAGGACTTATTATGTGAGTCAACAAAACCTTGAAAGAGCATCCCAAGATTGATTACGATTACACAGCTCAACCTATTGGATATCCTAGGACCTTTTACATGCTATTGCACAACTTGTCCACGGCCATAGAGTATCACGAAGCACAACCCAGATGCACACACACAACACTTACACTCACCGGGATGGGAGGACCAACCTACCACCATCCGTGAAAGGCTCATAGCACTTACATCAGCGACCATGGGAGAACACATCTACCACCATGTCGGAAAGGCTCTGCACTTACATCAACGCACATGGGAGAACACATCTACCACCATGTCGAAAAGGCTCTGCACTTACATCAACGCACATGGGAGAACACATCTACCACCATGTCGGAAAGGATCTGCACTTACATCAACGCACATGGGAGAACACATCTACCACCATGTTGAAAAGGCTCTGCACTTACATCAACGCACATGGGAGAACACATCTACCACCATGTCGAAAAGGCACCGTGCATCTGTGTCTTCGGAACTCATCACACATAATGCAATCCACCTGATACATATGACCATCCTGATCATCATCATAGCATCATCCTGATGCATGTCATCTAGAGTATCATCCTGATACTCATCATTGCATCGTCCTGATGCATATCTGGAGCAACATCCTGAAGCTCGTCATCCATGATCATCCTGATCATACAATGCATCTACCTGATGCATACCAAGTATCTACCTGATACATATCATCATACATGATCCACCTGATCATATAATGTATCCTCCTGATACATACACAGATACATGATCCACACAATGTATCCACCTGATATATATATCAACACACATGATCTACCTGATCATACACAGTATCTAACTCATACATATACAGATACATGGTCCAAGCATCCAACATGATGCATATACAAATACATATAAATGATCCAACTGATCATATCCAACATCCAACATGATGCGTACATATATATACATATGAATGATCCAACTGATCATATCCAGCATCATCCTGATGCATATACAGAGCAGTAATTGGAGAGTCGTCCTGATGCTCATCATCCAATGCTTACATCCACAACCATGTGAAGGATCCTCCTTTCAACATGCTTGGAATGGCTTTTGCAAATGTGTCCATCACTTCTTCCTCGAAGTGTCATCAATCTGAAGAACACCGAGCCTCTCTCTGAAGTACTCGAACTTCACTCTAGCTAGTGGTTTTGTCAGCACATCTGCAATCTGCTCGTCCGTCGCAACACACAGGAGCTTCACTGCTCCTCTCTGCACCATATCCCCGATATAGTGATATTTGATCTCAATGTGTTTGGACTTGTCATGAAACACTGGGTTCTCAGACAACTTCACACAACTCTGGTTATCACAGAAGATACCAGTAGCATCCAATGGGAGATCAAATAACTCAAACAATAGCTTCCGAAGCCATACTGACTCACAACTAGCTGAACAGGTTGCAACATACTCTGCCTCGACTGTACTCAGTGCCACGTAGGATTGCTTCCTGCTAAACCAAAATATGACACCTGATCCCATACTGAAGCAACACCCAGATGTGCTCTTCCTATCTGTAGCACTGCCTGCCCAATCTGAATCAACATAACCCTGCAGCAGGTTAAACTTTTGATTCGCTTCATACTTGAGCCCATAAGCAACTGTACCCTTTAGGTACCTCAGAATATGCTTTACAGCAACTAGGTGAACACTCCTCGGATCCGTCAGGAACTGGATCAATGTGTTCACAGCAAAGCAAATATATGGTCTCATGTTCGTTAGGTACATCAAGGACCCAATCATCTGACGATACATAGAGACATCAACCGGATCAGATGAAGCATCACACAGAAGCTTCAAGTTCGATGCCACAGGTGTGGCCATGGCCTTGCAATCCATCATCTCGAACCTCTTCAGGATATCTACTGCATACTTCCCTTGTCCAAAGAAGATCCCATCTACACTCTGCCACACCTCCATTCCTAGGAAATAATGCATCATCCCCAAGTCCTTCATATCGAACTCGAAAGCAAGCTTCCTCTTTGTATCGGCAATCAATCTGTCATCTCCTGTTACAAATAGGTCATCCACATACAGGAGTAGAATCAGAGGATTCCCTTCCTCAACTTTGTGGTAAAGGTTGGAATCCACTTTACTCTTGGTAAATCCCAAACTGGATACCAAGTTCTGCACATATATGATTCCTTGTCATGTGTCTCAGAACCAACTAGCTGCTCCACATACACTTCTTCTTCAACTACACCATTCAAGAAAGCTGTCTTGAAATCCATCTGGTGTATCTTCCCTTTCATCACTGCAGCCAGAGCAAGTACAGATCTAATGGAAGTGTATCTAGCTACATGAGCAAAAGTCTCTATGCTACCACCTACAACATGCTTGATCTTGTAGATCCTCTTGGAAGTCACTACAGACTCCCCTTCAGGTCTTGGGACTGCATCCCAAACATCTTCATGATCGACTAGTACTCCTCGATCATGGCATTCTTCCCAGATCCTGGGAACTTCAATATTTTCAATAGACAACTTTGTTGCTGAACAAATGTTGTAGTCCTTCCTTTGTAGGTGATGTTATACGATCTTTCTTACACAACAAGTTAAATTGCATGATTAGAAAACATCTCATAGAACAAATTCTTACACATAAAGAAATATTTCATACAGTCATGCAATTATCTTAGCCAATGCTTCAATACAACATTTATCCATATTCCGTAACTTTCTAGATGCCTTCCAATCTTTACCAGAACATTGTTAAGAGTGTGCACAACTCCCAACATGTCAGCAAAGAGGTTTCATTCTAGATAAGTAGCAATGGAATGTTGTATAGTGCCATAGGCCACTTACCCATCAAATGCATATTAGTAGTATATTGTTCATTAATGCAATCATTCTAATATGCACAATACATATCCTAAGTCTAGGAACATAAGCCTATACATCATTGAACAATTTCATTTAAACAAACAAATATGCAAGAAATGATAGTTAAAATACTTATCTTTGTTTGTTTGTTGGGTGGTCTCCCTCTGAGTCTTTGCTTCCTTGCAGAAGCTGCTTCAGCAGCTTCTTCTACACCTTTCTGTTGTGGAATGTAGAAGGATGGTCAACTCCCTCTGAATATCTGCATCCTTGCAGAAACTACTGGAGTGTGCTCCTTCATGATCTTTTCTTCCTAGATTACCTGTTCTTGAACTTATATCCATACTTTTAATCACTATGCATGCTTATTAGTATCATCGTTGTGTTATCCTCGAGGTCTCATAAATAATCAAACATTCATTAGTATAACCATCAAAACACAACAATCTTAAACATGTATAGTCATGATTATTTCAAACATAGATAATAAGCATTAGCATTCAAAGTTTATGTATAGGACTCTTAAAAGAAACATAATATTCCTAAACCCATGATTACTCAAACCTATGACTCTTTTGGTTAGTCATATCATCAATTAGGGTAAGAAACATAATATGCATGCCCCCATGATTATTCAAACCTATGATTTTATGAATAATCATTATCAATCATGCCATGTATATTTATATAAAAGATCCTATGATATAAGAAAAACATACCTGGTCACCATATTTGCTAGTTATGTCTAGCAATGTTTTCTTGTTCTCTTCAATGACCTGCATAACTCATAAGTTAATCTTTGCAAAACCAAATTATACATACCTCCATGTGATTCATTATTATGGATGAATCTTTTTCTTCATGTCACTATAGCATGTTCATGTTGTCCCTTCAATTTGTACAATCCTCCCTCTTTCTCTCCAATCACTACTGCATCATCTATGGATTTACTCTTTGGCCACATTAGGACTTGGCCATCTACAAATGCAACCCTCATGCCTTTGGCATCCATTGCAGATATGGAGAGCAGGTTCTTCTTGAGCCTAGGTACATATAGAACCTCTTTCATCTTCAAAGACTTCCCAGAGTCTAGGTTGTAGGAGGCTTCACCACTTCCTTTGATAGGATACTGATAGTCATCCCCAAGTTTCACCTTATGGGGTGACTTATAATCAAATAGATTAGCAAAGGATTCTTTAAACCCAGTCATGTGTTTTGAAGCCCCACTGTCAATAAGCCAATCATTACAACCATGAGGAATAGTACCTGTGAGAGCAGAGATTAGAACATACTCTTCTTTGCTTGATGAGTCATCATTATCACTTTCTGCTCTAGCCTTCTTCTTGGGAGGTTCATCATCCTCAGTAGCATGAGCATGATATCTTCTTTTGTTATTCTTCTTCTTGTTGTTGAAGTTGCTGTCTTTCTTCTTCTTGGGACAATTTGAAGCAAAGTGTCATATTTCATTACATTCGAAACATCGAACATGAGATAGATATTTCTTCTTGTGATGAGGGTGAGAATGTTTCTTGTTATGAGATTTCTCCCTCTTAACCTTGCTTCCCTTGGTGTGAGCTGTGAGAGCTTGATCTTCATTCCCCATCTTTTCTTCTCGTGCCAAAATCCTAGCTTCTTCTTGAGAGCATTCCACAGTCTACTGAAAGAGATCAATTTATTTCTTGCACATATTCCTTGAATAAAGGAATCCCATGACCTCGGTAGGCCATTCAGAGTGGTCATAATAACTTCACCATTGTCCACTACTTCATCCACAGTTTCAAGTTGTTCTTTGATCTGAGAGACCTTGGAGAAGTAAGATTGAATGGTCTCTCCATTCAATAGCTTGACCCCTTTCAATTGATTCCGCAAAGTCATCTTCCAATTTATGTTCTTCCCTTCAAATAGCTTAGTCAAAGAGTCAAACATCTCCTTGGGTGTCTTCAGAGATGACACATGTGGTATGAGATGGTCTTTGATAGAATCAGCAATGATTCTCTTTGCCTTGACCAATTTCTTCTTATGCAATATCTTATCCTCTTCATCCTCTGGGATAGGGATGTCTTCTTTTACATATGAGTCCAACTCATTCTCTTCCAGGATTAACCCAATTCTATACTTCCAGGCTCGGAAGTTATCAGCCCCTTCAAGCTTGTCCTCAAGCTTGGTGTGGTGAGACATCTTTAAAGAATACTTCAAATGGAAATATAAAAGATATAGGTCTTACCACTTGATTTGTTGAAAACTGGATCTGGTCCTAGATTAGGGTTTGTCGAAAAAACCCTAAAAATTCAAAATGTGAATTTCAACTTTCTGAAAGGATAGAAAGATGTGCCTTGATGATCTGATCAGCCTGTTGTATTCAGACTTTGAGATCTGCAAAGCTTCACCCTTTAGAAATGCCTTTTAGTCTTCCCAGATTCACTAGGGAGGACCCTGAATTAGGGTTTGAGTTTCCCGGAGATTTACCTAGCTAAAAATCTCGATCCAAAGCTCTAAACTTTGATTTTTCCAAGGAACTTCCAGCTCTATCTTCAGATTTGAGAAATTCCTATTTTTGTGGAAACGCTAATTTTTAGGGCCAAATCTGAAAATGCTCAGAATTGAATTCTGATTGGACAAATAGATTCTCCTTGATGATTAGAGTCAATCTACTATACTGCGTTTCCAAAATATGTGGAGAGAAACCCAATAAACAAGAAACACTAGTTTCCGTCACTACACAATGTCTTCTTCTCAGGTTAGCTCTGATACCATGTTAAATTTTGAGCATTAATTCACAATAGTCTAGGATCTTTACTGAGAGAACAACATGTACAGTATATCAATGCATATCAATCATAACAAGCATGTCAATCATCACAAGAATCAAAAGCATGAGAGGCAATAGACACACAGAGTTTCCGTGGGGAAAACCCTAAGGTGAAAAACCCCACAACTTCCTCAGAGATAGATAGAGCAATAGCACAACCAAAGTACAAGAGATAGACTCCTGTTAGCAGCTGATCCTCCTCCTCACATGTGTGCCACTTTCCGAGTGAAGGAAGTGTGAGTTTTGAGTGATCCAAATAGAGATCTCCCGATCTCTATTTATACTTGTTTTGTTTTCCCAATAACCTTAGGGGGTCAACTTGTCTAGTCGGGTAGAATAACCACATATTACATTATATCAGTCCGACCCCTTACAAGGTGGTCTAATAACCCATCGGCAAGTTAACACACTTGTGACACTTGTCAATACAAATGACGACACTTCCTTATAGAGGAATAACACATCTCTATAAGGGTACAATAAATATATAACTGAAATACATTCCAAAGTTACATATACATCAACAGGGGTCGTCCCTGAGTTAATTTATTAGGAGTTATTAGACTCTCTTAGGAGAGGTCAGCCCCATAGGGTAAAAAGTCAGTCGGGAAACAAGTATAAGTAGAGGAGGTTGTTCCTCACTTATCTCACTCTTCCATCACTCGAAAAGTATCGCACAAGTGAGAGAGAGGTTTGCATAGGAGGTAGAGAAGGAGCTCTAGTCTTGGACTACATCTTGTATTTGGTTGATCATCTTATTAAGGAAAGCTTTGCTAGGTTTTCTACCCTGTGAGGGTTTCCCAGGGTAAAATCTCTGTCTATCTTGTGATTGTGTTTCTTTCAGTGATCTTGCTAGTCAAATTAGTATAAACTTAACAAAGTATACCCTAGATTGAAGTTAACCCTTGATTAAATTCACCCTTGGATTGAGGTTAACCATGGATTGAAGTCAACCATTGATTGAAGTCAACCTTTGATTAGAGTTCAACCTTGGTTTGAATTCAATCTTGGTTTGAATTTAATCTTAGATTGAAGTAAACCATGGATTGAAGTCAACCCTGAATTGAATTCAACCATGGATTGATGTCAACCTTGGATTGATGTTAGCCATGGATTGAATTCAACTATGGATTGAAGTCAATCTTGAATTGAAGTTAACCTTGGTTTCATTGAAGTCACCTTGGATTGAATTCAAGCAAGGATTGAAGTCAAACATAGATTGATGTCAACCTTTCCTTGAAGTCAACCTTAGTTTGAAGCCAACCTTGAATTGAAGTTAGCCATGGATTGAAGTCAATATTGGGTTGAAGTAAACCATGGATTAAATTCAACTATGGCTTGAATTCAACCATGGATTAAAGTCAACCATGGGTTGAAGTCAACCTTTATTTTAATTCAAACTTTAATTAAAATTCAATGTTGGTGTGAAGTCGAACTTTTATTAAATTCATCCATGGATTGAAGTCAATCTTATATTGAAGTTAATATTGGATTGTAGTCAACCTTGGTTTGAAGTCAACCTTTAATTAAAAGTTAACCTTGGTTTGAATTCATCTTTTGATTGAAGCCAGCGATGGATTGAAGTCAATATTCGATTGAAGTCAACCATGGATTAATGTCAACATTGGTTTGAAGTCGACCCTTGATTGAAGTCACCCTTGGCTTAAAGTCAACCATGGATTGAAGTCAATCAAGGATTGAAGTTAACCATGAATTGAAGTCAACCTTGGTTTGAAGTCAACCTTTGATTAAAATTCAGCCTTGGTTTGAATTCAACCATGGATTGAATTCAACCATGGATTGAGGTCTACCTTGGATTGAGGTCTACCTTGGAATTGAAGTCAATCTTCGATTGAAGTCAAACCTTGATTGAAGTCACCCTTGGCTTTAAGTCAACAATGGATTGAATTCAACATTGGATTGAAGTGAACCTTGCTTAAAAGTCAAACTTTCTTAAAAGTCAACTATGGGTTGAATTCAACCTTGAATTGCAGTCCACCTTAGATTGAATTCCACCTTGGATTGAATTCAACCATGGATTGAAGTCAACCTTGCTTAAAAGTCAACTATGGATTGAATTCAAATATGGATTAAAGCTAACCTTGGATTGAACTCAACCTTTCTTAAAATTAAACTATGGATTGAAGTCAAACATGGATTGAAGTCAACCTTGTATACAAGTCAACCTTGCATTGAATTCAAGCATGGATTGAAGTCAACTTTGAAGTCAACCTTGTATTGAACGCACCCATGGGTTGAAGTCAACCTTGGATTGGATTCAACCTTTGATTGAAGTCAACCTTTCTTAAAATTCAATTATGGATTGAAGTCAACCTTGAATTGTAGTCGACCTTGCATTGAAGTCAACCTCGGATTGAAGTCAACCTTGCTTAAAATTCAACTATGAATCAATGTAAAATATGGATTGAAGTCAACCTTGGATTGACGTCAACCATGGATTGAAGTTGACCTTGCTTAAAAGTCAACTATGGATTGAAGTCAACCTTGGACTATTATTACTCCATTATTATCTATGGATTTACATCAACCATGGTTTAAAATCTACCTTGCTTAAAATTCAACTATGGTTTGAATTCACTATGGATTGAAGTCAACCATTATTATATTATTTATTTTCTATTTTGTCATTTATATTTTTTTTATCAAGTACTTTTAAATGTGTGACCATAGTTGATATACACCCATCCACATGTATAAGCCATATTATTAATAAATATGACTTACTAATATTAATTCAAATTAATTGGAATAAAAAACCATAAAGTAGTGAGCTCTTGTTTAAAATGTAAATTTGATTTGATTTAATGACAATTCCTAATGAATAAGGTTAGATCTAGAAGAATTATAAAAGTTTAGTAAGTATTTAATAATATATTTGATTTTAAAATTAAGAAATAAGAATAATTAGTGAATCAATTTAAAATGTTTTTATAAGTATTTAAAATAGTTTAAACATTTTTATCCGTAGGTATCAAATGCCAACACACTCTCTCGATAGATGTAATTCAATTAAAAAAAAAAACATTAATGAAACTTGGATAGCAGCATCGCGAGTTAAATTAATTACCAATGTTGCTATTAAAACAATTGCTCCGTCTCTAAATCCTAAATGAGATCAGCGTGTTCAAATAAAAATTGAGCATTAGGTTTTCAAAGGCACCCACATTTTTGAGCGGCTACCTGAGAAGTAGAATGCAAATGCAACTAGTATGGGTTGTTTAATAGTGTTATGGATTTATCCAAATTCTTGTTTTATATATATAGGTGTTTATAATTTAGAATTTGGAGTGGATTAGTATTTATGTTTTTCTTAGATTGTGCTGAGATGAGACAAATGTATTTTCGAGATTGATTTTATGGCACTTGTTCTAAATTGGAATGGTAGTTGATGTATGTCAGATAACTAGTGGCGGATGCATGGATAACTCTTCCCGATGCATGTTTAACTAGAATGTGACTAATAACATATAAGTGAGAAAATATTACCGCACTAAAACTTTTTTTTCTTAATTTTATTCATTTTGATTACTTCAATTGCTATTTGCCTTCTTTAAAAATCCTGTCGCAAATTCATGATCACTATCAATGGTGTTACTGAAATATTGTCGTGCTATTTAGTGGATACAGAGTTAAAATTCTTATCTAACTTCACCTCCACGCTTTAATATCTTCGTCATCTTTTATGGTAGTGCTTCACACGTTACTTTTTAATGTTTCAGAAAGGTTATTTTAATGGTGAGACCTTCGAATTTGTTAAATTTTCTTCACTTATTTCTATGTAATACCTGTAATGGTCCTTTTTTTTCAGATTCCCCATTCCAGTATCACGTTGTCATATGTTAAAATCTGTAAATAGATACCGTTTGAACCATTAATGTCAAATATTTAATACAACTAACGTGAACAGAGCTATTTAATTCGAACCTCTTTGTGGAGAATGGTAAGATATATCAGACAGAATATTTTTTATCTATATTTAGGTTTAAATGAAATAATGAAATGAGCATGATTCCATGCATGAAACTAATTTATATTTTGACAGAACAATCGCTCGGTCGTTCTCTCGTCCTTTCTCGTTTTTAGCATATTTTGAAATCTAAATAGCAAAATCAGTTAGATTCAGGTGCATTTATTACAGTACGGGTACCCTTAAACAACGACCAAACCCCATGTGACGCAGTTTAATCGTTTATTGGGAAGTGGGTCATTTTGTCTATATTTTATAGAACCAGGAAGAAAAACATGGAAATTAATAAAACCCGGTGAATTTTTTTTTTTTTTCAAATACTATCTATATTTTATAGAACCCGGTGAATTTTTTTCTAGATTCCTACCCTAATTTGGGATGGACCAATACAGGTTGTGTATTCAACTCCTTTATGTTTACGTAGTCAAAATGAGATTATTGCTTCATTCATAAAATAGTAACTCTTCTTTCAACGCACAGAGCTAAATTTATTGCAGATGTGAGTAGCCGTAGCAAGATATATTTCTATCGAGTAGTCTAAAAGACGATTTCGTTGTCAGAAATTTTTTATTTCTATAATATAGAAGTTGCTAAGATTGCAGAATCCATTTTCCAAATGCCTGATTCTATCAAAAGACAGTCAGAATGTCAAAATAGTCTAATTAAATGAAATGTATTATGTATTCTAAAGAGACGATTTCGCAGAAATTTTTGAATTCTATATACAAGTTGCTAAGAAAGTCAAAATTGTTTGATTAACTTAAATGTTAAAGAACTCTTATTTCTTATAGGGTTAAATTATATATTGGAATTCGTTTATGTTGAAAGGTTATAATATGTTGGAATTCTTTTATGTTTGACGAGTTAAGAGAAACTATGTTTTTCAGTTGAGAAGAGATTAAAGGAAAATAAGTGAAATGTTAACCAAGAGTTTTGTACAACTTCATTTTATATACATTGCTACTCTATAGGGTTATAGCTTGCAAATGTGTCACTTATATATGTTTTTAATTATTGTACAACTTCATTTTATATACATAAGTACTCTATAGGGTTATAGCTTGCAAATGTGTCACTTATATGTTTTATTAAAGCTTTTTTTTAGAGGTATGCATTTCTGTGTATGTTAATTTCTTGCTACAATTTTTGAGCCATGTTTGCATTACTTGATGTGGTATATTTAAGATGATACACGAAAAGCAGGAAGAATATGAGTTATCTTTACGTCGCTTGCGTGGAATAGGCTATATAGTGTTGGTTTTATTGTTCATTATATGCTTGTTAGTGTCATAGTTGCGTCGCACAAATTTTGCAAACACGAATGTAAATACGACGCAAATGCCCATCCTTTTGGAATAAAAACAACCCAAAATTGCATTTGTTTCTTTGTTTCAGTAACAAAGAGAAAAAACTGAGTTTGCTTTCATTTCATTTTCTTTTTAATATTGTGGGTAGCCCATTCAGCAAGAGCAGCTTAAGGAAAGAAATTTGAGGATCGGAGAGGTTTTAGAGGCATTCAACAAGAGCAGCTGACGGAAAGAAATTTGAGGACCATTCATTAGATCTATTCCATATTGTTTTTTATTTACTTAGAAATCATTTTAAAAACTTAATTAAAAATTTGAAATTTCAAAACATGTAAAAGTTTCTAAAATTGAGATGTAATATGGATTTTATTATAAGATAAAAATAACATATCCTAAATTTAAAAAATAAAACGAAACAATGACATACCATACACCTTTCCCACTTTTCTTTCCCTTTATCACCTTAAAGTATAAACATGTAAGTAAACAAACTATTCTAAATTTAAAAAATAAAACAAAATAATAACTTACCATGTACTTTTCCACTTTTCCTTCCCTTCCTCACCTTAAAGTATACACACTTAAGTAAAGTAAATCATTAACATGAGAGCAAGTTGGGATGGAGATTTCAAAACATGTGAAAGTTTCTATGATTTCCACTTTTCCTTGCCTTCCTCACCTTAAAGTATACACATTTAAGTAAAGTAAATCATTAACATGAGAGCAAGTTGGGATGGAGATTTCAAAACATTTTCCTTCCCTTCCTCACCTTAAAGTATACACATTTAAGTAAAGTAAATCATTAACACGAGAGCAAGTTGGGATTGGGCATGTAAGATGGGTTTTATCAAAGGTATGAGAAATCATACACCTTTTAAGTAAACGCATTAACATGAGAGCAAGTTTAGATGGAGATTTCAAAACATGTGGAAGTTTCTAATATTAGGGATGTAAGATGAGTTTTCTCATAAAGTATGAAATCTCATATCTTAAATTGAAAAAACAAAACAAAAGGATTGTTCACCATATACCTCCCACTTTTCCTTCCCTCCCTCACAGTAAAGTCAACACATTTGACATGGGAGCAAGTTGGCATGGAGTTGAACATGGTGTGATGCCCAATTTCTATTAGTTGGAACTATGAGCCTTTATTTTCTAATTATCATGTTAGTTATATTGCACGGCCTCTCTTGTTGTTATATTGCACTCCCTCATGCCAATATTTTGTTTCACGAAATATATGTATTTATTTTGTTATTATATAATTATTTAATACAATATGGTTCATAATATATAGCTACGTTAAAAAATGTTGTCGAACATGTGATAAGTTGTAATTACATGTACTTTACAAATATTATATAATATTGAGACAAATTTATGTATTTTTAATGAAAAGTTGTATTATAAATTTTTGTTTGAAAAAAAAGGAACAATTTTTTATATTAAAAGCTGTTGATAAAACTTAAGAAGAAAAGTTACAAGTTTATCCTTAGAGCTTGATACTAGTTGTTCATGAGTGCATTTCATCCTAAAATGAAATTGAAAATAGAAAATTCCTTCTTGGACAATGTCTCTGTATGAAACTGTTTGACACAACAAAAAGGAGGAAAGACTAAACTAAAACTTCATGTCGCTTGTGACTGTTACCATTCTACATCTAGATAATTTGTAGAGATGATCAAAAACAATTTATAGAACTTGCATCTGAACCTATGGCGAGCTTCGTACTTCATATTTGTTGAGACCAACATTAGGGGTTCGAGACAGAATCCCATATCCATGAAGGGGCTAGCAAAGAAGTTGAAACCGTAAGCAACAACGACTCCAACCAATTCAAGGTTGCAGACACGGAGCTGGAGGTCAACAAATTGAGACTCCAACAACGTGATTCTACTCTCCAGAACTCCATTTTTCTCTTTTTCCCTTTCTAATTCAGCTAGCAAGGCTTACTCCTTTTGTGGGGAAATCTCAGTTTCATATTTGTTGATTTCCTCTTTCTATACTAGTTACCAGCCTAAAGCTTCAACTTCTTGTTCGCATTTTCTACAACGTCATCTCTGATCACACTTTAGTTTAGAGTTTTCTTCAAGTTGCATTATAATTCTAATCATTCTAAATAATATTATTTTTTCCCATTGCAGAAAAGTTTAATGAAAAAATTGGAATCTTTCTAAAGAGGCTAACATCAAAATTATGTTCATAAGGATCCCATTATTGACACTAAATTGAGTTTGACAAATATTAATTGAAGTGCTCTACACTTGTTAAAGCTATGCTTTATCTTTCATTTTTTAATGAACTTTAGAGTGTCCATTATCGTATTAATTGAATTCAATATATTATTTTTCTAATATTGCTTATTAGTTTTATGACATGCATAGTAATGTTTGAGCACATGATGCATAGATGATGATGAATCAAGGTGAAAATTTATCTCAAGGGAATCTAGACCATGCAGATTAGCTACTGAAGATATAGAGGTTGACTCAAGAGGAAAGGTTCTAAAGTATGGAAATGGCATAAGTTTCCACTGAGAATATTTGATATTATTAATCAAATAATAATAATTAACAATTGGATACATATTGCAAAATCATATGTATAAATACTTTTAATGGAATGATATACCCATGTATATGCCACTGATTGAAACTCTATTAGCATCGTGATGCTAATGTGATGCACTTATTTTTCTGCATTGATATGGAAACAAAAGATAGCATGCAACATGCATTTTGCGACCAACATGCAACATTATGTGAGCATCCTCAATACAAATTGTAACACCTAACAATACAAATGATCATAGATGCATAGATAATAGAGACACAACATACATCACAAATATGATGCTACACAACATACCTACGACACTATAGAAATGTGTGTAACATAAAAATTCTATTTGATATGAGAGACACTAAAACCAATGCAATGCAACACTAATTCATGTAGACACATAAATCTATAATTGCATTCTATTTTTTGTTGTAAAACTATAAAAAAATAAAGTACATTTAGAAATTATGCAAATTTCAATCAAAAACACTATATTACTATATTGTAATAGTGATAGTTTCATCAAAATAAATACAATTTCATCCAAACCATAGTCATGCATTGATAATAATAGTTATCTTTCTTTTTTAAAATAATTAAATATTGTGAACTTTCTCTTTTAAAGACTTCACTTGCTCACCTACTATAATCTTTAATCAAAATTTCACTATAAGCTTTAACACTTTCAAATCAAAACAATGTCCAAGATATGATATCATACAATGTAAAAACTTAATCTCCTCTTAAATACCAACCATTATTAGAATTTGAAATGAATTATATAAAAACTTAATCATAATGGTTAGGGTTTGAAATGGATTATATTGTTATAAATATACTCTACTTCATCTCAAAATGTTAGGGTTTGAAATGGATTATATTGTTATAAATGTACTCTACTTCATCTCAAAATATATGTATAGAAATAAGTGAAACAACATATATCTATTACCTACCTGAATCTTTCCAATAAATACTTAATGTTTGAAAGATTTTATTGATATATAAGAAACAAGCTTAAGTTTAAAATAAATTTGATTGTTAATGTATTTAGTAGTAATCTATTTATTTTTATGTTATATATGGTAAATAATATTCCTTAAAAATAGTTAAATTTGTAAAAAATAATATTAAATAAACTTTTGATATCCAACTCTTTATTATATATAGTAGATAATTAGAAAATAAAGAAATTATCATAATTAAATTTAAATTTAGAAATTTTGATAACAATGTTGAGAAAAACATAAAAAAACACCATTGCCCACATAAACATGAAAAATACTCCCAAAAAAGCATTTTTATCTATTTTCCTTACTCATAATATCAACTACTTGAAAATAGTGTATCCTTTTCCAATACTTATTTCATTCAATAAAAAACATAAAATGACTAAGAACCATAACACATATTTCCACAAAACACACTCCAAAATTATAAGTTTACTTCGAATAGGGGAAAAATCTAAGGGTACCACGTGGACAAACATAACTAGTACTACTTTTCTCATAATATATTTCACTATCTTTAAATTCATAATGAATTTTCTTTCCCGTTTTGTATTTTAATTCTTGAGAATACTTTTTATTTATTTATTTAAGTTATATACATTATATTATTTGTAAAAAAGAGTTGTATAATAATTATTTGGTTGGTCTCTTGAAAGGGAAACTAGACTCGTCAATGAGTCAAGCTGTGAGAGTTTCATAGACTAAACTAAAATGAACCAACAAGTGAGACAACAAACCATTAAGGCAAGCGAAATATGTTAGACAACTAACCTTAAACATAAACAGAAATAAAAACCAAATTGACCCCTAAGCTTTAATAGAAATTGTGACCACGTACACCTTGTCTTTTTGAAGAGGGTCGTTAGATTAGCCCTCATGGGGTTTGGGTTTGAACACCCTCCTAGTAGTTAGCTTTGCTAAAGTGTTGATATGGTTGAAATTAGTTCCTTGATGACATTCACAATCAGGTTTATATTAGCATTGATCTTCAGAATTTGGCCTCAATTTCATTCAATGTTTTCTTCTAACCACTTTCTTAATTTAGACTTGTCTTTACAAGTATCCATCAACGTTTTTCCAATGAGGGTTTTCATATGCCAATAGAGAAGTAGAATCATAGTGTGCTTAGTTTTTCTTGTCCTTGAAGAGCTCGCATCATCAACCCAAGCTTCCCATTCAATCTACGCCTTAGTTGCTTCCTATGACCCCCTCTCATGCTCAATTTCCTGCTCGGCCTAGAAATTGTTTGGTCTCCTCTAAAACAACATGATAGTACATATGCTTAGCTTTCGCAACTTCTCGCTACACTCATGGCATGTGAGAACCTCGTTGCTCTATCCCTCTTCCACTGGTTTTCCTGGGTCTCACCATTGTGCTGAGAGCCCACCAGACTAAGCCAACTTGTCCCAAATGCACTACACAGACATCTGTTTCGGCACATGCTCACCACTCTTCTAAGGTGGGCCACTTCCTTCAGAGATCTAGTGCTAGAGAGCATGAACAGGTTGTTAAATAAGGGAGACCTCTATCATCGCAATATGATAACTAGACATGGGAGTGTAACTTCATCATTCACCTGCAAACACTTGCAAACACTTACCTAACACCTCCATATACATGTTTGTTTGGTTATTTCCATTCAAATGGAAATAACCAAACAAACATGTATATGCCTTGTCATGCAGTCACCTTCAATCATATACATGTTTGTTTGGTTATTTCCATTCAAATGGAAATAACCAAACAAACATGTATATGCCTTGTCATGCAGTCACCTTCAATCATGTTAACTCCCTCCCTTGTCCTTCAACTTCATTCTAGGTACAAAAGCCTATCAAACCACAACCTCCTAAATCTCCGCAAATGGATAAACCCTATCTTTGAATCATGCATGGTATGAAGGGTTGAGTGTATCATGCTAGTTGTCTGTGCTTTTTGCCAACCCTCTAGTTTTCACTTCAAACAATGGGACAATCTCTATATTAAGATTTATATGAATTCCAATTAATTATAACTAAAATATTATTGAAATTTTGATACCTGTATCTACCAGATCTATTTATCTGTGAAATGGCAAAAGTATCAAATCCTTAAAATACAAAATTTAAACCATAGTTTATACCTAAAAGATTTGATACCACTGGCCAAATGAATATATATATATATATAAAATACAAATTTAATTTTTAAATGGAGAAATGTCTTGAGCATGTGCGCGGTCGTTCTATGGTCCTCTCCGAAATGGTCGGTTTCTCCTTTCTGAGACGTTTCCTTTTACGTACGTTATATCGAGAGATGTAATTAGCAATACCAGTCGGATTCAGGTGCGTTAGTGGAGAAGAGTTACCCTTCAACAAGCGCCAATACCCATGTCAGGCAGTTCAATCGTTTATGGGCGATTGGGAGAATCAAACTGACTGCTTCTTTCAATGTACTGCTCCCTTCATAAATATGTCAATTTATAATCTATGTAACTCTGCGTGAAAATGATTTCGACCATGTGTACTACCCAGAGCTCCGCCGACGGCTCAGGCGTGGAAATCGGACTCTGGAACTCCTTTCAAGGTCACGAGATTCACGAAAATCAGACTCAGTGATTGCAACTATAGAATAGGACTGTGGGGAATTGAACCAATTCGGTAGAGAAATATCTTTCCGATCAGTGCTGAGCAATCTGCGAAGAACTTATTGGGAAGATGGCCGGTAGTGTTAATACACACCGGAATGGAAGTTCAAAGAATTCAAAAGGCGAGAGCATGCCAATATGGATGATCTTCAAATATGCAGATGCTATAGATGTTCTGCTGATGGTGTTAGGCACCTTGGGTTCCATTGGGGATGGTTCACTGCCTAGTAGCAAGTTAATTATCACAAGCACACTAGTAAACGTTCTTGGATCTTTTCCAGCTTCAAACCATGGTGATTTCGTGGATAGAATAAGTAAGGTAAGTTTTTTCCATAAGCAGACATGTCTTTGGGATAGATCACATATTGATCTAAAAATTGAGATGAAATTAGGTCCAACAGATTGACCTAAAAATTGAGATGAAACTATTCGATCTATTATTGCTTTGTTTGTCAGTTAGATTAATCATTTAAATTTGATGCACAATGCTTTGTTCATGATGCTGCAGCAATTGGTAATTCTTTTGTATTTGGCTGCGGGAGTAGGGATTGCGGGGTTTTTAGGTTCTGTTTCTAAAGCTCTGAAGCAAACTGTATTATTTATACGTTAGTGATATAAATTTTTAAATGTTTTAAAGTCGTGGAATTACATCAGTCAATTGAACAACTGCACTTGCGTTTCAGAGGCTTTCTGCTGGACAAGGATTGGAGAAAGACAAACATCTCTACTACGCAGAAAGTATTTAAGCGCTGTCCTGAGGCAGGATGTTGGGTTTTTCGATTCCAGAGGCACATATATTGCCGAGGTAGTTAACACTGTTTCGAATGATACCCTCGTGATACAGGACGCCCTCAGTGAAAAGGTTTTATTCCAAGATCCACTCCCCTTAAAACAGAAGTTGAAGTTAACAAAACACAAGTTTGCTGTTATTTGAATTGCTCTATGATCTCAAGGTATTTTTTCTAAGAAATTTAATTAGGCGCTTTGTGTGTTTTTGGCTTGTTGGGACAATTTTCAGGTTCCAAATTTTCTCATGAATTTGTCGAGTTTCGCTTCGTGCTACACGGTAAGTATATATTTATCATGGAGGTTGGCGTTGGTGGCATTGCCACTATCTATTTTCGTGATCACGCCCGGACTGGTTTATAGAAGAACGCTGAGGGTACTAGCAAGAAAGATGCACGCTGAATATGAAAAATCTAGTGTAATTGCAGAGCAAGCACTTTCTTCTATTAGAACTATTTATTCTTTCGTTGGAGAAGTGAAGGCCACAGCCAAGTTTTCCTCTGCACTTGATGGAACTGTAATACTTGGGCTCAAACAAGGCCTGACGAAAGGATTTGCCATAGGCGGCATCGAATCAATAAGTTTTGCCTTGTGGGCTTTCATGTCATGGTATGGAAGCAAGCTCGTGATGAACCACGAAGCGACCCCAGGAAGCTTTATTGCTGTAGGCATCTGTGTAATCTTGGGTGGAATGTATGACTTACTCCATCCTAATTCTCAGTTTCTTATTTGTTAATTACCCTTTATGCATTGCTGGGAAATATAATAACTGATTGTCTTACTCTCAGGTCCTTGGGGAATGCACTTCCAAACCTTAGGTACTTTTCTGAGGCTAGCGTTGCCGCCTTTCGCATATTTGAGATGATTGACAGAGTACCAGAGATTGATTCAGAGAATATGTCAGGAAAAGTACTGGATAATGTCTCAGGTGAAGTCCAGTTTCGGAACGTTGACTTTGCATATCCATCCAGACCAGATAGCGTGATATTTCACAACTTCTGCCTCACTGTTCCTGCACGGAAAACAGTGGCTTTAATTGGTGCCAGTGGTTCTGGAAAATCAACAGCTATTTCATTATTAGAACGCTTCTACGATCCACTTAAAGGAGAGATTCTTCTGGATGGAGTGAATATTAAAGACATGCAACTGAAATGGCTACGTAACCAAATGGGGCTTGTTAGTCAAGAGCCTCCTCTGTTCGCCGCTTCCATTCGTGAAAATATTTTGTTTGGAAAGGACGATGCAACGATGGATGAAATCATTAGCGCTGCAAAAGCTTCTAACGCCCATAGCTTTGTCAGCCAACTCCCAAATGGCTATGATACACAGGTTCAATTTCGTGTTTTTTGAAAAGCAATTCATAAGCATAGTTTTATTTTGTCCATGAAAACTAAGAATCATACACTTTGTGATCTTTCAAAATGCAGGTAGGAGAAGGTGGTGTGCGGATGTCCGGAGGGCAAAAGCAAAGAATAGCCATAGCTAGAGCGATGCTGAAAAACCCTTCCATTTTACTTTTAGACGAGGCCACAGTGCTCTAGACGCGGAATCAGAGGAGATTGTTCAAGATGCCCTGGGTAAAGCTTCAATCGGACGCACAACCATCGTTGTGGCTCATCGTCTCTCCACTATTCAGGTAGCTGATAAAATTGCAGTGATGAAAAACGGTCAAGTCATCGAATTCGGTGGACACCATGAACTGATTCAAAAACCAGATGGAGTATATGCAGCTTTGCTGCAAATTCAGGAGAAGGCCCCAACCCGCCCAACCCCATCATCACTAGATACCATTACTGTTAACGCTACATCACATGATTTAAGTCCATCTGAATTAACTGCCCCAATCTTAGTTAGCAAGTCATGTACTTCAAATCGATTTTATCACAGTTTAACAGAAGAAGAACTAGAAGTTAATGCAGACACCAGATCTCCGACATCATCTTCCATGTGCAGGTTGCTTGCATTGAATGCTTCCGGATGGAAGCATATTTTGATGGGTTGTGTAGGCGCCTTTGGATATGCAGCAACTCAAATAACGTATTCATCCATTGTGGCAAACATGGTTTCTGCACTTCTCGCAAATCGAGAAGATTTGATATCACAAGTCAGAATTTATTGCATTGTATTTACAGCCCTGGCAGTGCTTTCTATCCTAATGAGTTTGGTTCAATATTATAACTTTGCAGTGACGGGAGAGTTTCTATCGAGAAGGATCCGTGAAACTATGTTTTCAAAAATTCTCACATTCGAAGTTGGTTGGTTCGATGTCGACAAAAATTCCAGTGCTGCTGTTTGTTCAAGGCTGGCCCAGGAAGCTAATGCGGCAAGTATCGTATTAATGCAATTCCGTGGTTGTTTCTCGCAATGCTTCTTTCTCTATCGTCTAACATTGTTAAGCTCCAATGCAGGTAAGAGGTGTTGTTGGGGATCGTATTTCGCTTCTCGTGGAGTGTATCTCTGGAATACTAATAGCCTTCACATTCGGATTAGTCATAGCGTGGCAACTTGCTATTGTGTTGATTGCAGTGCAACCCATCATGGTGATTTGTTTCTACACTAGAAAAGTTCTCCTCCAGACCATCACGCGTAAGTCTGTAAAAGCACAGAACCAAGGCAGCCAACTGGCTTCAGAATGTTTTACGCATCATAGAACCATAACAGCCTTTTGCTCTCAGGAGAGAATTATTCAATTGTTCGACTCCACACAGGAAGTCGCATGCAGCGAGATCAATAAACAATCATGGTACGCAGGATTAGCCCTGGGAACTAGTCAGTTTCTGGCACTATGCTATGTTCCTATGGTGTTCTGGTACGGAGCGAAGCTTATACAGCACGGACATATCAGTTTCCCTGCTATTTTAAAGAACTATTTTGTCTTTCACAGAACCACTCTTCTGATATCGGACGCTGGAAGTATGACTTCGGATCTGGCTAAGGGATCTGATGCTGTCACATCTGTTTTCGAAACATTGGACAGAGAAAGCCTTATAAACCCAGACGACCACAACGGGGTTGACGCTGAGAAAGTCGAAGGCACTGTAGAGTTGAATGGTGTGGACTTTGCTTATCCAGCTCGTCCAAATGCTATGATCTTGAGAAATTTCTCCCTTAAAATCAATGCAGGGAGCAGCGTCGCAGTAGTTGGAAAGAGCGGGTGTGGTAAGTCCACCATCATTGGACTGATAGAGAGATTCTACGATCCACTGAAAGGGACGGTACTCATAGATGACCAAGACATAAGGAGCTTCAATTTGCGGTCTCTGAGACAACACATGGCCCTTGTAGGGCAGGAGCCAACCCTATTTGCAGGTAGCATCAGAGAGAACATTGTGTACGGGAAAGAGAATGCCACTGAAGCAGAGATACTAGAGGCTGCCAAGGCTGCCAATGCCCATGAATTCATCTCGTAAGTGGACTTAATATATATCATATTAACTAGAATTACGCTGTAAGCTTGTCTATTTAACTGGTATTAATGAATGGTGAATATATATTTCAGGTGCTTGAAGGATGGATATGAGACATACGCAGGGAACAGGGGCACGCACTTGTCTGGGGGGCAGAAGCAGAGAATAGCGATAGCAAGGGCAATTTTAAAGAATCCAAGGATCTTGTTGTTGGACGAGGCAACAAGTGCATTGGATGGTCATTCGGAGAAGGTGGTTCAAGAGGCATTAGATCGAGTGACGATGGCACGAACGACTGTAGTTGTAGCTCACCGGTTGAGCACAATCCAAAACGCTGACTGTATAGCGATTATTGACAGTGGAAGGGTTGTTGAACAGGGAAATCACTCCCAGCTCATGACCAAAGGCGAAGGCGGTGCATATTTCGGTCTTATTAAACTGCAGCAGCGCCATTAAGCGAATAACTTAGAATCAGATAGTATGATCTGGAACAATCAGTAAGAGCAAACCGTTTAGATCGTGGATAGCAATTGCCCTAGGAAAAAGCTGAATTTATGCCATGAATCAGCTACCACGATCAAGCCGAGGGCATTTTTTTCGCATTATCAAACTGAAGGCATTAATAAAAAAATCTCCAATTTACCATTACGGCCAGCTACAATGTTGATACAAGATTATCATACTTACCAGAATTTTATATAATTCAATGTTGTTACATGGCAATCTCACTTGCCAACTCTAATATTCAATGTTGGTACATGGCAATCTCACTTGCTGACTTCTACATGCTAAATCAACTCTCAACTCTCGTAATTTAATCAGTATAGATTCATCTTAAACAGAATCTCGTAATTTAATCAGTATAGATCTATCTTAAAGGGAATCTACCAAGGCCCTAGAGGGATCAAATATCTCAAAAGGGATCAAATATCTCAAAGTGGAAACCCCTTTTTAGAGTACAAATATTGAGGAATCGTTTTAATCTATCTAATTTGTGTAGTTTTATATATATGCGTTGTAAATGTGATATTTTTTATCCCTCTATATCCCCTAATGAGCTGTAGATTGAGCCTCTTCGACTCAACAAGTGATTATTAATTTAAAAATTTGACAATTTTGTATATTAAAATTTATTTAAATATAAATTAATATAAAATTGTTAAAATTATTTAATTCGATAGTTCCATATATCTTAGAATTTTGATGTAATTCAAAATTCGAAATAAACAATTATATATATATATACCCATATGATGCATTGATGCATGGATAACTCTGGTAGTTCATGGAAGATAAGTGAAAGAAGGTGGGAGATAACATGTAGCTAGACATGGATAATTAGTAGCTAAACAATTATAAAAAAATAAATATAAAAAATAATTGGTAGTTGATGCATGGATAACTCACCTCATGGTAGATAACTATAAGAAACTAGGTGATAACATGTAGGTAGGATGAATAACTAGTAGGTCAACAATTATATATATATATATATATAGAAAATAAAGAAGGAAGGTGGCAATATGCATTTATATCTTAGAATTTGTGGGTAGTTGATGCATGTATAAGGAATAGTTCGTGGCACACAATCCATTTAACTACAATAAAGAAAGAAGGTGATAATAGATAGTTGAAGCATAGTTATAGTTGAAGCATAGAGAACTCGTAATTACAATTAAATATGGAGAACATTTAACATATAACAATTAGGTTTTTGGTTAGGTCACAATTAAGTTTTTATTAAGTTTTGGATCTATTTCAAGAAAAACCCAGGTAGCTAAATGATGAATCCTTTAAGTTGCTCCCAATATTTTCTACCATCTGTCCCTAGAGGCACTTCTTTTCCTGGTCGAAAGATAAAAAATTGTTCATTCATGCGACGACCATAGTTGGGTCCATGGAATCCATAGAGTCTTTGCTTTATGATAGTAGACAGATTGAAAACATTCAAGGAAGGACAAAGATGCATACGATTCCTCTTTTTTCAGTCTGTTGGGGTTGCGGATTCTGAAAATCTTGGCCATCAAGCATGACAAGTACGCTAAGAATGGAAATTCATAGATGGCAAGCTCTATTACCATAAATGGGACGACAGTTCACATTCTTAAGAAAAAATGCACTAGAAACAGAGACGTGATGGAAACGGGTGTTTTCTACGGCCGTTTCAGTTTCTAGAATTGAAAAACCGTTTCTTAGGAAATGGATTGTTTCTCAGGACGGTTTCCCAAAAAATGACTATTCGTTTCTCAGGGAACCGATCCCCTTTCCTCTCGTTTCAGGGTCATTTTTTTGTCTCCCGTTAGTAATGAATGGTGGCGGGTAGTTAGCTTGTACAACACTAAAACCGTAATTTCATAGATGAAGAATTTAATGATTTTGAATGCATAGTCCATGTCCCCTTTGCATCGAAATTCAAAGTTCAAAGCATTCTTTGGTTGAGATGTTGAGGTTCTGTTTGAGTGAACTGAAGAGTTGATGTCCTGAAGAGTTGATGTCCTGAAGAATTGTTGTCCAGAAGCTGGAGTTTGAGCTCGAGGCATGACATGGTGTAGAAGTCCTTTTTGAACAAAGGGAATAATGGTTGGTTAAAGGATGGAGTTCAAGTTCGATTATTGTAATTTTCTCTGTAAGTTATCGATATATGTTATATTTATTGCTCACCCTTCCTTTAGCAGTAGATGGATTAACCATAAGGCTAGGAAGATAGATCTGACATTTCCTAATGACTGGCCTTATTGCAGTACGCCTGAAACTTACCTTCTGTAAATTTTAGAAAAACAACAGACATAGAGAAAATTGTTTGCACTAAAATATGCCTGGAAAAAAAGAGTAATCTAGGTAAGGTAGAATTGAGTTGGGTGAAAGTACTACTTTATTTTGGTTAATCGAATCATATTTCTAAATAATATTTATAACAGGATGCTACATATAGAATAGAATCAATGTTTAGTAATACAAAAAACTTTGGATATGAAATCCTTCCATCTCCTATGATTTTTTATGAGTTGGGGCTAGTTAATTAGAGGCTATAAGAAACTAGACGGGTGGCTTTCTTTTTCTATGCTGAGCAGGTAAGACCTTTATAGGATTCTTAATTCTTTGATTGGGTAAGTTATCCCCTTTTGGTTCAGCCAGTTAAGTGATAAGAGTACATCTAGATATGCTCTGAATGACTTAGTTGGGAAGTAGAAGAAGAAAGCTCAAAGAGACTAGAATAAGGTTATAAATTACCAAGTAATCTAGTGATGTAAAATCAACTTTCACCCAAAGCTAGCCTAAGGGGACCTTGAGCCATCCACCATTCAATGCCGTGGCTTTAAACCTTTTAATTTCATATGATGATTTCATTTTCAGAATTTTCTATTATTGATTCAATGGAACACACAGACATTATTTATAAGTGGATTTCAAGTGAAGATAAATTATTTTATATTTTTAAATTGCAATGTTAGAAATAGAGATGGCATAAGTATTGAATGAACAATTATATGCGATGGTGGAAGGAAGCACAACTAATGGACCTAGATGAAAGCAAGACTTGTAATCTAAGTCCAAATTGGACTTCTTTAATTGGATTTTTATTTTATTGTTCTTGGAGGTTGCAATGTCGAACCAGTGTGGTCCTGACTTCAATAATGTCATGTGGTCCTGACCTCAGAGTGGTCTTAACCCTCAAATTTTTTTTTTCTCTCATTTTTTATATGCGAAATCTATAAAATTCGTTTCTCATATCGTTCTCGTTTCTCGTTCCGTTTCTTGTTTCTGGTAACATAGATGGAAAGTGAAACTCAAAGAGACATAATAGATAATTCCTTTCCTCCCTTCCCATTCATTGGAGTATACTGTATTACACTTTAATTTACTTTGATAGTCGATAATATATCTCAAGCAAATTTTAAATTCATTATTTTTCAAAATTTTCTTTTATGCGAATTTCATTTATCAACTTGGATTATTTTATACAAGCTCAGGCTCGAGGAGTGTTGAAATATTGTAACTTCAAAGAATATTCTATTGTATTTTATTATTGTAATTTATTCAGAGATGTTTTATTCCTCCTTCAGGATGTTGGTCATGTAAATGCATTGAGGTAAATCCTCCCTTGTAATTCGGGGCAATAGATCCCCATAGAGTCAAATGTAATGGGGTTTTTAAGTCCCCTAGAGGATTCGACCAGTCAACATTAGTTGAGTGGTAAAGTTAGTTGAGGCCGATATGTCAAGTTGTAAAATTAAAGTAGAAGTGAATGTATAAATAGAGAGCTAGGCTCTCTCATTTATTCATTTATTCACACACACACTCACTTGTGTAATTCGCATAGGAGAGAGAGAGATATCTGCAAGGAGAAGGAGCAATTGTTTGGGGTTTTTTCTTTGTACTTTTGATCATCTATATTGAGGAATTTTTGTTGGGTTTTCTTCCCCTAAAGGGTTTCCCAAGATAAATTTGTGTCTCTTGTGTTTATGCTGTGCTTGTTATTCTCTTAGTAAGATCCTGTATATGCTATTGTTGTGAAATTGAATTAAATAGTGATTTTATCTATCTTAGCATATTGAATCTTAACATGGTATCAAAGCTATCATGAAAGAAGGCAATGTATGTAATTTACGACACTTGTTTCACTTGTGACAATTTGAAAGTTAGGGCTTTGTATAGCAAAAACTAGTCATCGTGGAATTTTCTCTATAAATATGTTTTTGCAAGGGTCCAGGATCTGAAACTTCTATAGGACGAATATCAGACATATATGTACCTTATGTCGAAAAATAAGCCCCATATTCATTGTACTTTGTGAGATATGATCCGTACAAGTTAGGGTTTCTGCCTCTTCCAGAATGCATCCCTAAACAGGTGACCTACGAAAAAAGTTCATATCTCAGGATAAGAAGCTCCAAATGGAATTCCATAAAACTTGACAGTTAGGGCATGGAATTTAGTTTCACAGGTCCAAATATCAGAGGACAAAGTTGAAATAGTGACACGTGGCATGCCATACAAATTTGCTATGTTGTTTCATCCCATAAACAGGTCATGTTGGGAAACTTAGCATATATCTCTCATGGAGAATCCAATGAATCTAAAATCTATGGGGTTGGAAAGATGATAGGTCATGATACCACAGGCCGAAGTTTCAGACCCCGAGGATTCGAAATTTCAAAAATAAACCAGAAACAATACGACACATCTGAAATGGCTCAACGGAGGAAATCAAAGAAGAGAAGGAAGTAGTTTTGGCTTAGGGTTTTCAGTTTTTTAGGTATGGTAGGACCTCATACAATGTTGGAGACACCTGATGCAACATTAGAATCTTTGAAAAATGATTTGGAATCCCTTCATCATAGATATTAATCTTCCATCAAAATGTTGCGGGAGGAAGGAGATTGAAAATTAGGGTTTCTGGTTTCTACAAGTAAGAAGAAACCCTAGCAAAGTTGGGAGACTCGTAGGGAAGCAATGAAGGAGTTTTAAATGGAACTGGTATTCTATTATCCTAGCACCATGAATCTATATAAGATGTTTACAAGTGATCTACCTTGGACGATTAGGGTTTTACCCTTATAGAGAAGACTATAAGCAATCTCGAGAAGGCATGACTTGAGGAGATGCAGGTATGTTTTGAAATATGTTTTATTTATTTGATGATTAAGTTCATGATATGTTTGTCTTCATATTATTGAGGTTAGTACAATCGTGATTAATTTTAGACTTGTCTGATCACCAAGAGTAAAAGTATGAATGCATGTGAATGATAGAAGACATTCATTGATTAGGGTTATGACACTTATGACTGTACTAATGCACTTGTGGTGTTGTATGAGGATGATGTCTGCTAACATAAAAGGTACATGAAGAAAGACAAATCAAGTTCTAGATCAAGAATATATGACCATGATGATATGAATACAAAGACTCATCCATAATATTTGATCACATAGAAGATCTACTTACGAGGTATGTATGATTTGTTTCTACTATGCTTAACTAGCACAAGGTCTCTAAATCATTGAAGAGAACAAAGAAGATACTGTTTGGGTATGTTAGACATAACTAGCAAGCATGATAATCCAGGTATGTTTTCCTATATCGAGTTAGAATCCTACTTTGTGTTAGGATCTTAGATAAATATACTTTCATACGGTTGATAATGATTATTCCTGAAGATAGAGTTTAGCTAATCAAGGCTTTATTCATATTGTGTTTCTTAGTTTGATTAATAATATGACAAACTAGAAAAATCAAATCTAGATATGCATAAGTAAAATATGTACTCCATGAACCTTGAATATTAATGCTCGTGATAAATTACATGCATATGAAATGATTATGATCATACATGTTTAAGATTATTTAGGATTATAATGTTGATCTTATTGAGATTATACTAATGAATGTGTGATTATGTATCAAATCTTGAGGATGACACAATGATGAAACTAGTGCACACTTAACGGTGCATAGTGCTATAGGATGGATAAAATCTCAAAGACACAAAATCATGATACTATCATGACATGAGAGGGAGGCAATCTCAAGGAAGCAAAGATCCAAAGGCAGGCAATCCCAAGGAAGCAAAGATGCAACCCCAAAAAACATAAAAAGATAAGTATTTGAATTACTTCTTGAATGTCTGAATAGTTAATGATATTAATAGTTGTATGCATATTTGTATTCCTAGAATTGAGAAATGTATCATGCATAGGGTAAGCATTCATATAGAATTGAATAGTGTACTACTAATATGCATATGATGGGTAAGTAGTCAATAGTGTTGGAAAACATTCCATTGTTGCTTGTCTAGAATTAAACCTCTTTGCTAACATGATGGGAGCAGTGCACGCTCTTGATAGTATGTTCTGGTAGAGATGGAAGGCATATAGATAGTCACCGTATGCATACAAGATATGGAAAAGTGTTGTGCCAAAGCATTGGCCAAAATAGTTGCATAACTATGTGAATCATATCAGTATGCATAAAAGGTTATCATTGAAATGATTTGATGATTATGAAGTGTTACTAATATTGTAATTGAATTTGATTTGTAGGAAAGATCATGTGCTATGATCTATAAGAGAAGGATGATGAACACTTTTTCCAAAGAACAAGTGATGATTTTTCAGCAAGAAGTCTTACAAATCAACCATACTACAGAGTTACAAGGAAAGGTCTGTGGCTTACAGTTTCTCACATGAAGAGGGAATTGATGGATACACTTCTACTAGATCTATACTCACGATAGCCACAGTAATGAAATAAAAGTTACATCAGGAAAACATGAAGGCATATTTCCTGGATGATGAAGTGTACATAGAATAACCATAGGGATTTGAATTTGAAGACATATGGACTCACGTATGCAAGTTGAAGAAGGCTCTGTATGGATTGAAGCAAGATCGTAGAGCTTGGTACGAAAGGATAGATATCTTTTTGATGAGCTTGTGCTTTTACCAAAAGTAAAGCTGACCCTAACCTTTACTTTAAGGTTATGGATGATGAACCTGCCATATTATTGATGTATGTGGATGATTTATTTCTAATAGGAAATGAGAAACATATTGTAGAATGCAAGAAGAAGCTCGATGAAGAATTTTTGATGAAAGACCTTGGATTGAAGCACTATTTCTAGGTCTGGAAGTATGACAGAACCCAGAAGGAATATTCCTCAACCAAAGAAAGCATGTTGTGGAAATCCTAAAAAGATTTGATATGTTGGAATGTAAAGCCATGACCACACCCATGGATACCAACATGAAGTCGTTAACTGATGAATCGTTAGAGTTAGTGAATGTGATTGAGTACAGACATATTATTGGGTCGTTGATGTATCTGATGAATACCAGGCTAGATATATGCTTTGCTGTGAACACCCAGAGTCAGTATCTATTTGAGCCTAGACGTGTTCAACTGGTAGCTACAAAGCATGTGATGAGGTACCTGAAAGGTACGATAGACTTCGGTCTATACTATTTTGGAGATCATGACTACAGATTGTATGGTTATACAGATGCAGATTGGGATGGAAGTATCTCAGACAGGAAGAGCACCTCAGGTGGATGTTATTGTATGGGATCCATCATGATCTCATGGTTTAACATGAAGCAGTCCAGTGTTTCTCTCAGCACAGCTAAAGTAGAGTATATAACATCTTGTTTTGCTAGTTGTGAAGCCATATAGATTTGAAAGTTGATGTCAGGTCTATTTCACTTGGAGTTGGATACCATAGTGATTCTATGTAACAACTAGAGTTGTAAAAAGATGACGAAGAACCCAGTGTTCTGTGACAAGTCAAACCACATAGAAATAGAGTATTTTTACATATGGGATATGGTACAGAAAGGAGCTATAAAGATCCATTATGTGAGCATTGATGAGAAAGTTGCTGATGTGTTGACTAATCCTCTGTCTCGAGTGAAGTTTGAGTACTTCCGTGACAAGCTTGATGTGGTTCGAAAGGAACTTCCTTGAAAGGGGGAGCAGTGATGATGATGTTGCAGTGGGATTGCATCATCCTTGGACTTCATGTCCTAAAATGATCCGCAGAATTTTGTCTCCGTGATGTTGTAGTGGGATTGTATCATCCCTGGACATTAGTCCTAAAGAGATCCACATAATTCTGTCTCCGTGATGTTGCAACAAGATTGTATCATCCCTGGACATTAGTCCTAAAGTGATCCACATACTTTTGTCTCCGTGATGTTGCAGTGGGATTGTATCATCCCTGGACATTAGTCTTAAAGTGATCCGCAGACTTTTGTCTCTGTGATGTTGCAGTGGTATTGTATCATCCCTGGACATTAGTCCTAAAGTGATCCGTAGAATTTTGTCTCTGTGATGTTGCAGTGGTATTATATCATCCTTGGACATTAGTACTAAAGTGATCCACAGACTTTTGTTTCCGTGATGTTGCAGTGGGATTGTATCATCCCTGGACATTAGTCCTAAAGTGATCCATAGGAATTTTGTCTCCGTGAGTGGGGTTGGGATTGTATCATACCTGGACATTAGTCCTAAAGTGATCCACAGACTTTTGTCTCAGTGAGTGTGGTTGGGATTGTATCGTCCCTGGACATTAGTCCTAACGTGATCCACATAATTTTGTCTCAGTGAGTGTGGTTGGGATTGCATCATCATTGGACTTATGTCCTAAAGTGAGAGGGACTGATCATCCCATAATTGGATCAGGATTGCATCATCCTTGGACTTATGTCCTAAATTTATAGGGACTGATCATCCTGTAACTGGATCAGGATTGCATCATCCTTGGAATCATGTCTTAATGTGAGAGGGATTGATCATCCCGTAATTAGATCATGTGTGTTGCAGGTTATGTTGTTGCATATGATGTTGTTGCTGATTGAAAGATCAAGATGATGTTGTTGCTGATCGAAAGATCAAGAGTTGTTGTAGATCAAGTGTTGGTGTCAATGATCGAGTGATCGAGTGCTGCAGAAGATGAAGATCAAATATGAAGACTCAGTGCTATAGAAGATGATGCTCTAGTACTGAAGATGTTGAAGATGTTCCAGTAACTGCTCCAGTTGCTGATGTTTTTGAAGAAAAATTCCAATGATTTATAGATGTATCACCTTGATGTTGTTGATGATGCTCTCTCTCCTTGATCCTACAATTGATGTTGTTGTTGTCACTAGAATACCCTTCTCGTTAAGGGGGAGTGTTGAAATATTGTAACTTCGAAGAATATTCTATTGTATTTTATTATTGTAATTTATTCAGAGATGTTTTATTCCTCTGCCGGGATGTTATTATTACATTTGTTCATGTTAATTCATTGAGGTAAATACTCCCTTGTAATTCGGGGCAATAGATCCCCCTAGAGTCAAATGTAATGGGGTTTTTAAGTCCCCTAGAGGAATTGGCCCTGGCAGCATTAGTTGAGTGGTAAAGTTAGTTGAGGCTGACATGTCAAGTTGTAAAATTAAAGTAGAAGTGAATGTATAAATAGAGAGCTAGGCTCCTCATTTATTCATTCATTCACACACACAATCACTTGCGTAATTCGCATAGGAGAGAGAGAGAGAGAGATATATCTGCAAGGAGAAGGAGCACTTGTTTGGGTTTTGTCTTTGTACTTTTGATAATCTATATTGAGGAATTTTTGTTGGGTTTTCTTCCCCTAGAGAGTTTCCCAGGATAAATTTGTGTCTCTTGTGTTTATGATGTGCTTGTTATTCTCTCAGTAAGATCCTATATATGTTATTGTTGTGAAATTGAATTCAATACTGATGTTATCTATCTTAGCATATTGAATCTTAACAAGGGGTATGTGATAACTATGCCCACTATAGGTTTCAATGTAGAGACAATCAAATTTAAGAACTTGAGCGAGATATAGCTGATCAAGGCAAGATCCACCATCTGTGGAGGATCGAGTCAATAAATGGTGAATGTTTAGGTACTAATACCATTTTTATGATTCCTTTCGCTAATAAGTTCTAATTCATTTGAATTTACTATCATTTTTGCTTCTAGCTGAAAAATCCCTAAATATGTGGAATTAACATAATTGCAAGGTGATCTACAACTCAAGTTCTATATTTTGTTTAATGTTTGTATTGACATGAATGGATTATGTATTAATATCCACTTCTGCAATCCATGGGCACTTAATAAATCCAAAATTAAATTGCTTTGCTCTTCAAGTTTCTTGATCTCCAAGCTCTAAATAAATTTATGTGAATAATTTGATCAATTAATAGAGATGTCTACGTCAACAGTGAAATCACTATAGTAAAATGGTTTGCATTGAGTTTCTTGATCTCTAAGCACTTAATAAATTCATAAATGAAATAATTTTTTGTGGACAGTTTGATCAATTAATTAAGATATCTAGATCAATAGTAGAATCACTATTACATCATGAATTTCACACTGTTGTTGTGGATCAGGACCTCATCTTTGTTATAGATAGTTGTGACAAAGAAAGACTTAAGAAGGCCAAGTAGGAGTTAGAGAGTCTGATCATTGATCTATAATTGAGCAACGTAAAGCTTTTAGTTTTTTCCAACAAGAACGACCTTCCAACCATAATGAATTCAAGTGAGGCGATTGAAAGACTTGGTCTCAATAATCTCAACTCTTGGTGTTGGTGCCACGTCATTATGTAAAAACCCAAAGAGATAGACGTGTGTCTAGCTAAATTTACCTTGTTGTGATATGTCATTATTTCTACAAGTACTTTTCTACCATTTCTGTTTCAGAAAGTATATTTTTTCTCTGATATTGAGAAAATTATGACTTACAAGTTAGTTTAACTAGCATGCAACATAGCATTATTATTTAATATTTGTGCTTCGATGTTGAACAGTTGGTGATTTTTCATTGTTTCACATAGAACTGAACATCTTACAAAAAGTAGGAAGCTTGAAAATACCTTAAGACCTCTTTCCCATTCTTCAAGGAGATCACCAAGTATATTTGTAAAGTTCAATTTCATCTTTATTATTGGATGCTTAACGTTTATTCTCTAGTTTGGATCTTCAAATTCCCAATCAGACTTCCTGAATCATATTATGCCTTTCATTCACTTGTAAGATAAAGGATTCGTACAAATAAAAAAACATGAATTATATTATAATATATAAAATAAATCTAATATTAGAACTTATACTTCATCTTCATTGGGAGATGGTGTGAATCCCTCTAGTTGGAGGCTAACGAGGAAAACCTTATTGAGGAAAATGATCAAAAGACCTAAATGATTCATATTTGTGCATAAATTATTCATGACTGTGCACATGATATGTATACATGTTGGATTTATTCCGTTCTTTAATGACACGTTATGTTACATTTTAATGTTGCATGCCTGCTTGTGGAAGGCCATTAGAGTTACATTCAAAAGATACAATTTCTGATTGTGTTAGGAAATTGCCTTATTCTTAGTTTTTGCGTGAGTTAATATTTTATATGTAGATTTTCCCACACCCAAAATATTCTACATTATCCCAAAAGAGCTTGAGTGATTCTTTCACACCCAAAAGGTTCTATTCCATTCAAAATGAGTTTGTTCAACAAAGGAGAATTAGGGTTTTCCACACCCAAAAGATTCTACGCTATCCAAAATGAGTTTGTTCAACAAGGGAGTATTGTCTTATTCTGCAAATAAATCCACATGGAATCATATATTGAATATTTAGCCATTGTGGCTTGTCTTAATATTCGAAAAGGTTGCAAGTCATGTGTTCCATACAGTTTCCATATATTACAGCCATTTCAATGGCATTTTTCTGTGACCCTAAGGATTTCGGGTTTTAATAAGTTATAGAACATAGCATTCTCATGACTCAATAAACTATGGATTTGATTGTGCTACACTGATCGACTTGCAAAATAATTAATAAATTCATACTTTGTACAATATGTCAGAGTCTATTGACCAAATTAATTTTATTAATTTAAATGTATTAATATTTTTTCACATTTCATTGATGAAGTTTGAAATTAATTCTAATGTTTATAATTTGAAATTTATTATAAAAGTTTGAAGATTATCACACATTTACATTTTACCAAATTTTGATAACCAATTTGCATGATATAAGACTTGCATGTAATATCAACTATATATTTCTTTTGAATTTTTAGCTCACTGGGTAGAGCAATTGGTCATGAATAATTAAGATGAGAAGTTGTAAATAAAAGTTCACAAATTCAAATCCCATGGATACTTACTTAAACAAAATAATAATAATAATAATAATATAAAAATAACATTTAAATATAAATTTGTAACATATATAATATCTTTCCAAAATATAAATATATCAAATAAATTTATATAAAATTCTTTAAAAAAAAAATATAAAATATATATATATATATATGTGTGTGTGTGTGTGTGTGTGTGTGTGTGTGTGTGTGTTAAGTAACTAAAGAAAACTCTGGGTTGGCAGGTGCGGGGGGAGGCCTAATGGACTCCAATGTAAATAAGGTGAATGATTATGCTTGGGGGATTAGTAGGAAAACCAACAACGAGGCTGAATGGCTTGCTGTTATCAAGGGTATGGAAGCTACGAGGAAGGAAGATGTAAAGAATATCGTGGCCTGTGGTGACTCTATGCTAGTGATTAGGGAAGCCATGGCCCTTATTAAACATCGCCGAAAACCTGTCTCTTCGTTGCACCACCACTTCATCCACTCGGCCAAGGATTTTCATTCAATCTCCTTCCTCCACATCCTAAGCCATAATAATCAAATTGCTGACTCCATGGTTAATATTGGTGTAGGCCTGAATTGTGATCATGCTATGATAAATGACCTCCTCCTAGTGGATAAGTGGGTCCCTTAGCTATGTCCTTAAACCATCTGATCCCTTCCCCCTTGCACCCTTGTAACCTACGTCTCACCCTTTTGATGAACTCCTTTAATGGCCAAATCTCCTCAGGATTCTCTCACTCCTTTCAAACGTCTCCTCGTCTGAATTGGTGGCCACCCTTGGAAGGCTCCATCTATCTCATGGACTAGCCCCAAGGTCTTCAGAGGGTATTTGATGCACGAAGGTGGTGCACTCTATATCTCGCATGTCTCTCTCTGTGAAGGTTCTCCCTGTGTTTTTATCTGAAGTCTGTTGTTTGGTTTGAGTATGGAGGATAGCAATTTGTGTCTTTCTGCTCTGCAATGTCACAAATGCAGGAAGTCTGTCCAGGGGCACTCCGGGGGAGTTGTCTCAAAGCAACACCTCTCTAATATTTTTCATGGGAACAACACTAGAAGTAATGATCTCTCTAGTGGTGGCCCGAAAAAGCATGCCTGCCACGACCATTCCAAAGCTGAGGACCCTGGCAGCGGTAAAGATGAGTTCCTCTCGACTTTGGTCAGGGTTAGGGAATCAGGGGCCTTGTGCAGCATTCTGGCTGCGATTTTGATTCTGGAAGCAAGAATTGGAAGGTCCTCTCGACTCCTGACTCTAGGCTTATTTCGACCCCCTATGAAGCCGACCGCAATCAAGGTGGTTGTACACAGCAGTTTCATGGTAGCCCGGGAGAACTGGGAGGCAACAAAAATTGGCAGCATGCGTTGGGCGATAATGGTGGTCTGGTTAACATTGATTCTCCTCTTGGGAAGGACAGCCCTTCCCCTAAAATTCTCACGCAAGTTCTGGACCTGGAAACCCAGGTCTGTTGGTTACGGGGTGACTTCTTCGATATGAAGAAATCGATATCTCACCTCGCTACCTTCGTTCAAATTTCTAAATCTGAACTCTAGAATAGAAATGGCAAGATGAAAGAATACTTCGAGAAGCTAGTGGGTAAGATTGATTCGTTCCATAGCTGCCTCAGGATCGTGGAGGCTAAAGTTGATTGTATCAGAACCAGTGGTAGAAATAGCCCATCCGTCATCCTGAACATTGACGATGAAAATGCAGGTGTAGCAACGGGAGGCAAGGATAAGAACGCTCGTCCCCATCATGGAAACTGACTCCTTCTTTGTGTTCTCGTCTCGATATTTTAGCAGCTCTGTTTGGGCTTGATTTTTTTAATCTTCTTATATGTATTACTCTTGTAAGTTTCTCTCGGGTCAGTTCGTTAAAATTTTCAGTAGTAGCAATCATAAGGCCTTTTTTGAAGATCAGAGATTGAAATATGAAGAGACTGTTTCGACAACTCTTGTTTTTTGGGACCAGTCTCCCCTATCCTATGTAATATGTTCCCACTTTTTAATATAAAAGCTCTTTAACCATTTGTGTAAAAAAAAAAGTAACTAAATAAAACTCAATATAGATCCAAAAATAAATGAAATGTAAAATACAAAGCAAAACCATTGTTTTACACTGTTCTATAAATTGTTTACATAAATATCTAAATTTAAAATGCTCGGAACTCATTGAATTTTCATCACAGCCTAAAGTTCGTGCGTAAAAATGATTATAAATCTCTTTCATGTATAATATACAATATTTATAATGATTTAAATTTTTTAGATTTTCATCAGCTTTAAACTTTATTATTAGACAATAAAATCATAATGATAATATGCATTCCCTTAGTCTTGGGTATTATGGTATTATAATTATTTGCGTCTTTAGTCTTTTATTAGTATTAGCATTTAAATTGTGGAATAGGCTAGAGGAGTTTAAGGTTTCTTTTGAGTTAACAGCTTCTGTGATACAGTTCTATGGTTATACAAAAAGGTCATTGCCAAGTTTAAGAAAAATGAGGGTAAATTGTAATATTGGAGTTAAGCAAGGTTGCACCCTCTCCCCTACCCTTTTTGGCATTTACATCGATAAACTAGAATGGTCTTTAGAAGAAGCAGGTTGCGTCGACATGATATTGGCTCAGATAGTTGTCATCCTCCTGCTTTGTGCTGATGATATTGTTCTTATGGCAAGGTGTCCCTTTGATCTCGATAAGCAATGAAGAATTCTCAAATATTTTTTCTCTAGAACATGGTTATGACTGTCAACACCGACAAGACAAAAGTTAAGATTACAAAATCTAAGAAAGACACCTATGCCAATTTTATTTATATCCATATGTAAATAAACTTGTAATTTCCCAATGCTCCTGGCGACTAAGCCTGACGTCTTGGGGCTTGTCTTGGCCCTTGATGAGTGAGGTGCAGGAGTAATAAAACTAGGTGTTGTCTGCAAAGATGGTGTCATGGTCTTCCCCCCACCAACACTAGGTGTAGAATTAGGTCCAAACCCAGCAATACCAGGATAAGGGGCTCTATAACCATGTGCAACAAGAGCAGAGGGTTCAAGAATAGAGGCATGTTTTCTACTCCCTACACCAGGTTATTCTTCTTTTAAGAATGTCTACAAAAATAGAATTCGAGTCATGATCTCAGATTCGTTTTAAAAAATATGATGTATTCTTTAAATGGAGAAATGAAATATGATTATAAAAAGCATACATTATATGTATGAATGCAAGCCATCAAGTTTTTGCATATTTTTTCGTTTTCTAGTGTATCTTCACTGCCCATCAATTATACTAGTTCGGAAGCTATTTGTTAACCTTTTTCTTAATAGCTGCTAGAGGGTCATCATCTTCTGAAATGTCAACGTCATCAGCATTAGGATTAGGTGTTGATGTAGGAGTCTACAAATTATCATATCATTTAAGAACTATAAATCATGTAGCAATGAACTCTGCATTGGAATAAAAATGAACAATATGGAATGCAATAAAAAAAAATCACCATATACTATCTCACCTGACCATGGTCGATGCATTTCCCCTAATCATAAATCATAATCGAATATATGTTAACCATATATCCAAATTTGGGTGAAATCTCATTAACATTACGACATAAGGAATATATAACGAAAAAATAGTGAACATCTAGTATGCATGACTTTTAGTGAATAATGGACATGAGTTTTTAAGGATACTTGCATGATTCCTAGATCTTGTTCAAATTATAATTGACCCACAACTCCTTCCCCATAGGTATTGAATTTATTGTAGTGACCACAATTATGTTTCCCTCACAATTGACAAACACACAATTAGGTAGTTTGTTTGTGTTTCTAGGTTGAGTATTATTTATAAACCCACCAATATTTCCACAAGCTTTGGGCCTTCCATCGATATATTTGGAATATCCCTTGTCCTGATTGTTTTCTTTCATTTATTATAATTTGCACAAACTCCATATATGCGCATACTCGTTAGATATCTCGTTAGTCTACCCCAATGTGCATAATCATATGTTGGGCCAACATAATCCATTAGTTCAACCTCCTTGTTATATGGAAAATTCACACCATCCATTGTAAAGAGCCCCTGACCATGCAATGTAGATGGAGCAATTCAATATGTTCTTCCATTAATATTGAAATCCGTGTTTATTTCAGGAAGTGGTTTTGCTTCCCAATTCTTCAAATAATTTGTGTACATCAATGGAGCTTCTTTCACTTTAGTGCACTCATTTTCATAAGAGCACGACCCTCCTTTAGCTAGAAAATATTCCATACGTTTTTTAAATTTTCTTCCAACATTGCTACCTCTAGTTGATATTGATGTATTGCTAGATGCTTCGTCTTGTCTAGTTTGTTTAGGACAACCATCGCTATCTGAATATAGATTTGATATGTATCTATTTGGTTCTGTCTGCAATTAACGTAAAAAAAATATGAAACATCAACTATGTTATGGCTATATATTGTAAAATGTGATGACCATCTTAACATGTGAGATTAGTGGGTTCAAGGAGATCCTATTTCTTCATATTCTAAGGACCCTAAACAAGGAGGAAATAGCTATGCCTCCATAGACACCTAATTTAGTTTCTCCTCTAAAATTTGAAATCATGAATATCCTTCTCATGACTGATTATGGGACATAGGGCTTTCTTATTAGTTGGGTCATCACATCTAGTTTTCGTGCTAAAATTCATCATTATAAGGTAAGCCAGATATACACATGGGAATCATTGTCTCAAAAGATGTTGAATGTCGTCTATTGTATTGAAGCAAACATAGCTTGTGGATTGATTCATTCCTTAGGGATTATTTGATGTCATTACCATACATTAAGGATTCTTTCCGTATTCTTTTTCTCATTATTATGTAGATGTATTTGTGTCGGTTATGAAATTTAAGGATTATATCTTATCCATGGTTCAATTTAAGGAGTGTAGGTCACTATATACATATACATATACATATACATATACATATACATATACATATACATATATATATATATATATATATATATATATATATATATATATATAAGGAGTGTGGGTCACTATATATATATATAGATATATATATGGGAATCATTTTCTTTGTAAGATGTTACCCAAGGAGTTTCAAACTGGTGACCTAACACAAGGATTTGTTGAAATTTGATTGATCTTTGATCTTTAATTCTTTTAGATGTAGATACTTGAAGCAATGAGACAATTCAATCTATGAAATTCATACAACCATAACACAAGATATACCCTGGGGAAAATCCTCAAAATTATGAGAACAAAAACCCCAACAATTCTTCTCCATATAATATAATGGATAACATAGAATGATTTCTTTTACAACATAGAAGATTGCTTTCGGAAGATAAGATATCACCAAACTTCTTGGTGAATATACAAAAGCAATAGAGAAGAGAGATCAATCGGATGTGTGCCCAAAACAACAATAACAAGCAGGAACAATACCCCACACAAAGAGAAGTGCCTTGCCTTCAATGGAGAAGAGAATTCGCTTCACAATGGATTCAACAATCCTGTATAAAATATTTATACATTCTTCTCTTCTATTTTTAACTTCTAACTTCAGGATAAAATCGACCTCACACTGGATGTGTTAATCTTGCATGGAGTGTTGCACCCCATTTCTCATGTAGTGCTTCATCTCACTGAGCCGTCACTTAGGATGAACTCACCTCTTAACTGAAAGCTTGCACAGTTAGTTAGGTGGCTAAATTAAGTGTCGACATGCAATTGTCACAACTCACGTGTCATATTTTAGGTTAACATAAGTGTCATGATGCAATAACACTTAGTTAACTAGATCTTCTCTTTAACTGAAGTGTCATCTTTTAGTTTAACTAAAGTGTAAATAATTTAGTTAACTAGTCACTTTTATTTAACACTTAGTTAACTGAAATCATGCCGATTGATTTACTTGAAGTGACCACTGTGATTTATTTAGTAATTGAGACATATATTTAACTGATTCTTTAACTAAATAATTGATAACTGAAGCTTTAATAATTTGAGTTCTCTTTAATTAGCTGAAGTGTCTGCATGGGCAATTTTGAATTCTCTTGATCTCTATGCTTTATCTTCTATTTCTTTATCTCTTACTGCATGATCAATATGTTCTAACTTTAATTATCCATAACATTACATTACACTAACAAGAATTATTGGATGCTATGATCATATTATATTATTCTGGACCAAATGATCATATGCTAAAGTAATTCACTTTATTGGTGATCAATCTCTAAAGGAGACTTAATAGCAATCTGGTGCTCATGGTTAATAATATATCACACAACATTAAATGCTTTTAACAAGTAAAGCATGGCCTTTATATGGAAGGTCCGCCTCTATACGAGAGGTCCATATCATGGATACATTTATGTGGAAGGTTCACCTCTGTATGAGAGGTCCATCTCATGGATACCTTTATACGGAAGGTTCACATGATAATCATGACTTGATACACACAAGTTAGAAGCCTTGTCCAACAAGAATTTAAAACATCATTACTTTGATCAATTACCAATACACGGGAGGAATAACCTTTACACATAAGGAAATCAAAGTGCTCACCTCTATATGGGAGGATCAATATTGGATTCACAAGATTGGTATGGAGAATGTCTCCTGATGTTGTATATTTAACACTCCCTCTCAGTGAGGGATTCATTCTCTTCCATACCAAGCTTGTCTCGGAAGTACCTAAACTTCGTCAATGACAAAGGATTTTTTAACACATCTGCAATCTGCTCATCCATAGCAATGTATTGAAGTTTCATTGTACCTTTCTGGACCATGTCTCGGATGAAGTGATACTTCATTTCAATGTGCTTCGACTTGTCACGAAACACTGGGTTTTCAGAAATACTGATGCAACTTTGATTGTCACACCTAATAATTGTAGGCTAAATCTTTTCACTGAACAACCCTGCAAGTAGCTTTCTAAGCTACACTGCTTCTCGAGAGGAAACACTAGCAACTATGTATTATGCTTCGGTAGTGATTTGGGCTATTGAAGCCCGCTTCCTACTAGACCAAGATATCATAGTTGATCCTAGGCTATAACAGTAGCTGGATGTTCTCTTATAGTCCACAATGATTTATCCCTAGTCTGAGTCTGTATAACCAAGTAACATGAATCCTCCACTGGAGGCATATCTGAGTCCATATGAAATTGTACCTCGAAGGTACCTAAGCACATTCTTAGCAACTTTCCAGTGTATATGTCTTATATTAGACATAAATTGACTCATAATGCTCACATCATAACATATATCAGGTCTCGAATGTATCAAGTACATTAGCAAACCTATAAGCTGTCTATACAAAGTGGGATCTACTGGATTTGATCCAAATCATGAATCATGAAGTTTCCTCAAATTGGAAACCATCAGTGTAGTCATAGATTTGCAATCTATCACGCCAAACCTGTGCAATATATCCACACTGTACTTTCCTTGAGATAGAAAAATTTCATCTTTTCTTTTCCAGATCTCAAGGCCAAGAAAGTAGTGCATTAGACCTAAGTATTTCATCTTGAACTCTGAGGTGAGCTCCCTCTTGCACCAAGCAATCAAATGTTCCTCTCTAGTGAGAAAAAAATCATCAAAATACATAACCAATATCAATGGTTGGTTCTTCACTACTTTGAAGTAAAAATTTGGATCAGCTTCACTCTTACAGAAATGAAGTTTCTGAAGGTAGCTATCAATTCTGGAGTACCACTCCCTAGGGGCTTGCTTAATCCCATATAGGTATTTCTTTAGCTTGCAAACATGCGACTCCTTCCCATGCACCACAAATCCCTTAGGATGCTGAATATAAACCTCTTCCTCAACCTCATCATTGAGAAAGGTTGTCTTCACATCCATCTAGTGAAGTTTCTATCCTAGAACAGATGCAAGTGCAATCATTGCTCAGATTATGGTGTACCTTGCCACATGGGAAAAGGTATCATAATAATCGATGCCTTATTTCTGAGAGAAACCTATGGAAACGAATATAGATTTATACTTCTCAATGCTACCATTCGCAGTATGCTTTATCTTGTAAATCCATCTAGAAGACATAATGGGATTCCCATCAGGTTTGGGAAAAACCTCCCAAACATCATTCTTCATTATAGAGTTGTACTCTTATGTCATTGCATCTTTCCAAACTTGCTGCTTTGAAGCTTCTTTGTATGAGGATGGTTATGAATGACTGATGTGACTCCTCAGTGAAAAATACCCTGAATATCTATCAGGTTTCTTGCGCTCTCTAGATGAGCCTCTTGGTGCTCCATGATTCTCTGCATTTTGTAAGATGTCTCAGCACCAAGCAAATCTTGTTTTAGTAGGAGTTTCATCAGGTGACCTCTCAACCAGTTCTACTAGTTCTTTAGGAGCTAGCAGCAATCTGATCCATCTTCTGGTTTATCCCTCTCTAACTCTGAAGGGGGAGAATCATACTCGGGATACTCCATCTATGAATCACATTGAATCTCTTTCGATATTTTAAAAGAAGCTTCCTCGTGGAAGGTAACATCTCGGCTGAATTCAATGTGTCTCTCACAAGATACATATATTCGGTATGCTTTGGATGACTCGCTATAACCCACAAAGGTGACTTTATTTCCAGAAGGCTCCATCTTTGTTCTCTTTCTTTCAGTACATGAATGTATATTGGGCTCCTGAAGATCCTCAAGTGTGAAATGTCTGTCTTCTCATCGGTAAACACTTCTTTTGGTGTCTTCTCATGTAGAATGGTATGCGGGATTCTATTTTGGATGTACACAGGTTTACGGGTGGCTTCTACCCATAATGAGGTAGACATATCTTGATCATGCATCATGGATTTTGCAGCCTCGGGTATGGTTCTATTCTCTCTTTCGGCAACCCCATTTTGCTGAGGGTTGTATGGTACTATTAACTTTCTATATATTATTGCATCACTACATATCTCATTAAATGCATGTGAATCAAATTCACCTCCATTATCATACCTTAATGCACGGATGTGATTTTCTTTCTGATTTTCAACTAGGGCCTTAAAATCTTTAAATTTGTGAAGAGTTTCACTTTTATCCTTCATGAAATAAATCCATGACCTCCTAGAAAAATCATCTATGAACAGTACATAATATAAGAAGCCACTCAGGGAAGGGGATGACATGGGACCACATACATCAGAATGTATTAAATCTAAAATCCCTTTAGATCTAGTAGAACTGCTAGAAACTTTGTTCTTAACATTCTTCCCAAGTGCACAACCCCGACATACACTATCATGCTCAAAATCAAATATGGGCATACCTTTTACCATCTTTTGACTTCCTGGTAGCACTTTGTAGTGTAGGTGTCGAAGCCTTCAATTTCATAGCTTGCATGGACTGATACTGTGGAGAAACATAGATTGAATGTACTTCCCAGGTACCTTGTAGAGTCCTCCCTCTTGAAATCCAATCACAACAGAAGATTCTAGGATTTTTTTGTTTAGGCATAAAAGTGCTTTATTATCCATGAAGATAAATTGGAAGCCCTTGTCTTCAGGAACCGAAATTGAGAGGAGGTTCTTCTTCAAGCCTATAACATATAGAATGTCCTCCACATGTAGAATATCACAAATGGTTAGCTGGAATGAGATGTGTTAACACTTATTATGGTTTCCACTAGGGAAGGTGAAGGAAAGACCCCACCCAAATTCCCAAGGTCACCCATCGGCTGGTTGCACCAAATAAAATGTTAGGAAGCCCAAAAATGGCTAAGTATAGGGAAAATCCAAGCCAGGTCACCGAGCCGCAGTAGGAAAATGGGAGAAAACTAGCAATATGGGCTTCTTTCGTAAAAAAAGGAGATTCGACGGCCAGGATTGAACGGCGGGATCAGATCTAGGGTCGAAAATGCATTTTGCAAGCCAATTTTCCGAGTCCCGAATCCGCATTGTGGATTGTGGATTGCAAAAAGAAATTTTCCAGGGAGCGCAAAGATAAGTTTCTGCATTCCGCATTCCGCATTGCGGACTGTGGATTGCAGAATGACAACTTTCCAAATGGAAAAAAGTAAGTTTCCACATTACGCATTCCGCATTCCACATTAAGGACTATGGATTACGGAATGACAGCTTTCCAAATTGCAAAAAAGTAAGTTTCCGGATTACGCATTCTGCATTGTGGATTGCAGATTGCGGAAAAGTGATTCTCCATTAAGAGCGAGGCCAAAATTCCAATCCTCACATGCCACATGGTGGATTGCGGATTGCGGAAAGGGAAATTGTGGGGAGGTAATTGCGGAAAGAAAATTGTAGATCGAGGAAGTTTTGCACAACAAATTACAGTCATTGGGAATGGATATTTTCACAGAGAAATGGCGTGTTTTCGAACGATGAAGGAGGCTTGTTTTAGTTACCCATCCTAATCAATCTAAAATTACCTGATCCACGGGATGAATAGATGGCTTCCATGGCCCAATGGTGCACTTCTAGCACAAGTGTTTCCTTCCTCCTCGCATGACAAAATCGATGGTTGTTGATCCAGGCAGCCTAGCTTGAGCAACCTCATCATTACTAGTACAACTTTGTTTTGAATCAGTTAAGATATTTTGATGTTTTGTAAGCCTATAAAGGCAAGGTTCGAAGTAGACCAAAGGGTTGGACATTTTGTTTTCATAGATATTACTGCTCTGCACTTGTATTAAACTCGGCCTCTTAATTCAATGAGCAGACCCAATTTTGGAGCTTGAGATTCCTGTGATGTGTGTTGTTTCCTATGCATGTGTTCTTGCTTTGTATTTCCATTAATTTTTTACTTCTACAGTACCTAAAGATCAAGATTACATGGTCTAGAATTCATGCGCACATGCTCCGGATGCATATGACTAGGTAGTACACCCTTTCCTCTTGAAGTTGCAAGTTAGAATTCATTCTTAAATGCTCTATCCTTGTTTCTGAACTTGTCTCCTTCCTCTACCTTCACCTGTTGATTACTTTGATGTGAAAGAACCATATCTACCTTGCCTCCTACCCCTACAATCGCAGTCCAAATATTCCATTGATGAAAGTAACGCACCAAAGTTGACTCCATGCCCAACTGTCCTCCTGTCCTTAACTCTAACCAACCAAAAAAAACCCTTTCAATTCATTGTTTGAAGGTCTAGCCACCACTTTGACCGATATACCAGCCCATTCAGGCTGCATCCTGTTGCTGGAAGCACAAAAGGGAGATCCCTCCCTATGTTTGGAAAGGTTAGTTTCCACCCACTAAATATTGGTTTACAATAGTTACACCATGATCTTTCCTGCCACAACCCAGGAAAATCTTGGGTGATAACATTCTGGTGACTCCGCTGGGGACAATCTCTGGTTTTCACGGTATAAAATTAGAGCTCTGAGGGAGAACAAAGAGTCTGAGGTTCCAAGGTTGTATCATTTTCCCTGGCGACTGCAACTTACATTCTGGCGATTCCACTGGAGATCGAGATTATTTCAAAATATTTGTATTAGATCAGAGTTGATTACTGAGGGTGAACCATAGTCATACGCCAAGAGGATCCTACATTATTCTTGTGGCGAGTCCATCTTTCGAATAAGAGAACCATTAGGAGAAAGTCTGGGTCCCAGGGGAATACCTACCAGAATTCATCCAGATCTTGAGCTACCAAAATTTACTTCAGACACAGAGAAGGTCATCAAGAAAGCAAAGAGAATCCAGGTAGGTATTTCTCTATTAGCTAGGCCCTTTTCTTTACCTAAGAAAGAAGCATATGTTATAGAAAACATCCCTCGAAGTTTAAGTATTGAGTCTTCCCCATTCGGATATAGGCCTAAGACTGATCTAAGGGAAACCTTGTTTGACCAAAGAAAATTCCAGACCCATTGCCTGAGTGCTTTGTGGGAAAATCTACAATCCTGGGAAGAAACTAATGGCCTGTCTCCCTTCACTAAAGCTACTGGCCAAAGTACCGAAGTCCTGAGTATCACTCCCGTTGTTCCTAAAACTCCCTCTGCTCCCAAGAAAAATATAAGAGTCATGCCTGCCAGATATGGTCCTTTGTCCCTCCTAGCATATCCCGATGACCTACCTATGGGCTATGCCCAACGCCTCATGAGATTTGATGGGGAGGGAAGAGTCTCTATGCAGCAGCATATAGACCAGTTCAATGACTTCACAGACCTAGAAGAGGTGGATGAAGATGATGTTAAGATGAGGTTTTTTTCTCAAATCCTAGTAGGGGAAGTGAAGAAATGGTTTAAGGCCCTTCCAAATAAAGGAATATCTACCTATGAAATATTTGAAGAAGCTTTCCTTGCCAGATGGCAGGACAAGCAAAAACCTCTCCAGATTCTCACCCGGTATGAAAATACAAAGAAATCAAATGTTGAGACTGTCAAAGAATTATCATCCAGGTTAATGAGAATGTACAATTCCATCCCTGTGGACATAAAACCCCTTATAGGGGCAGCCAAGCTTCATTTTTCCAACTGCTTTGAAAACAAATTTTCTCTCATGCTGAGAGAAAGGAGATCTGCCACTCTACCTGATATGGTGCAAGATGCATTAGAAGTGTAAGCCAACTTGATGGCCTCAGGTAAAATGAAGGACATAACTGAAGCTAAGAAAAAGAGATGCAGTGAAGCAGTGTAACCTTCCACATCCCAATCCATGGATGCCAAATTTGTGCAAATGATGAGAACTATGGAAACACTAGTGGATATGATCTCCCTTGATAGCAGGCTTCCTACCAAAGAAAACCCAGAGCCTCAGGATCGAAATAACAATCTCGGAAGACCCCCTGCCCCACAAGGAAGACCTAGAGAGCCAAGAAATCCTAAGAATCAGCCAATCAGACCACCTTTTGCTGAGAAATTCATAGATGAAGAAGAGGAAGATAGATAGGATGAAGACCAAATCCATCTCTTTGATCAAATCCAACCCTAGTTCTATTTGACTAAAGATGAAGATGACCAGTCTTCCCTACAATCTGATGATGTCCTTGGGGAATCATAGTCTGACCAGTACCAAAGAGGGCTCCACAACGCCATCTGTGAGTTCGAGAGGAAACATAATTTGAGGAGTAGAAAAGTAACAGTAGATCGAGGAAAGGCTGTTGTTGATCCATCCTCTTCTCAGCCACCAAAAAAGGAAATCCTTGGGAGAAAAGACCCAAAGGCTGCAATCCCTAATGATACTCTTGGGAAGGGGGAAAAACCTCCTAAGAAGAGTTCAGAAGGGAGAGATGAAGGTGAGATGAAGATAGCAGAGAAGGCCCATACTGCTTTCAGTTTGGAGAATGAAATATCTAAGATTAAGATCTCCATCGCTGTTGGTGTCCAGTTTTGTCACCATTTTTGAATATCAAATACACTATGAGCGGCATTACTTTCACCATTTTTGATGTCCTAAGTCACTATGTTTTCCATTCAGACTATCAAATGGAGCAGGTATGTATTTATTCACACATCATATGAATTTTGGGTAAAAATTGTTATATTATGGTTTATTGACATTTATTTGGCTTGTTTAGTAACTACATTTCGTTTCACAGGTTCTGGCTCTCAAACAAATCTTCAATTGTATGCTTATTGAAGTTGTGGACGATCAGCTGCATTCATCCCACCATTAAGACCCGCATTCAACACGCGAGTTTGTTGGTTGAGGTATGCTCGGCTCGTTAGAGAGTAAACCGACACGTGGGTTCTGTTTGGGACATGGTCCTGATGGTATGTGAGCTGATGTTCTGGAAGATCCTTTCTCCTACATGCTAAACTCGACATCACATCCATCTCTGCCCACGTCAAAGGAGCATTGACGCTTCAACAACTGTGTGAAGGATCAATGCCATGGAATTTGGGAAAAAGCTCTGTGCGTTGTCATGAAACTTTATGAGGTCGTTCCTTGGTTTATGAGTTGTGGCAGGAAGCTGAGTAGAGATGCTCTTTCATTATGAGTTGTCACGAGATGTTAAACAGAGCCGTTTTCGTGTATTGAAGACTGTCTATTATTAGAGCAGTCGACCACTAAAGGGTTGACTTGCTCCCCCAATTGTAACACTGTATAAATAGACGTCTTTGTAACAAAGATGAGTTAGTCCTTAGTGAGTAGTCAGTCAGTATTTTATCTTTAGACTTGTTAATCTCTTTCAGTTGCAAATAGATACAGAAGCACTGTAACTCTGTCTTTTTATTTAATACATCTCTGTTCCAATTTTATGGAAATCTACCAACATGCATCGTCATTGACTAATTAAGGCTCAGCCTCTGTTTGCTGAGATGGGCCCCTCAACGACCAGTAGTCTTTTGTCTGTGTATATACTCTGTGTTTGTTTTCTGCAGATAAAATTGTGTTGTTTATTTCATCTCTGTATTTATGTTACATGTGATGTTTTTCTCCTGTAATATAATTGATGTTCTGTTGTTTACATAGATGAGATTTCTGTTTTGTGCTATGTATTTTGTCATTGTTCATGTTTGATGGTTTATATAAATAATATTTCTGTGTTATGTTATATGTATCCTATTGTTATTTACGTTAATACTGTTTTAGAATATAATTGGTGACCGGTCACACTTAGGTTCATTTAGCTTGCTTTATAGGTTAGGTTACACTTAGGATTATTTGGTTTGCTTAAATAGCTTAGGTTACATTTGATTTATTTCATTTGCTTGAGTAGTTTAGATCACATCTAGTCTCTTTAGTTTGCTTAAATAGTTTTAGTTGAAAGATTTAGTTTGCCTAGTTAATTTAGAATCTAGTTAACTTAACTCCCTAAATATGCTCATAGTCAAAACTAAAGTTCTATAATTTCTTTTCTGTAGCAGTAGATTAGATTTAGTCACATTCCAGTTTCATTTTTAGGATAAAATAGAAATAGCTAGTTTCCTAAATTATGATTGACATAGATGGCTTTTTCTCATCTCTAGCTCTTAATTAGCTTATTCATTTCTTCCCCTGCCCTGTAGGATCATATGCATCAGCCAGCTGGTAGGTAAGATCATCCCATCTTCTCCTTCTTGTATCTTAAATCGTTTCTTCTATCCAAACTGTCATTCGGACAGACATCCGGCCCGACATTCGGACCTTAATAATTCTTGCATCATTTTGCTTAATTAGAATTCAGTTTCTTAGGTTTTTCAAATTGTAATCTCTTTTAGCATTTTTTTTTAAGAGTCATTAAGATCTTGTTGTATTTCGCATGAATTTTTAATCAAGCTTATGTTATCATCTTTAGTTGTCATTCTCTCTTTCCTTAAACCTTGCTTTAATTGTTTACAAGTTATCTTTCTCGTATGTTTGAATCATTAATGCTTTATGGTTACAGAATTTAGTTTTATTTTTAGCGCAGTTTGTTGTATGTTAATAATATCAATATTAGGTTAGGTTTAGAAATTTCATTCTCCAAATCATCTCAGTCTTGAATTATTCTTCTCATGCTAATAAGGAATTCATGAAATAGGATTTAGTTCAAAAGTTAAACATCTTTATCAAGTTTTCTACTTGCTTCTGAATTACACATCTTTATCACATTTTCTACTTGCTTTTGAACTAAACATCTTTATCAAGTTTTCTACTTGCTTCTAGACCTCATTAATTTCAAGTCTCTCGTTTATAGATAGAAGATAGGTCAGTATGTTTAAATTTAATTGTAGTTGGATAATATTTAGCTTGCATTTATTTGTAGAAGTTAAATTAGATTTAGTTCCATTTTGTTTTCTTGTTACCTCTGAAAGTCACGTCGATACATTCACCCCTATTCCCATTACATTTGATACACTTCCTCAGGATACCCAAGGAGAATGGAATTAGAATGCTTTAGTGTAGTGTTGAATGGTTGTTGAAGTCATTAATAGTTTATAATCTGCTTTAACTTAGTTTTCTGTTCATATGATTGAGTTATCCCATAGGTAGGTCTTCACTTTCTTCTAATTCCTAGATTAGAATTTGAGAATTGATTAAGTAGTTTCTATTCTTACAAAGAGTAATCTGTTTTTGTCTTCTCTATTGTTTAATCATAGAATAGAGTAGTATAGTTCGACATTATTTTGATCTGGTAGTTTAGATAGGTTTAGTTAGTTTCTTTGTTGTCTTTCTGAAGTTTGACTTGGTTTTTCATTTTGAAAGATATTTCAATCTTTTCTTTATTAAATCTTTTTAAGGTCTGACAAGTTGAAATTTAGGTATGATTCTACCTGAGCATATACTTTGCCTCAACTCTAATATTACCAACCTTGGTTGATAATTAAATATTAGGTGTTTTCTTTGAGATAACTCACACACCCAACATTTTGGTGCCGTTGCCGGGGAGTTGTAGATAGATAGGTAGAATTCTATTGTAGATAGGTAGAACCTTCTCTTAGGGATAGATTTGAATTTCTTTCTTTTGATAGGGTGGTGGTAGGTTAGCGTTAAGACGAGAGGTAAGAACCTGTGCATCTGTTATAACAAGCATCCCCAAAACCCAACAATAGTAGTTTTGCAGTAAGAATTTATTTCAGTTGTAATTTTTCATGAATAGGTTTAGAGACCGACAAGGTAGATCTATTAAAGCTAAAAATCCCTACTAAAATTCCCACTAAGCTATGCGGGGAGTGTGTCACCCCAACTTCTAACTTAACATAAAGGTATTGGAAGACACCCAAAGGGGATATTCCCATTCGGAAAGCTAAGAAAGTCCCTTCTGGAAATCAATTAGGGGAACCCATAAGGACTTTAGAAGATTCTATTTTTAAGGAAATTCCACTAAAAAGAACCTCAAATACACAGAGACTGAACCTAGACAATAGAAAAAAAAATAGAACATATTCACCAAGAAAGGAACCACCTAGGTCTTCTCTCTCTGGCAGTCGAATCTTCATAGAGAATGAAGAACATGCTTGTGGGAGTTACTCTAGGAGCAGAGGGAAAAGTGGAAGACACTCTCGAGAATTTTATGCTAGGAACATAAAAGAAAACACATCCGGTTCCGATGGAGGTACAAGGGTAGAGTTGGAAAACCCATTAGAAAAATTTAAGTCATATATCCTAGAAGCAATAGGTTCTCAACTAGATACACTACAAGCTAAAAGGAGGCAAGATGAGGAGTGGGAAGCAATGAGTGTTTTTTGTCCTAGGTGTAGGATTGAACATCCTCAACAGGGGTATCCATGGAATAATTTCCCAGTTTGTCACCTTTGTATAGTAAAACATCCGATTGATAATTGTCCATCATTGTCTGGAATGCAAGCAATATACAAAAGTGAAAACTTTGGTGGACCATCTAGGAGGCCTTGGAAACCTAAATATCAACCATCGTATCAAGGCTCATCACCAATTCCACCCTATCCTTATCTACCTCCTCAACAATGGAACACTTCAGGTTGGAAGAATCGACCACCACAATACCCTCCTCAGAATTCTCAACAACATCAATGGTCGCATGTATGGAGGAGACTAGCCTATTCTCAACCACCTCTTCCTATGCCTAACTATCCTTACCCACCTAATATCCAACAACTTTTGCCTAGATTTGTACCTCCTTCAATACCCCCTATCCCAAATCAACCTCACCATTTCCAGAATGAGAATCCTCCAAATCCTACAATATTTCTAGCACAACCGATACCAAATTCTAACCATAAACCAACCCAAGCTTTTAATAGCATTGGGTTGTTATCTCTTCCATCATATGTCATTCCAACCACACCAATACATGAGATTCAAATACGGTTTGGAATAATTATGCAAGATAAGCCCGAGTCATCAGTCATTATCCAAGAAGAGAATGAAGAAGTTAAAACAATTGATGATTCTCAAATCTCCCCTATTGTAAATGGACATAGACCTAGACCTTATCATCAACCGATATCTAAAACAAAATTTTATGCAAATACCTTCCAACAAAAGGAGATAAAGCTGGTAGAAGAGGAAGTTATTCCTTCTTCTCCTGGTCCTTGAATTATTTTGGGTTATCTTCATTTGTATATATGTGAATATGTTTTTATTCTTCAATAACAAGAGTCATTTCTAATAACTGATTGCATTTTTTTAGGAAACTCATTATTATGATCAGCTTATGAAATTTTTCCAATTGAAATAGGAAGACTCTTTCTCCTTTTCTTTTCCAAAATTCATATAGTTCTTTCTTTTTGTACATATATGTTGTTTTGAATAAATTTGAAATCATTTAACAAGTGGATTTTCAATATGATTACAAGAACCTCACAATCAGCTCATGCAATATTTGAAAGAGGAAGTGCTCTAAAAAATACTTATAATTCTCTTTCTCTTTAGATTATCTGTGGAAATTAAAAATTGAAGTGTTCTCTATATCATCTTTAACCACTTTATTTTATGATTCCATATGGTATTTGATTCAGACATGTACATTTTTTATTTATCATCAGAACAGCTGCTTAAAGACCTACTTTGATTTCTATGATTTAAAAAAAAAAGTTATATATTACACCTATGGACTACTAGTTCATCCTAGACTCATTATCAAAACTTGTCCCTCAAAGCATCTTTAAAAAGTAGCTCAAAAGGGAATGATATTTTCTATTATGTGGGCAAACATTACTGACTTTTATGAAGAAGATAGACTGAGAAGTCAAAGAACAACTTTAGGTTATTATCTTTTGACATGATCTATAATCTAGGCCATTTTAAATAAAATTTACTCAGAAGGGTCATTCTAAAGTTTGAATTATGTGTTTAACAGGCTTAGCACACTCTAGTGCCAACCAGCTTCCGTAAAAAAGAAATATACATATATATCATTATATGAGGCGAACCCGCCAGGGTACTGAATAGGCTTGCTGGCAGCGGTTCCATGCTAAGTAATATCAAAAATATATAAGGAAGCTCAGTAAGTGCAAGTAAACCCATCGGGGTACTGAACAGGCTCGTTAGCAATGGGGCTATGCTTGTATGGTACCAAGATAAACCCATTGGGGTACTGAATAGGCCTGCTAGCAGTGGGGCAATCTCGGGTAAAAGAGGTTTGGTTAATGCATCGCTATCCACATGGCTCATAAATACCCTGAGTATACAAACATATGTTTAGGCCAATTATTTATGCTGTCATTAGAGAATAGCTGTAAGTTGGAATTGGACCTTGTCATCTAATTCACACATTACCTAAGATATGTCTATCCTAGAAATGAGACCCATAACTATAGAAGTCTCATAAACTTTACAGTGAACCTTATTTATATTCTTTGGATGACAAGAAATCTTTACAATGAGTCATGCATGAGCAGTTTTCCTATGGCATTTTCTGTATATCAATTATACTATCATTCTTCACATGGTCTTCTTAAGCACTGTTGTGTTCTTTTTTATGAATGTACATATCTAAATCATCTACATTTACTAGTTGATATTTTATTTTCCTCTATTATTACAGTATTTTTAGAATCTATTGGAAAATCTTTCAATTTGATTAATTTTTCTTTGACGGCTTGAGGACACGCCATATTTTTGGTTTGGGGGAGATTCAGAATTGGTTTTTCTACTCTTTGAATATTGATGGAAAAGATCATGTATCTCTGGTAAAATAATAAGGTATTTTCGGGATGATGCAAAGCAGAAGAAAGCTTGTTTTGACCAAAGACAAATAAGAGAAAACGTGACTTTAAAAGCAAGTTTACAACATCTCTGGTGTACTGACAAGCTCCAGAAAAATTCTCTGCATACTCAGCAGTAGCCAGATCCATCAAAACATGCTTTTGTACAAAGGTCTGTATGAAGGGTTGAATGAAGGGTCGAATGACGATCCAAATACGCTGACAAACAAGGCAAATAAATAGCGATCTGAAGGGAGTATTGAATGAAACCATAGCTTATATTATACTAAGAAATTTTATTTTTATTTTTATTTTTTATTTATTTTTGATATATCTAACTAACTAGACATAACAAGGATTGAATTAAAATGCTATCTTTGCATACTCATAAATCAATCAATCATATATTTTGGGCGCTGTCTTATGATCCTTATCCTCAATTTAAGAGTTATCATGCCACCTATCATTTATTCACTAAGGTATCATGATCTTTCATGTGTAATTATGTCCCTCATAAAATTTATGTTCAACCTGTCCAAAGTTTTACTTTGGACATGGTTGAATAAATTACAAACCATATGAATTCATCATTACATAGCTCTAAGGTGGCACATGACTCAAGGAAGCTCAAATTATTGTGTATCACTTGTATGTCTGAGATCTCTCTCCACGATCGTTCAGTCGTCCAAACGGCCCTTGTTTTAAATGTACCCCCTGCATAGACCCTACCTCATTATGCTCATTCTTCATCTGCTCTGAACTGATCAAACCCCATCCACTGCAATTTCATGCATTCCCTCTATTCACCCGTTCAAAATTCCTACCCGCTATGAGCTTGGAAGTTACCAGGATCTCCTCCACATTTCCAAGTTTAAGGATTACCATGAGATATTCCTGTGTGCTGGATGGGGTCCGTTCCTTTGCCTCCTTGACGGTCATGACCACAAAATCTCCTTCCTGTTTGCAAAAGGGTTTGATGGTAAGACAACCAAGGTCGGCCATCTTACCTTTTCGGTGACAGAAGAAGCCATAGCCACAGCTATGAAGCTTCCCAGGGAAGGTTCCCGTTGGCACAAGCATTTTTTTCTCCCACAGACAGCCCATGAGTTCGCCCTCAAGCCCGAGTATCAGCACGTTGAAGGTGCAAAAGGGGTTCACCGAGAATGGGTTAGGCCCGATTACCTTGAACCATTGACCATCATTTTTCACTTAATCACCTGTGACGGTAATTTTTCATTCTTCAAAGCCTTTCATTTTCGATTATTGGCACACTTTGTTAATAATCAACCCCTAAATTTCCCTTTCTATTTCCTAAAAATACTAGAAAAGATGTCTAGCCAGGTTCAAAAGAATACTATTAACCATGCTGGTAGTTTGTATCACCATTGCCTTATAAAAATCCTAATCACCCACCAGTTGGAAGGAAAGGGCCAAACTTGGGAATGCTTTGTCTTTGAAACCCTGAACCCTCACCTAATCCAGAAGCCGACTATTAAATACCCTTCCTCTTGAAAAATCCATCGTTTCCTAACCTGTAGAAATGAGCCAGCCCAAAACTTTACCCAGAAAGAAAAACTTTCCAAGGTTGTAAGGCTTAGTGAGGATGCCTCGGGAGAAATATGCCCTAATCATGCATCTTCCCCTGAGCATGCCCACGAGGATACAACCACAAAACCATCATTCTTTTCACTCATACCCATGAATTCAAGAAGGGCTAATCGTGACCAGACAATCGACCCGACCATCATCCAATTCGACGACCAGACCATTGATCAGTTCATCAATCAGTCAGTCATTGAGACAATGCACCCGGACAATATCGACGATCAAGCAAATGACCCCATCCTTGAGTCCCCTCTCCTCATGTTGGCCAAACTATCAACCAATTTACTTAAGGACTCTGTCTTGGAGCCTGTCTCTGCACATACTGAAGATAAGGCCGTTGAGGCACATATTACATCTACCGATCCCGAACTACCTTTAAAGGGATCAAGCCCACAAAAGGACCTTGTGTCCTTAACAGAAGTCTCTGTTCCACTCTAGCAGACTGTGGATAGACTAAACTAGGACATAGTAGAGATTAAGAGCCAGAATGAGAGGTATGAAGAGATCATTTCTGGGCTTCATCGAGATAACAGGGAGTTGCGTTTCCAGTTAAAATCTGTGGAAAATTTAAATGAAGCCAAAACAACTTCCAACCTCTCTCTCCATTTGAAGTATGAAAATTTGAAGGACCAACGCCAGAAGTTGAAAGCTAAATTCACTTCCTCGTCTAATTCAAAGGCAACTGCTACCGCAGCTCAGCCTTCTTCCTAAATTTTGCTCTGTTTTCTCAGTGGGACCTGGCATATCTCCGGTTTGGGGGAATGTTGGTGTCCAGTTTTTTCACTATTTTTGAATATCAAATACACTCTGATCGGCATTACTTTCACCATTTTTGATGTCCTAAGTCACTCTGTTTGCCATTCAGACCGTCAAATGGAGCAGGTATGCGTTTATTCACACATAATATGAATTTTGGGTCAAAATTGTTATATTATGGTTTATTGATGTTTGTTTGGCTTGTTTAGTAACTACATTTCGTTTCACAGGTTCTAGCTCTCAAATGAATCTTCAATTGGATGTGTATTGAAGTTGTGGATGATCCACTGCATTCATCCCACCGTTTAGACCCGCATTCAACCCGCGAGTTTGTTGGTTGAGGTATGCTCGGGCCGTTTGAGAGTAAACCGACACATGGGTTCCATTTGGGACGTGCTCCTGATGGTACGTGAGCTAATGTTCTAGAAGAAAATTTCTCCTGCACGCTCAGCTCGACATCACATCCATATCTTCCCATGTCAAAGGAGCATTGACGCTTCAAAAACTGCGTGAAGGATCAACGCCGTGGAATTTGGGAAAAATATCTGTGCGCTGTCATGAAACTTTATGAGGTCGTTCCTTGGCTTACGAGTTGTCAGAGGATGCTGAGTAGAGCTGCTATTTGGTTATGCGTTGTCATGAGATGTTAACCTGAGTTGTTTTCGTGTATTGAAGACTATCTATTATTAGAGTATTCGACCACTAAAGGGTCGACTTGCTCCCCCAATTGTAACACTGTATAAATAGATGTCTTTGTAACAGAGATGAGTTAGTCGTTAGTCAGTAGTCAGTCAGTCTTTTATCTTTAGACTTGTTAATCTCTTTCAGCTGCAAATGGATACAGAAGCACTATAACTCTGTCTTTTTATTTAATACATCTCTGTTCCAATTTTATGGAAATCTATTAGCATGCATCGTGATTGACTAATTAAGGCTCACCCTCTGTTTGTTGAGACAGGCCCCTCAATGACCAACGGTCTTCTATCTGTGTATATACTCTACGTTTGTTTTCTGTAGATAAAATTGTGTTGTTTATTTCATCTCTGTATTTATGTTATACATGATGTTTTTGTCCTGTAATATAATTGATGTTCTGTTGTTTACATAGATGAGATTTTTGTTTTGTGCTATGTATTTTGTCATTGTTCATGTTCGATGGTTTATATAAATAAGATTTCTGTGTTATGTTATATGTATCCTATTGTTATTTATGTTAATACTATTTTAGAATATAATTGGTGACCGGTCACACTTAGGTTCATTTAGCTTGCTTTATAGGTTAGGTTACACTTAGGATTATTTGGTTTGCTTAAATAGCTTAGGTTACATTTGGTTTATTCCATTTGCTTGAGTAGTTTAGATCATATCTAGTCTCTTTAGTTTGGTTAAATAGTTTTAGTTGAAAGATTTAGTTTTCCTAGTTAACTTAGAATCTTGTTAGCTTAACTCCCTAAATCTGCTCATAGTCAAAACTAGAGTTCTGTAATTTCTTTTCTGTAGCAGTAGATTAGCTTTAGTCACATTCTAGTTTCATTTTTAGGATAAAATAGAAATAGCTAGTTTCCTAAATTATGATTGACATAGATGGCTTTTTCTCATCTCTAGCTCTTAATTAGCTTATTCATTTCTTCCCTTGCATTGTAGGATCATATGCATCAGCTAGCTGGTAGGTAAGATCATCCCATCTTCTCCTCCTTGTATCTTAAATCATTTCTTCCATCCGGACTGTCATTCAGACAGACATCCGGACCGACATTCGGACCTTAATACTTCTTGCATTGTTTTGCTTAATTAGAATTCAGTTTCTTAGGTTTTTCAAATTGTAATGTCTTTCAGCATTTTTTTTAAGAGTCATTAAGATCATTTGTATTTCGTATGAAGTTTTAATCAAGCTTTTGTTATCAGCTTTAGTTGTCATTCTCTCTTTCCTTAAACCTTGCTTTAATTGTTTACAAGTTATCTTTCTCTTATGTCTGAATCATTAATGCTTTATGGTTACAGAATTTAGTTTTATTTTTAGTATAGTTTGTTGTATGTTAATAATATCAATATTTGGTTAGGTTTAGAAATTTCATTCTCCAAATCATCTCAGTCTTGAATTATTCTTCTCATGCTAATAATGAATTCATGAAATAGGATTTAGTTCAGAAGTAAAACATCTTTATCAAGTTTTCTACTTGCTTCTTAATTAAACATCTTTATCAAGTTTGCTACTTGCTTCTAGACCTCATTAATTTCAAGTCTCTTGTTTGTAGATAGAAGATAGGTCAGTATGTTTAAAGTTAATTGTAGTTGGATAATATTTAGCTTGCATTTATTTGTAGAAGTTAAATTATATTTAGTTCCATTTTGTTTTCTTGTTACCTTTGAAAGTCACTTCGATATATTCACCCCTATTCCCATTACATTTGATACACTTCCTCAAGATCCCCAAGAAGAATGGAATTAGAATGATTTAGTGTAGTCTTGAATGGTTGTTGAAGTCATTAATAGTTTATAATCTACTTTAACTTAGTTTTCTGTTCATATGATTGAGTTATCCCATAGGTAGGTCTTCACTTTCTTCTAATTCCTAGATTAGAATTTGAGAATTGATTAAGTAGTTTCCATTCTTACAAAGAGTAGTCTGTTTTTGTCTTCTCTATTGTTTAATCATAGAATAGAGTAGTATAGTTCGACACTATTTTGATCTGGTAGTTTAGATAGGTTTAGTTAGTTTCTTTGTTGTCTTTCTGAAGTTTGACTCAGTTTTTCATTTTGAAAGATCTTTCGATCTTTTCTTTATTAAATCTTTTTAAGGTCTAAAAAGCTGAAATTTAGGTATGATTCTACCTGAGCATATACTTTGCCTCAACTCTAAGATTACCAACCCTCATCGATAATTAAATATTAGGTGTTTTATTTGAGATAGCTCACACACCCAACAATCCCCTTGAATGAATTGGTCAAAAACTCAGAGTACAAAGACCAGATCTTGAAGGTAGTAAGTGGTGGAGAAGGAAAGCAGCCTGATACTTTCAATCTGCAAGATGACAAGACCACTCTTCTGTTTTTCTCCCATGTGGAAAATGCCTCAGAAATTGATTTCCCTCCTTTATATATCAGCCTCAACATACATGATCATATTCTACATAATGCCATGTTGGACTCAGTAGCCTCTCATAACCTCATGCCAAGTTTAGTGGTGGAGAATATAGGGTTAGAAATCACAAGACCTGTTCTCCTTAGATTCTAAAAGAGTTCCATGTGTAGGGATGATTAAAGACATGGTAGTATCACTAACCCAGATACCTCAGAAGAACATGATGATGGACGTGGTAGTGGTTGATATTCCACCTAAGTTTGGGATGTTGTTGTCCAGGTCATGGACTGCCAAGTTAAAGGGAACCATGCAAATGGACATTTATTATGCTACCATCCCTGTCTTTGGGGAAAGCAGAAGGTTGTATAGGGAGCATAGGATGTCATATGTAGTAAGAAACAAGGATATGCCTAATAACCACCCCATATTTTCCATAGACACGGATGTAGGTTCCTCAATTCTCTATTATGATCTATGTTCAAAAGAAGAAAGTGTGAAAGGTGCCAAGTTACCTGAACCAAATGATGAATCTAATGATGGGAATGAGGTGCAATGCATGGACAACTCAGCTGACATAGAGAATGATGGGAAACAAATGAAATAGGGCGGTAGTGAAAAATCAGAATTGGAAATAGAGGCCACAACCACCCCCCAAAAAAAGATCATTGGGTCGAAGGTTCGATGGGGCTGTGAACAAAGAAGGAACTGGAGCAAGGATATGGATCATCCCTCCAGATGAGAGAAATGCATGTGCCAGGTTTCATACTTTCAAACTAATGTTTGACTATTCAAATAATGCAGTGGAGTATGAAGCTCTGTTATTAGGCTTGAATGTACTCAAAGGCTTGAAAGCTGAGAAGATCAAGGTCTATTGAGATGCAGAGCTAATGATCCATCATGTGAAAGGAAACTATGAAGCTAAGCATCCTAGGATAAAAGCTTACAGGAATGTTGTGTGGTAAATTTTTGACAATTTCTTCACAGAGCACGATATGTTTTTTCATTCCCAAAGGGAAGAATATAGTGGAAAACACTCTAGCCAGTTCTGCTAGCATATTTCAGCTCACTGCTTATCCTTCCAGAACTCACATGATTACTATGAGGCATAGGCCTTCTGTCCCAGACAACACTAAGCACTGGAAAATATTTGAAGATGACCAACAGATAAAGAATTTTCTGGAGATGACTGGTGAATTTTCCAATATCCAGATTGATCAAGAGCACTGTGAAGGGGAGGAATCGGAACCTGACCCACCAGAGCTCAAAACCACTTTGGGAGGCAAAGAGATTTTGCAGCTAAAGAGAAACTACATACCCAAAGGGCTGGTCTTGCTGGAAAGAATGTTTGATGAAAATGATGTAGCCAGAGATCACAAGGTGGCTCCAAACCCGAAGGAAGTAGAAGACTATAAAATTGGGAGCGATGAAGAACCCAAAATTGTCAAAATATCAAAATATTTGGCCCCAGGTATAAAAAAGGACTATATGGATTTAATGAGAAGGTTTTTTGATGTGATCGCATGGTGCTATGAAGACCTAAAATAATATGACACAACTTTCCTCCAGCATACCATACCAGTCAAGACAGGGGAGAAGCCATTTAGGCAGAAGCTGAGAAGGATGAATCCCATGCTGCTCCCGCTGATAGAAAAAGAGATAAAAAGGTTGTATGAAGCCAAAATCATAGTCTCTTTGAGGTTTTCACTGTGGGTGCCCAAGATGGTCCCAGTGAGGAAAAAGAATGGTGAGATCAGACTATGGATTGACTTTAGAAATCTCAACAAGGTGTCCCTAAAGGACAACTACCCCTTACCCAAAATGGACCACATTTTGCAGAAGGTTGTAGGGGAAGCAAGAAATTCCATGATGGATGGATTTTCAGGATACAATCAGATCAAGGTGCATCAAGAAGACCAAAGCAAGACATCCTTTACCACACCTTGGGGAACCTTCATGTGTAAAAAGATTCCCTTTGGTTTGTTGAATGTAGGGGTCACCTTCCAAAGAGCTATGAACATAGATTTTGCAGCAGAGAAAGACAAATTTGTAGTGGTCTACATGGATGACATCACATTATATTCTAAATCTGATGCAAAACATATGAAACATTTGCACCAAGTGTTCACCAAGTGCAGAAAATTTGGAATCTCTTTGAACCCCAAAAAATCAAATTTTGGCATGCAAGAGGGAAAGCTGTTGGGCCACATAATATCTGAAGATGGGATCAAAATTGAACCAGATAGAATAGATGCAATACATAAAATTGAAATCCCTAGGAGTAAAAAGGAAATTCAATCTTTTTTAGGAACAATGAATTTCATAAGGAGGTTTATTCCCAAATTTGCACAGATCATGAGGTCCATAACCTGCATTCTTAAGAAGGATACTTAGGTTAGATGGACTGCTGATGCTAGGCAATCATTTGAGGATATAAAGAGAGAAATTATGGAAGCCCCTGTACTAATCAACCCATATTTTGACAATTAATTTCTTATGTTTTCTTTCACCTCTGAACACTCCATAACAGGCATGCTTTTACAAAAAAAACAGGAAGGAGATGAGAAGCCCATAGCTTTCTTTAGTAGGGATCTCAAAGACGTTGAAATAAAGTACAACATTGTGGAAAAGAAAGACTATGCCATGATCAAAACTCTGAAATATTTTAGGGTTTATTTTCTACATTCCCATGTTGTAGCTTATGTTCCTAGCGTTGTTGTGAAAGATATACTGACACAACCTAATCCAGAAGGTAGAAATAAAAGTGGATAGCTATGCTACTGGAATATGATATAGAGATCAAACCTACTAAGCTTATTAAAGGGAAAGGGTTGTCCAGGCTCATGGATGAGTCAAATTGGGATTCAATGAGTATGAACCTGCTGTCACACATGCGGGGAGAAACTTCCCAAGACCCACTACCTCAGGTATCAAACAAATTCCTATCCTCCCCTTGGTATTATGATGTTGTATATGTTTTGCAGAACTTGCAAGCACCCCCTGAGATGGGAAAAATCAAAGCTATATCCACCAAGATGAAGGCTGTGAAGTTTTGCATACTAGGTGGTTGTCTTTATTGGAAAGACCCCGGAGGTGTCCTCTTGAATTGCATAATGGAAGATGAGGCCAAAGTAACATTGAAAGAGTTTCACAAAGGATTCTATGGGTGGCATCACTACTGGAAGGCCAATATTAACAAGATTCTCAAGGCAGGTTTCTATTGGCCTACTATGTTCAAGGATGCTTATAAGGAAATAGCCAGCTGCCATGAATGGGAGGTTTTTTAATGGAAGAGGAAACTCTTGTCATTGCATATGAAACAAACATCGGTGGAAGCCCCTTTCCAATAGTGTGGACTTGACTTCATTGGTGAATTTTTCCCCAACTCCTCTGGGAAGCACAGGTGGATACTCACTACCACGGATTATTTCACCAAATGGATTGAAGCAGTACCTACCAGACAAGCTACAAATACAATCATCATCAAGTTTCTGGAGGATAATATCATGTCTAGGTTTGGTTGTCCTGTTAAGATAATCAGTGATAATGCAAAGGATTTTAAATCCAAGAAGATGGTCAAATTCTGTGACAAGTTACACATAAAATTGGGCCATTCTACTGCTTACTACCCCCAGGAAAATGGATTGGTAGAATCCTCCAACAAAAGTCTGGTAAGCATAATCAAGAAGCTGCTGCAAGAAAATAAAAGGGCTTGGGCTGACCCTTTCCCCGTGGGATGATAGGATCACCTCTAAAAGGTCCATTGGAACTTCTCCTTTCAAATTAGTATATGGAACAAAGGTAATATTCCCTGACTCCCTCAGAGGGCCCGTAATGAGATTGCTACAGGAGTAAGAAGAAGAGCCAAACCCCGAGCTGAGGAGAACTAACCAGTTGGTGGAAGTGCAAGAAATTAGAGAAGGGGTGTTGGATGAAGCCATGAAAGCTCAGAACTGGATCAAGAAGATGTTTGACATAAATACAAAGGAGGACGATTTCCAAGTGGGAGATCTGGTATTAAAATGGGATGCTAGAAGAGAAGACCAGGCCCAAAATTTTGATAACCTTTGGAAGGGGCCCTATACAATCACCGCCTACCATGGTAATAATGCTTTCTTCCTGCATGATGAAGATAATGAACCAGTTGGCAAGGGATCCGTCAATGGGCGGTTCTTGAAGCATTATTTCAAGTGAAAAATAAGTCCACCGGCCAACCCCCATTGTACATTGCCATTTTTTATTTTTAGTTAGTCATGTTCCAATTTTGTGATACAAAGAAGAAAAAGAGGAAAGGAATAAGGGCCACTAGTCTACATGTTCTTGCAACCTCACAGTGAGGATATCATCCCCAATTGGAGCCGTTGTTAACACTTATTATGGTTTCCACCAGGGAAGGTGAAGGAAATCCCCCACCCAAAGCCCCAAGGTCACCCATCAGCCGGTTGCACCAAATAAAATGTCAGGAAGCCCAAAAATGACTAAGTATTAGGAAAATCCAAGCCAGGTGACCGAGCCGCAGTAGGAAAATGGGAAAAAGCTAGCAATATGGGCTTCTTACCCAACAAAAGGAGATTCGACGGCCAAGATTGAACGGAGGGATCATATCCAGAGTCAAAAATGCATTCCGCAAGCCAGTTTATGAGTACCGCATCCGCATTGTGGAAATAAATTTTCCAGGGAGTGCCAATATAAGTTTCTGCATTCTGCATTCTGCATTACGAACTGCGGATCGATTGCTTTTCAAATGGCGAAAAAGTAAGTTTTCGCATTTCGCATTCCATATTGTGGATTGCGGATTGCGGAAAGGTGATTCTCCAGAAAGAGCGAGGACAAAATTCCAATCCCCGCATGCCACATGGTATATTGCGGATTGCAGATTGCAGAAAGGGAAATTGAGAGGAGGTTATTGCAGAAAGAAAATTGCGGATCGAGGAAGTTTTGCACAACAAATTACAGTCGCCGGGAATGGATATTTTCACAAAGAAATGGTGCGTTTGGGAATGACGAAAGGGACCTGTTTCAGTTATGGATCCTAATCAATCTAAAACAACCTAATCCACAGGATGAATAGGTGGATTCCATGGCCCAATGGTGCACTACCAACACAAGTGTTTCCTTCCTTTGTGCATGACATAATCGGTGGTTATTGATCCATGCGGCCCAGCTCAAGCAACCTCATCATTACCAGTCCGAGTTTGTTTTGAATCAGTTAAGATATTTTGATGTTTTGTAAGCCTATAAAGGAAAGGTCAGAAGTAGACCAAAGGGTTGGATGTTTTTGTTTCAGAGAGATTAATGCTTTGTGCTTGTATTAAAATCGACCTCTTAATTCAATGAGCAGACCCGATTTTGGATCTTGAGATTCCTGTGATGTGTGTTCAGATGTATGTTATTTCCTATGCTTGTGTTCTTGCTTTGTATTTCCATTAATTGTTTACTTTTGCAGTACCTAAATATCAAGATTACATGGTCTGGAATTCATGTGCACATGCTCCAGATGCATATGACTAGGTATTCCTCCCTTTCCTCTTGAAGTTGCAGGTTAGAATTCATTCTTAAATGATCTATCCTTGTGGCCGAACTTGTCTCCTTTCTCTACTTTCACTTTCTAATTACTTTGTCGTGAAATAACCATATCTACCTTACCTCCTTCCCCTGCAATCACGGTCCAAATATGCCATTGATGACAGTATCCCACCAAAGTTGACTCCATGCCCAACTATCATCCTATCCTTAACTCCAACCAACAAAAAAAAAACCATTTCAATTCATTGTTTGAAGTTCTAGCCACCACTTTGACCGATATCCCAACCCATTCAAGATGCATACTATTGCTGGAAGCACAAAAGGGAGATACCTCCTTGTGTTTGGAAAGGCTAGTTTCCACCCACTAAATATTGGTTTGCAACAGTTACACCATGATCTTTCTTGCCACAACCCAGGAAAATCTTGGGTGATAACAAGGTGGATCCAACTCCTTGGATCAGATAAGTTGATTTGTCCCCAACTATACCATGCATGTGAAATATTTCTCTTTTAGATCAGTGATGGTACTCTTGTAAACAGTTATATGTTTGGATGCACCACTATCAATCAACCATGTGTATGCATTTGTGATGACGGATCCTAAAATGGATGAGACAAGATAATAATCCCTTCTTGTCTCTTTTTCTTCAGATGCATTCTTTTGAGTGATTTCATCTTCTATGCAAGTAGAAGCATAAAACTTTCCTTTCCGCTTTGCTCTACAATATCTTGAGAAATGGCCTTTCTTGTTGCAAGTGAAGCATCTAGATTTTGACTTGTCAAATCCTTTGTTGAACTCCTTCTTCTTTGAATGAGAGAACTTCTTTTGGAAGAAATGTTTCTTTCCTTTCTTAATTCTTGCTGTGAGGGAAGGATTTTCTTCTTTGATGCACATTGACTTACTCTGGATTCGCCCCTCCTCTTGGAGGAAGTCATGCCACAACCTTGCAAATTTAGGTTGTAACTATTGGCCATTTACCGTAGCCAAGAATGTCTCCCATGAGGATGGGAGACCATCAATAGCGGTTTGGAGAAGATCATCTTCATCCACCACTACTCCAATACTAGTAAGTTGATCTCTTACCTAAGAGATCTTGGAGAAGAAGGAGGCCACTGTCTCATCCATCTCCATCTTTAAGTTCTGAATCTAATTGTTCAATTCCCTCTTTTGACTAGGTGCCTTCTTCTCATATAGATTAGTCAATGTATCATAACATTCTTTCGAGGTCTTCAATGGTATGATCACATGCATCAAGTTATCTTTTACCGAGTCATAGATGATCTGTTTAGCCTTAGCTTGATTCTTCTTGAAGTTGATGCACCCTGCATTAGATGTAGGATCCTCCACCACAGTGGATACATAGCCATCCAAGTCAAGTTCCTCTAGTATGTTGAGTATCCTCACCTTCTAAGTGTTGAATTTTTAGGTGCCCTCAAGATGTTCTCCTGATCGTATAGAGATTGATGCCATAGTCTTCAAATCTTGTTCTCCACTTCTCATCATCTACGTAGGCTCTAGCTGGCATGCAAAATTGAGCTCCTTCACGCTCTGAGCTCTGATACCATGTTGAAATTTGATTGAGATATGATATTTAATTCTTTTAGATGTAGATACTTGAAGCAATGAGACAATTCAATCCATGAAATTCATACAACCATAGCACAAGATATACCCTGGGGAAAATCCTCAAAATTGTGAGAACTAAAAACCCAACAATTCTTCTCAGTATAATATAATGGATAGCAAAGACTGATTTATTTTACAACATAGCAGATTGCTTTTGGAAGATAAGGGATCAAAAAACTTCTTGGTGAAGATACAGAAGCAATAGAGAAGAGAGATCAATCAGATGTGTTCCCATCACAACAATAATGAGCACGAACAATACCCTACACAAAAAGAAGCGCCTTGCCTTCAATGGAGAAGATAATTCACTTCACAATGGATTCAAAAATCCTGTATAACATATTTATGCATTCTTCTCTTCTATTTTTAACTTCTAACTTCAGGATAAACTTGCCCTCAAAATGGATGTATTAATCTTGCATGGAGTGGTGCGCCCCACTTCTCATGCAATGCTTCATCTCACTGAGCTGTCACTTAGGATGAACTCGACTCTTAATTGAAAGCTTTCCCACTTAGTTAGGTAGCTAACTTAAGTGTAGACATGCAACTGTCACAACTCATGTTACATCTTTTAGTTTAACATAAGTGTTGTCATACAATAACACTTAGTTATCTAGATCTTCTCTTTAACTGAAGTGTCGTCTTTTAGTTTAACTAAAGTCTAAATACTTTAGTTAACTAGTCCCTTTCATTTAACACTTAGTTAACTGAAATCATGTTGATTGATTTACTTGAAGTGACCACTATGAGTTGTTTAGTTAACTGAGACATATCTTTAACTGATGCTTTAACTGAAGCATTGATACTTAATTGAAGCTTTATAACTGAAGATTTAATCATTCGAGTTCTCTTTTAGTTGAAGTGTCTGCATGGGAATTTTTGAATTCTCTTGATATCTATGATTTATCTTTTATTTCTTTATCTCTTACTGCATGGACAATATGTGCTAACTTTAATTATCCATCATATTACATTATACCAAGAAGAATTGTTGGATATTGTGATCATATTATATTATTCTGGACCAAATGATCATATGCTAAAGTAATTCACTTTCGAGGTGATCAATCTCTAAAGCAGACTTAATATCAATTTGGTGATCATGGTTAATAATATATCACACAACATTAAATGTTTTTAACAAGTAAAGCATGACCTTTATATAGAATTTCCACCTCTATACGAGAGGTCATGTCATGGATACCTTTATATGGAAGGTTCACCTCTATATGGGAGTTCCATCTAATGGATTCCTTTATACGGAAGGTTAACATGATAATCATGACTTGATGCACACAAGTTCGGAGCCTTGTCCAACAAGACTTTACAACATCATTACTTTGATCAATTACCTATATATGGGAGGAATAACCTTTACACGGAAGGAAATAAAAGTGCTCACCTCTATATGGGAGGATCAATATTGGCTACACAATATTGGTTTGGAGAATGTCTCCCGATGCTGTATATTTAACCGGATTCCCTTAACAATACACCCATTCACTATATATTCTACACCTCATGGGATATTTATATATGGGAAACATTAGGTGCAATATCAATTGGTGTTTCATTGTAGAATTCCCCCCAACTATTACAATTAGCTAGGAATTTTTCAATTTAAAAAAATGTTTCTCTATGTGTGTCCATGGTAGTCAGATATGGATCTATTGTATTATCGGTGGATTAAGAACTAAGAATAGACTGAAAAGGGTAAAGATTATTGTTAACCCTATTGAAAACTATGTCCCCACAACCAATCCAGGTCGTGGCTAGGAAACACAAGGGGGAAAACAGTTCGACTGAATGAGCCAGCTCTGTTATGGAGGAAGCAATAAGAAACAAAATGAGCAAAGCAGAATTACACTACATAGATAAACACAAATACGCACATACAACATGCATAAATGTGAATTGTTCTTCTCTATTACTTGCAAACAAATAGATTGATGTATGTTACAATATTATACATGATTATATAGAATTCTGAGACACTTGGGTGCTTTCCCATTACGTTCAGTTACAAAGAAGAAGTTAGAACGGTTCAACATTTCAACCATTACAGTCGACTGGAATACAGAGAGACAGTCTGTCGAAGTTCAACAGTCTCTGGTTGCATGTCGACGCTGCATGTCGATGTTGCAAAACTGTGAGGTTGCTGAACAGTCGAAGGTGCAAAGTGTGTCACAGTATGTTGAAGTCGAGACTCGTTGGAGTTGTGTCAAAATCGAAACCTGTTCGAGTTGCTGAGTTTGTCGAAGTCATGTCAAGTCGAAAATTGTCAAATTTGTATCGACATCGATGACTTGTCATAGTTTATGTTAGCATTCAACAACAATGCCAACTGTGATGTGGATCATACCTCCTTACTTAAGAAACAATGTTCCCCATTTTTTGCTCGCGAAGGTGAGGAAACTTGTCGTTTATTTTAGTAATAGAGTACCACTTTTCTTGAGATGGGAGTGGGCTAGCTTTGGAAACCTAGAACAAGGGAATTGTGTTCGTCCTTGTATGGCGTACTCATCGTCCCACGATTGTGTCCCAAGGAAGAGGCCCCTGAACATTTGGATGGATGTATTCGAGTTCTGCTATCGGTAATTCGTTATGTTCCAACAAGGGTGCATGGTATGGTTGAAGTAGAGCCACATTGAATATTGGATGCAGACCCAGGCATGCAGGAATGTCGGGATGGAAAGCGTTTTTTCCAATCTGTCGAAGAATACTGTACGTACCATATCACAAAGGTTTTAACTTCTTGAAAGGACCTATGAAGCGCTCCTTCTTGATATGTAACCAGAGATTATCCCCAATTTGGAATGAATGAGGAATATAATGCTTGTCATGTTGGGCCTTAGATTTCTCACTTAATCTTTGCAACATTTCATGTGCTTGCTTCTGGATGTCGCATATATGATATCTGAACTTGACTGCTTTATCAACTTCTCACTAGCTGTAGTCGGTGTCACTTGGCTGTGTCGAGGAGTTGATCAAGTCAATAAGCGCTGAGGGTGGAAATCTGTAACAGATCTCAAATGGACTCTTTCCTATAGAGCTGTGCTGAGCTTGATTGTAGCTGTGTTGTATGTATGGAAGAATTTCATCCCATGTGCGTCGATGCTTTTGGTTGCAAATGTGAAGTAGTTGTGCTACCAAGTGATTCGCAACTTCTGTCTGTCCGTCGATCTGAGGATGGAAAGCTGTCAACAATGAGAGTCGTGTGTCTAGAAGTTTCCAGAGGGTCTTCCAAAATATGCTGATGAATTTGGCATCTTGGTCGGAAATAATGGTCATTGGTAAACCAAAGTGTTTCCAAACATGTGTAAGGAAGAGTTGAGCGGTCTGCTGCATTGTCATGGTCTTCTTACATGGTATGAGAATGGACATCTTGGAAAATTGGTCGACTACTACTAAGATCGCATCGTGCTGATGTCTGGTAGCAGGATAACCCATCAAGTAGTCCATAGAAACAGATTCCCATGGTCGACTAGGAACTAGCAGAGGTGTGTACAATCCTTGTCATCGATTAGGCGGTTTAACAATGGCACAAACCACGCATGATCGAGTGTACTTGTTGACAAAAGGTAGGACTAATGTAGCTAAGGTTTTCACCCTAGCCTGTGCAAAAGAGAACCTACTAAGGGTTAATGAACCCTTAGTAGTAGTTCAATAAATTGTAAAAAAATAAATGTAAGAACAATAAAAAATATTAAGCTAACATGTGCATAAAATAGATCTAAGTTAAAACAACCAACAGTAAATGAAATTCACACTTTTTTTATTGATGGTCAAACTAGGGTTTGCAAATTTTTTACCTCGAATGATGAGGTTGGTTAAGCCCTTGCAACAGTACAAGAGTAGTGCACCAAAGCTCCACAGTTCCCTTCTCTTCTCCAAAAAGCATCAAGGGTGGCTAAAACTCCATTGAAATGGTGGGCTCAAGCTCAAAGTGGATGGCTAGGGCTCAATAGGAATTTCGATAGCATAAGGTTAGAGTGGGTAGTGGATGTCAAATGAGGGGCCTCCATCACCTTCTTATATATTTTTGGGTGGTAGAGTAAACAACCATGGTTTTAGGAACCAAGTGGTTTAGGTTAATGGTTTAGGGTTTTTGTCCTATCTTTTCCTCTTTTTGAATTTATTTTGAATTTTATTCCCTTTTTATTTGAATTTTTGGGAATTTTGGACCCCTTTTGAGGGTTTTTGGTAATGTTTTGAAGGAATTTTATCCATTTTTGGAGGAAATATGGGTTTTTAACCTTTTGGATGACCATTTGAGGGTCTTTTAAAGGTTTTGGAGGCCAGAATAATAGGGAAAATGGTCAACAGGGTTATGTGACTAGGGGGATGATCTAGTGAGTAATTTTTGGGTGTTAACATATTTCCCCCTGATGTGTGAAGGCATGAGCTCATCATATGGTTGATAGACATCATAGGTTCTATCATTTTATGAGGGTTTGAGCATTGTGATGGAGAAGATCAGAAACTGGTTAGAGACTGGAACATGGGCTCCGTAGAAACTGCAAAAACTCAAAATACATGGCCTCAGTAATGGATGAGGAATAATCTGAAAAATGTGGACGAGGCGGGCATACCCATGCTTGTATCAATATACATAAATAATAATGAGGCCCAAGAGGGGACCTGAACAATACATGGAGAACTATTGTGTACATCATAACGGTTCAAAGGGGACACAAATCTGGGATATACTCATGGTTTGACCATGACTGATCTGAATAGATGATGGATGAACATAGTGGCATCCATACTGGCTGTGGTACCATAACAACTGATGATCTCATGGATCTGAAAGTTCCCAACAAATGGATGGGTTTAATGACGGAGAGTCAGAATCTCAAAGGTACACTAAACTGTATCTGAACTGGGTGCTTGGGGAAGCATATAACTGGAGTGATCGTGACTAATGTCACCAAAATGCAACCCGGATATCTGTGGGAACATATATCTGGGGGGTTCCGAATTGACTCACCAATGTTGTAGAGTCAGGGGACATCCGGTGTCTTTGACCACTAGCTGGAGGGATTAATACCCTACACGAATCTCAATGGTGCGAACATGGTGTTGAAGTCGAGCATGTGAGAAACAACCATTGGGAGAGGCACTAAGGGCTCCTCTCAAAAAATGGTCCGTAGGCACTCACTAGTGATGGTGATGAGTCCAAGGCACAAGGACCTCTAGGTCTATCCTCTGGAATAGATGGGTTGGTGTCAACAGAGGGAGACCTTGCCACTACCAAGGAAATGGAGTTTCCTTGATAGGGGCGCGAGGTGTACTAACAAGAGGTGTAGTACTAAATGTGAGACATACATATCATGGGGGGAGAAAGGGTCATAGAGTGGGGGGACTCAAAATTACTTTGTTCAGAGTATGATGGCAAGGTTGACCTATCATCATATGAAACTTACTTTGGGGAAGGGGATCGTAATGTAATGGACCGGGGGTTGTGACTGCAATGGGGGAGACTGATGGGAGATATCAAGAGACTTGGAGGGTGACACATCCCAGAGTACTCTAAACAAAGGCGACCATGCTAGGGTTGTTTCCATAATGGTGAGACTATATATGATCCGTCATGGCACCGAGGGGAACCATTTTGACCTTCTTCATGGTTTAAGGAGCTTGAAGAAGAGATAAAAGTGTGCTCAATATGGTACTGTCGTGTGGATTAAACGAGCCCATGATAGTGCATGCTCGTGGATGCTTTCAATTTTAGAGAATCTGAAAGCTAATAAGAAGACTCCAAGAGGGTCTTTCACGTATGTTAGTCTCTAAGGCCCAAAAAAGCGTAAAAGTATGTAATGAATAACTCTTCTAGACGATGTGACTAGAGTATTTATTTTTAGTAATTAGTCTATCCAGTTCGGAAAAGGGTTAAACTTATACCAGGTAGACTCAGATACTTTTAGTGAGCATGAAAGGAAGCAAGATTGCTCGACGATATTTTCATTCTTTTAGGAGTCAGAAAAGAGCTTAACAGAAACTCCCTAAGTGCCTTTTTCGTCAAGGAATTACTCGGCCCAAAAAAGGGATCAAATTATACCGAACAAGATAGTTTCCATGTTGCGGTCGGAGCGACACGCAAATCGAGGCAGCGAGGGGTGTGAAAAATATTGACAAAGTTTTTCGTGAGAGCGAGAAATGATCTCAAGCATCATCACGGGTGTGGAGATATGAATCTAGTAGTGCAAACGGTGCGAACTATTCGAAAAATGGAGTTGGCACGCAAATCGAGGCAATGGAGGGGGGCTGGAAAAAATGCTTGAAAAAAGTTTTTGTGAGAGCGAGAAATGATCTCAAGAATCATCACGAGTGCGGAGAGATGAATCCTGCGATGTGAATGGTGTGAAAAATGGAGTTGGCACGCAAATCGAGGAAATGGGGGGCTCGAAAAAAGTGCTTGAAAGTTTTTTCGGTGAAAATGGGAAAGGGTCTCACCCATCCTGAAGCTCTTGGTGAAATGAATTTGGTGGTGTCAACGGTTCAAAAAACGAACATTGTATGATCTTGGTATGGCCAAAACAAGAATTGGTTAAATGTTTATAAATAGTAAATGGGCCCACGTGACACGTGTCATTGTTATAGTTGAGTTTGACAGGAGATTGGAGAAGGCCAGAGGTGAAAACTTAGATTATGAGCAATACAACTAGTGGAGTTGGATTCTGGGAGTTGCAGGTAAGACTTATCGACCCTAGCCTTGTGTTTTACGTCTTTTTTGTTCGGAATTGGGCCTCTCGGGAGGTGTGCCGGTCTCTTCTTGGAGCGGTGGCACCAAAGCGCGGGTTTCAAGGAGGGATGCATGCTCAAGATTGTGTCTTTGGCTGAGGTAACCGTGCTCGCCGAGTGCGGCTATGCCCCCCACAATCGCGCTTCAGAGCGTGCTTGGGGCCCCCACAGCTGCGCTCGCCAAGCGCGGCTATGGTCTGCACAGTTGCACTCTGGACTACAAATTTCCAAGGGGAGAGCATGCTTCAGAGAGAAACTGTGGGTGGCATAGCCGCGCTCTAAAGTGCGGCTTTCGGGGAGGAAAGCACGCTTCAGAGCGCAGCTGTGGGTGGCACAGCCGCTCTCTAAAGTGTGACTTTCTGGGAGGAAAGCGCGCTTCAGAGCGCAACTGTGGGCCTAACAATTGCGCTCTAGGAGCGTGATTTTCGAGGAGAAAATCATGCTCCAGAGTGTACTTTTGGGGCAAGATGATGCGTTGGGAAGCATGTCAGTGTGCCTAAGTGTCGGTGCGCCGATCCGGAGGGGATCAATGGGATATTTATATGGTTCTGATGGGTGTTTATTGGTTTGATTGGCAGGATTCCGAGGGTTACGTGGAGAGAGCGAGAGATTCCAGATACTATATAGACAGGATCCAAGAGGACGTGGGTGTACAGGAGGCCTTAGCGGACTGTCGATTACTGAAGTTCTCGCAGGTACCATTGATGCATTCAGCTGCACTGTTGTTGAACAAGTTGATCAAGTTCTTGGATTCAGATATTGAGGTGTTCATGATTAAGGGAAAGCGGTTGGATATCACCCTGGCCGATGTTTATTGTTTGACTGAACTGCCTAGGTTGGGCATGGTTGCCGATACCCTACCTAGGAGGTTGGGAAATGTATGTATGCAGGTCTTGCTGGATAGATATTTCTATCCTACGGCATTTGTGCATGCTAATGCACTACTGGTTTGCGATCTTGAGAGTCCGACCACTCAGGCGATCACGGCGCTAGTGGTGCACGTTTTAGGTTCACATTCTCCACACCAGGTCTTGGGGGGAAAGATGGTGTTGGTGGAGCAGGTTCTAGTTAGGACTTACTATGACTGGGGCTAGACGTATCTGTCAGTTGTTCATAGGGAGATTATCAAGGTGAGGAATTTTGGAGGGGGGTTTTGTTTCCCCTCATTTCTATGTTCATTTTTCTTCGAGCGAGTCCCTATGCTGCGACCTGATATAACAGTGCGTGATGGGGGACCGACAGAGCCACGGATGCGGCATTGGGGTGAGATGATGACTCGTGCAGGTGGTGGGCTTGTAGGTCGGTTAGTCACAGCGAGGCTATTCATGAAGTGGATGTAGCTTCCATTTGTCATTGAAGATTATCCGTACCTCCAGATGGATTATCGAGGTGAGCCTCAGCTATCGTGGCCTCTTGGTGAGGCATGGGGACCATATGGTACGTATATATTTGTTCTTCTTTATGTTTATAGTATCATGTTATATCTTCTTGATAGCATAGATGATAGATGGGGGATTTTGTGATATTGATAACTTGATGTCGTTTTATGCAGATGTGGGACCATAGTTGCCACAGGGACATCGGTCGCGGAGAGGCCAAGTCAAGGGGGTGGACCCAGCTGTTCGGGGACAGGGGCGTCAGTGGAGTGACGCAGCTACGATGGATGCTTTGCGAGTTGGTATTGACCGACTGTTGGAGGGAGTGGTGGACGTTGGTTTGCAGTGCTTGGATCAGGCATTGATCGATATATGTTATGATGCTCCACTGGAGTGGAGACTGATTATGCGGCGCATTGCGATGGCTGCAGAGACAGTTAGAAATATGGCCTGAGGGGATGTTCCTTATCTAGGATATGATGATGAGGATGTCGAGGTGGTGTCCGATGAGCCGGATGAGGAGCTAAGAGGGGATGAGTTAGTGGTAGAGGCTGTTGACGAGCCCGAGGAGGAGCGGGGAGAGGAGGAGGAGGAGGGCGATGGTGACGATGATTACCGAGGAGATGACTCCAACTAGGAAGTTGATGGGACTACCCCAGTGCGATGAGCATGTGGGATTTTTTGTATATACGGCTTTGTATTATATTGCGAGGATATTGTTGGGGCTCCTCGATGTGTTTATATAGTATTTTTGGTGCCATGGGAATTTATTACATTTTGATGATATATATACTGGCGCATGGATTCCTTTTGTGATGATGGTTTCTCTTTATGCACATGGATGCACTTACGAATACGCATGTGGATGCACTAATGATGATGGTTTCTTTTTATGCACGTGGATGCATTTATGAATACGCACGTGGATGCGCTTATGATGATGGTTTCCTTTTGTTATTTTTATGGTTTTTTAAATTCCTATATGATTTTTTTATGTATATGTGGATGGTATGGTGATGCATGTTTATGGTTTACGCCCTACATATTGTGGTTTATGTGCCAATCTAGAATATTGTTAGCCATTTGGTCTGCTACACTATTTTGATTTCTTGCAACATGAGTGAATGTAATGGATTCAAATTGTCTGATCATTTGTTTAGTGCGAAGGAATTTTCTAAAGAGGAAAGGATCCTATACTTGGTAAAAGTTGTTGAGTTGGGAAACAAGCAGCTGGGAGTCAAGGAACACACAAAGGTGAAGTATGCCCATCTAGAGGGCAGCGGTCAATAGACCGGCCACAACATCGTACTTAGCCTGGTTGTTAGTAGAAGCACCTATGCACACTCCATCGAGGTGGATCAACTCATGTGAGGGGGAATATAGTACCCAAGCTGCGGAGGTGAGGTTTGGAGACCAGCGACTTGCACTGTCAGTAAAACTGACATATGGTGGTGGAACAAAATCCATTTGTGGTTATGCAGGGGAAACAAAATGTGAGGTTTTTAGATGTAAAAAGTAAAAAACAGAAAGAAATAAAATTGTACAACATGGACGAGCAGGTCCGGAAGTGTTAAGGGTAAAAGCGTTTGAGGTACAACCCATTCTGGGGGTTGCACAGGGGGTTTCCTTTAGAGTCTATGAGGATGTATGCCCCATGTCCTAGGAAGGTGTGTATGATGTATGGACCTTTCCACATGGACTCAAACTTTCCTTTCCCAGTATTATCATGTGCTTGGTCATAAACCAAGACTAGGTCTCCTTCTCGGAAATTTCGAGGGTGGACATGCTTATCATAGCCAATTTGGAGCAGTTCTTAGTAGCCTCAATGGTTTGTAACGATGCGCGGAGGTCCTCATTGGCTTGCTCCAAAAGGATTAAGCATTGTTCGAGTAGTGATGTGTCCAGGAGGAGTTCGACGGAGATATGTAGGGCGGGAATCTGACACTCGATGGGGGGAACATATTCCACACCGTGGACTAAGTGAAAATGGCTAAAACTCGTGGCGGTCTTGGTAGACATGCGGTAAGCCCAAAGTGTAGGGAATAGAATATGATGCCAATTGGACTTGTGGTGGTCTAATGTGCGTTGAAGGATGGTTTTTAGGATTTTTTTAATAGCCTCTACTTGGCGGTTTCCTTAAGGGTAATAGGCGGAGGCGTATTAGTGCTTAAATTTGAGAAGGGTCAACAACTCTTTCCATACAGAGTCTTCAAAGTGTGTGTCATGGTTGGAAATGAGTTGTTTTGGGACACCAAACCGAGTGATAAAATGGTTAAAAAATAAATAAGATTAAGTCTCACTCGTGCAATTGAACGTGGGCATGGCCTCGGCCCACTTAGTGAAGTAGTCAACAGCCACAATGATGTACTTGTGGCCACTTGCCGAGGTGGGGTTGCATGTCATAAAATCAATAGCCCATTTGAAGAAAGGGCCAATGGTGATGACTAGATGGAGTGGAGCGGGAGGGGTCCTTGCTTTGGGTGCAAAGGGATGGCAGTTTCGACAATTTTTGACTGTAGTGATGCAATCAGTGAAGAGGGTGGGCTAGAAATATCCAGCGCGGATAACTTTTTGGGAGGTGGCCATCCCTGAGAAGTGGCCACCATAGGCTCCACTATGACAATTATTAAGGAATTGCTCAGCCTCATCTCGGGTGAGGCAATGACGTATAATGGTTTCAATACCAAGATGGTATAATACATCACCAAGGAGGAGATAACGAGAGGAGTGATGGCGTATGCACCGGCGACCATCACAGTTGAGGTCGGGTCGAAATTTCTGTCTACGTAGGTACACCAAGATGTCTCCGTACCAGGGGTCATCCGAAGAGATGATAAACAAATGATCATCAGGAAGGATGGTATTAATGGATGGTGAAGTAGCCAATGATGATAATTCCGACATGAGTTGTGCCAAGGCGAGGGCTTTGGTACTCTTAGGTGTCGTGAATGTGAGGTCGTATTCTTGGAGTATAATGACCCACTTAGTCATGCGACCTTGAAGAAGGTGGTGACTTAAGAGGTAGACCATAGGGTTAGAATCAACCACGACTATTGTTCGACTTAATAAAATGTCGTGGCGAATCTTTTGAATTGAGAAAACGATGGCGAGAGACAACTTCTCCTCATAGGGATAAAACAGTTGTGGGCCAGATAAGGTTTGAATTATGTAGTAGAATACGTGTTCCTTTTGCACAGTATCTTCTTGAACAAGGACCCCTGAAACGACATAGTCAGATGTCGAAAAGTAAAGGATAAAATCCTTGGAGAAATCGAGAGGTGAAATCAACGGGGCATTGGTCAAGGTTGTTTTAAGGGCTTCAAAAGCCGCTTGTGCTTGATCGTCCCAAACAAAAGGAATGCGGGTGCAAAGTAGGCGAAGGAAACCATGATCAGTCGTAGCATATTCTAGGAAAAAGTGGTGGAGGAAGTTGGCTCTCCCTTGTAAGCTCTGTAATTTCCGCACTGTACTGGGGGATGGGAGGTCCAGGATGGCTTGAACCTTTAAGGGGTCAACAGTTATCTCTTTTTGATGAATCTCAATAACTGGCCTGCAAGAACGCAAAAGACACACTTGAGTGGATTCAAGCAGATCCTATACTTGTGACAACGCAAGAAGACTTGCTGGAGGTCGTGTAGGTGGTCCGACCGTTTCTTTGATCGAGGCATGAGGTCATCTATGTAAACTAGAATGATATGCACCAAGTCGTGGAAACAATATGTCATGGCCCGCTGGAAGGTGGCAGCAGCGTTTTTAAGACCAAACGTCATAAACTGATAGGAAAAGGTGCCCCATGGGGTAGTGAATGCGATTTTGTATTGGTCTTCCTTCTGGATGTGGATTTGATTGTATCCGGAGAAGCCATCCATGAAGGAGAAGACCTCATGTCCCGCACAAGCATCAACGAGTTGGTCGATTAAGAAGGGTGTGTGGATATTGTCTTTGGGAGAAGCGCGATTGAGATCGTGAAAATTCATATAGACATGGAGAGTGCCCTATTTTTTGTTGATGGGTACATGGTTGGAAATCCAGGTGGTGCAAACGATGGGAGAAATGAATCCGGCTTTCCATAGTTTCTCAATTTCAATTTTGCCTACGGGGAGCATAGATGGGTGAATGGGTCTCTATTTCTAGTGGATAGGTGGGACCTCTGGCCACGTATATGTGTAATGTTCGACTATGGTGGGGTCTAAGCCAGGCATATCTATATAAGACCAAGCAAATATATCATGAAACACCTGGAAGAGCTTCTTGTACCCCCTGATTTCGTATTCCATACAGGAAGCACCTAATGTGATGAGTTTGGGTGTACCAGTTGTGGTGGAAATATCAACCTGTATGGTAGGTGATATGTTGGCCATGTTACCTTCCTCGAAGGAATCAGGGGCTAGAATGGGATTCTTGAACCAATCTACCTTCTCTGGGAGGAAATCCTTTGTCTCAATTGAGAATTGAGTGGCTGTAGTAGTGGTGGTTTCCTTAGGAATGAAATAGGACCGATGATGCATATCATCCCAACAGTAGTCAAGTACAGTGAGTGCCTCGAGTATCTCTTCGTCGCTCTGAAAGTACTGTGTTAACAAATCGGTCGAGAAGGGGATACATGTTGGGGATGACATGTGTCCACCTGACGTGGAAATCATGTAGATGGTGTTAATCTCTTCCGAGGAGGAATATGTTGGGGATGAATTTCCTCAATGGTAGTGACGGACAACTATACAGAGGACTAAGTTAGCTCATGGAGAACCAATCTATATTCCGGGAGATCCAGGAAATGATGTGAGTAGTGACCGTATATGCCACATATGGCACAAGCATGGTTGGTGCGCAGTGCCTTGTTGTGCTGGGGGATTTAGTTCGACTACCAGAATGTTGGGGTCTTCGTCCAAAGTCTTCATGTGTTGTTGGAGATTGGGTAGCTGTGGGAAATTATGAGTAGCATGGCCCAAATCATCACATAAGGAGCACTTAGGGGGTGCGCGGGGTGGTGGTTGAGGTACCATGGGTTTCTTTATTGGTGGGGCTATGTAGGTTTGTGGGCGTCTTCCACCAGTGTTTCTGAGTGGTGGAGGGGAAGGGTTTGTTGTAGATGTGGACGCTACACTGGGGAGTGAGCAGTTATGGATGGTTTCCACACTAGGAGGTGGGTGGTTGGAGGTGTTGATTGGTTGGACTAGTTGGAGAACAACCTGTGGTGTCGGGGGAGGAGTGGGAGCAGGTAGATACCACAAAGGTGGTCCTAGAGTTAATCCAGGGAGATTCAACGTAGCCATAACATGGGTGCTTATTACTCTTGAAGGTGGGAATAAGAACGAGATCGTATGGATGGGTGTTTCTCCAACGTAACTAGGTATAGTTGGAGGTTGTGGCAACAAGGGTGGTTGTTGGTTGGGCACTGTTTGGTTAGATGAAATTGTGCATAGGTCAGATACATCTATTGCCGGTGGGGGGGTGGAATTGACCTAAAGGTGGGTGTCATAAGAGTTTCGTAGTATATTCTAGGTCCAAACGAAGATACTAATGGAGTGGGTGTACTCAGAACAGGTTGTTCAACCATGGGGAGAACATTTTCTGGTGTGGTGGGGGCATTCGGGTCATAGTACGTGAGTTGGTCAACTTTGAAAATTCATCCCTCATGCGGGAACATCATGATACGGAAAACTAACGAAGCAATAGCTTTCATGGCATACATATAACTACATTAGAGTAAGAGGTTGTAATCAAGTTAGGCATTGATGACCTCAATGTCTATGAGTATGATTTTCCCAGCTAACTGGACTGGGATGTTAGCCAAGAGGCCCTGAGGTTGAGCAGAGCGGTCATCGTAAGCTTGTAGGGTGGTTGTGGATGGCTTCCATGTAGGTGATCTGAGCTTTTTCCACATGAATGTAGACATGACACATGTAGAGGCACCTTCATTGATGATGCATCGATGGATAAAAAGGTTTCGAATTGACACCAAAACTTGAAATGCTAATGTGGAAGGCATGTGAGGTTCGGATTGGACCAAGTGGAATGCCATCATTCTTGAGTCAAAAGGATCTATTGCCCCAATAACGGATAACACTGTCTTGCGTTGTGCAGGACAATTTTTTAAGACCTCAAGAGCTGACATGGCAGCTGGTGATTGGGAAAGCTCATCCACGATATTGTAATTGGGAGCGGTGCGTGCATTGGGATTGTTGATAATGTGATGTAGGGGGAAGTGGGGAGCTTTAGGATCCCCATCGCCCTGTGTCAGGGGTATGCATAATGGTTGATTAGAGGGAAGAGCATTAGCAGCCATGTCGGCGGGGGGTGGTTTCGGTGGTTGGACCATATCGGTTCTGGCGTGTTTGGAGGTTGACGTCGGTTGATGACATCATAAGAAGGTGATGGGTACCTGAGTCCATGGGTTGACTGGTATGCGCAGTGTATGTGATCTGTTGTTTTGGGGGTGTCGTTCCTTGAGGGGGAACCAACGGTTGGGTATTCACCATGCCTTGTGTGGGAAAGGGATTTTGCAAAACCATGGGAGGTGGAGTGGGGTTGGGTTGTGAGGGTGGGGCAGCCTGTCCTTGGCATTGGGCGTCATCTGTCCAAAGTTGACAAGTGCACTCCAATGAGTATAAGTGTGCATATAGTGGCCATAGACCCCGCATATGGAACATGGGTAGTTAGTTCGTAAGTTGGGGTTCTTCCCCTCATGATGTGGTCAGTCAGGTTTTTGATTGGCTGGGGCGGTGTTGTTATTATTTGGGGGGTTGTGTTGCTGACCTCCTTGGTCCTTGGGTTGATTGTTCCCGTGGTTACGTCCTCTTCCCCAGTTTTTCTAGCCTCGTTGGCTTCATTGAGTAGGTTGATTTTGTTGGGACTAAACTTTCCCTTTGGGGTTTGGAGGATTATGTGGTTGAGCAGGTGTTGGGGATGCCTACTGAGGATAGTAAGCGGGAGGAGCTTGGGGTTGAGCAGGTGTTGGTGGGGTCTACAATGGATGGTAAGATGGAGGAGTTTGTGCTTACACCAGTGGTTCCTGTGGGGAATAATAAGCCGAAGGGGATTGGGTTTGTGTGTGTGGGTCGATCTTGTTGATTGTAATAAGCAGTAGGTACCACAAGAGGGTTGTAAGTTGGAGGTGTGTGGCCATAACACTAGGGTGGACACAACGGTCCATGCATATGAGGGGGTAGAGTCATGGGGGCATATGATGTCATTGCTCCTGAGTCGTGGCAGGAGAAAGGTGAGGGACACTAGTAGTGGGCATAGCCATGTAAGGTTGACTATTAGACGCCACTTGCTTGATGATGCCGTCTGCGGCGTGGGATGCCCCTGGCGCGTCGCTCCAAGAAGAGTTAGCACGAAGAGCATCGAGTAAAATGGAGTATAAATAGTCGGACTGGGCATAGATAAGATCAAACTGTTGGGATTTAAGGATAGCCTCTTCCTCAAATTGTGGTCATTCAGATGCCACATCCTTAGCGATGACTGGTATAAGATATTTCAAGACTAATCTAAAATGATGCAGTCATACAATTTAATCTTACACAAACTGCACCGTTTGCACCATTCATGGATATGGTCTGTGATATGGGTGGCCATGTTTTGTTTGAAAGATAGGAGGATCTCAACACCAGCATCATAATGAACTGGAAATTAGAAGAACTGCAGGAAAGTGGAGGTGAGGGACGTAAATGTGGAATGGTTCCCATGTGGCTGGCCAATGTACCACTTGGCTGCAGTGCTAGTGAAGGTTCGTTGTAATAACTGTAAGCAGATAGAGTCATCTACAAGGGAGTTAGAGGAACAACAAAGATGGAAGGACATGATATGGTTTTGGGGTTCCTCCCTTCCCTTCCCTTCGAATTTGGGTATGTCCGATGCGAGTTTGGTGGTCATAGGAGGCCATGTAGGATCATGTCAGATGGGGTCGTTGGTCGATCTAGCCAGGTCAGGGAGGTTCATACTGGCCATGAATGGAAATCTGGTAGAAAGATGTGGCATGGGTGTCCGGGAAAATATGTTGGTCGTGGCGGAAATGGTGGGGCCACGTCCCCCAATGTGTGGAGAGACTGTGTGAGTCACGATGGGGACCATGGGTCCCCTTGTCAAAGGTGGAGGTATTGTGTACGAGGGGCCTATGCCCCCGAGTGTGACATGGGTCATCAACGGTACTATATTTGTAGCGGATCCACTCACCGTAGGGATGGTCATAACGACGAGGATGCTCGTAGTAGGTCTTGAAGATGGTATGGTAGGGATGGAAGCAGACGTGATAGCTGGGTTAGTGGTGACCCACCACCAATGCTCCCGCCATAAAAGGGGTTGGATGTCATGCCATCCATTGGGCTAGGCGGAGCGGTGAATATGGGGTTCTCTGGTTCATAATCAGATGTGAAGTAAGGGGAGTCGAGATCTGGTGACAGGGCTCTGCGTCTGTAGCGAGTGGTGTCAAGCAAACTGTGCTGCAGGGACTGGCCTTGTAGGTGCCAAGACTATCTCAGAGACTCAACGGTGATAATGAAAATAAAAAAAGTGAGTTGTGGCGAGTGTAAAAGCTCAAAAATCCTGATGCAACCGTGTGTGCAAAAGGAGAGCATGAAAAAATATGGCATTCAGGCCAACAATGAGCTCAAAACGCTTACTGTAACAGTTATGCTACAACAAGCAGACCGACAAGAAAAGTGGTTAGAATACCAACAACAAAAGGCTCCTAAAAATTAAAAATGGTATACTCACTAATCTCGGGGGAGGTATAGGAGCATGCAAACACCTATCTAAGAAAGTATAAAGGCTCGAACAAATCGTATCCTCTGCAAGGTGATGAAATCCAAGTCATACAATACGAGAAGCATAACCAAATGGCTAAGGATATCCCCCTACCGAGAGGGACTCCGGGTAAAAGAATCCTAGAAAAATGGCCACTAAGATACCCCGTTCATGGCACGTCCAGAAAGGTAAATCCGGAGCTTAAGTTCTATCGCCGCTATACTCCCAATAGGGTAGCATGACGAGAACAATGAGTAGGTAGCCTTCGGTTACTTAATGGAGTGCAGTATTCCACTCAAACCTCTGGAACCAGTCTTTCTACTTTCCTCCTAGGGGAGAGGCCCTCCGACAAATCAGTTTTAATCGTACCAAAAAATAATAGGGGATTTTGGATCCCTAAATGACAACAACTATGTTTGAAGTGTCAATGACAGAGGGGTGTTGTTTGGATTCCTATCCCCAATGTCCTACCTAACTTAAAGATTCTTTTGTGTTCCCCAAATGGGGTTAAGTGTTGGCCGAGTTTGGTAAATTTTAAGGCTCGCTTGAGTTAATGTGACTGAGTGTGTGCACAGGTGATGTTGGCAGCTAACTAGAAATGTAAAAGCTAAAATTTAAATGCTAAAAAATAAAAATGATGAAATTAATCTTCTATGTAAAACTTTGTTTAACTTGCTGAAAATGTAAAGGTGGAAAATTCAAGATTTTTCAAAATAAAACAACAAGCAAATAATAGAAAAAGACACCTCAACAAGGGGTGTTGCTGGAAATAGGTGGCTGTTTACAGGTTTGCAGGGGAAAAAATGTAAAACGGAGTGCAGCTAGCTGTCAGGCCAGACTATGCGGCGTGGGATGCGGGTTTCAGGCTAACAGACGTGACTTGGAGCGCAACTGTCATGCCATATTACGCGGCCTAGGGCACGAGTTTTGGGATGACAAGTGCAGCGTGGGGCACGGTTATGGGGCTAATAGTCATGACGTGGGGCACGGTTGTCAGGCTGATAGACACAGCGTGGGGCATGTTTGTCGGGATGTCAACAATGGTTTAGAGCATGGTTGTCGATCTGAAAACTGAGGTGTGGGGCTTGGCGCTAGGGCGAGGGCCGCACGAGGTGGCGGTGATTGAGTGGTGGGGGTTGCAAGGTGGGAGTGGAGAGCTGCAGCTCAGACCGCGCGAAGGGTTCTAAGGTTTGCGGCAAGCAGTGGCTGGGGAGGGTGGCCGCGGGGGGGGGGGGGGGGGTGAGGGTACTCTACAACTGGGGCCGCATAGGTGGGGGGTGAACTTGTGGCTAGGGACGCGGGTTGGGGGATGTAAGGTGTAGCTAACAATGTCAGGGGTGGTTGGGGCATGTGGCCGCGTGGGTAGCAGGGGATCCCATGGCTGTGGCCGCAGATGCGAGCGAGGATGCTGCGACGTGTGTCGCGGCTGCTAGCGGGGGCATGGTGGCTAGGGTTGTGGGTAGGGCTTGGGGCCACTAGAAGAAAGTGGGGATCCGTGGTTGGGGCCACTAGAAGAAAGTGGGGATCCATGGTTGGGGTCGCAGGGAGAGGATAAGGGGTTGTGTAAATGGGGAAGGAACCTGCACTCCACGACGTAGCTATGAGATGGTAAGTGTTGCTGCAGGCCGCGGTTAAGATTTGGACAACCACGCTTCCGGCTGCGGCTGTGAGACAGAAAATCGAGCCACAGGCCGTGGATGTAAAGAAAAAAAATTGCGCTTTGCAGCGCAAAAGCAAGTGAAAAAATGGCAACCGACCAAGGAGAAGGGGGTTTCAGGAGGTCACAGAAGATGGTATGACAGGGATGGAAGTGGACGTGGTAGCTGGGTTAGTGGTGACCCAACACCAATGCTCCCGCTGTAAAAGGGGTTGGACGTCATGCCAGCCATTGGGCTAGATGGAGCAGTGAATATAGGGTTCTCTGGTTCAGAATCAGATGTGCAGTAAGGGGAGTTGGGATCTGGTGACGGGGCTCTGTGTCTGTAGCGAGTGGTGTCAAGCAAACTGTGTTATAGGGATTGGCCCTTTAGGTACCAAGACTGTCTCGGAGACTCAATGGTGACAATGAAAATAAAACAAGTGAGTTGTGGCGAGTGTAAAAGCTTAAAAATCCTGATGCAACCGTGTGTGCAATAGGAGAGCATGAAAAAATATGGCATTCAGGCCAACAACAAGCTCAAAACCCTTGCTGTAACAGTTACGCTACAACAAGCAGAGCGACAAGAAAAGTGGTCAGAATACCAACAAGAAAAGGCTCCTAAAAATTAAAAATGGTATACTCACTAATCTCGGGGGAGGTATAGGAGCATTCAAACACTTATCTAAGAAGGTATAAAGGCTCGAACAAATTTTATCCTCTGCAAGGTGATGAAATCCGAGTCAGAAAATACGAGAAGCATAACCAAATGGCTAAGGATATCCCCCTACCGAGAGGGACTCCAGGTAAAAGAATCCTAGAAGAATGGTCACTAAGATACCCCGTTCATGGCACGTCCAGAAAGGTCAATCCAGAGCTTAAGTTCTATCACCGTTGTACTCCCAATAGGGTAGCACGATGAGAACAATGAGTAGGTATCCTTTGGTTATTGAATGGAGTGCGATATTCCACTCAAACCTTTGGAACCAGTCTTTCTACTTTCCGCCTATGAGAGAGGCCCTCCGACAAATCGGTTTTAACCGTACCAAAAACTAATAGAGGATTTTGGATCCCTAAATGACAACAACTATGTCTGAAGTGTCAATGACAAAGGGGTGTTGTTTGGATTCCTATCCCCAATGTCCTACCTAACTAAAATATTCTTTTGTGTTCCCCAAATGGGGTTAAGTGTTGGCCGAGTTAGGTAAATTTTAATGCTCACTTGAGTTAATGTGACTGAGTGTGTGCACAGGTGATGTTGGCAGCTAACTAGAAATGTAAAAGCTGAAATTTAAATGCTAAAAAATAAAAATGATGAAATTAATCTGCTATGTAAAACTTTGTTTAACTTGCTGAAAATGTAAAGGTGGAAAATTCAAGATTTTGCAAAATAAAACAGCAAGCAAATAACATAAAAAGACACCTCAACAACAAGGGGTGTTGCTGGAAACAGGTGGCTGTTTACAGGTTTGTAGGGGAAAAAACGCTAAAACTGAGTGTAGCTGTCAGGCTAGACTATGCGGCGTGGGGCGCGGGTTTCAGGCTGACAGACGCAACCTTGAGCGCAATTGTCACACCAGATTGCGCGGCCTGGGGCACGGGTTTCGAGATGAGAAGTGCAGCGTGGGGCACGGTTATGGGGCTAATAGCCGCGACGTGGGGCGCGGTTGTCAGGCTGACAGAAACGGCGTGGGGCATGGTTGTCGGGCTATCAACCATGGTTTAGAGCACGGTTGTCAATCTGAAAACTAAGGTGTGGGGCTTGGTACTAGGGTGGGGGCTGTGCGAGGTGTCGGTGACTGAGTGGTGGGGGATGCAAGGTGGGAGTGGAGAGTCACGGCTCGGACCGCAGGAAGGGTGCTAAGGTTTGCGGTGAGCGGTGGCTAGGGAGGGTGGCCGTTGGGGGGGGGGCAGAGGGTACTCTATGACTGGGGTCGTAGAGGTGGGGGGTGAACTTGTGGCTGGGGACGCGGGTTGGGGGATGTAAGGTGTAACTAACAGTGTCAGGGGTGGTTAGGGCATGTGGCTGCCCGGGTAGCAGGGGATCCCGTGGCTGTGGCCGCAGATGCAAGAGAGGACGCTGCGGTGTGTGTCGCGGCTACTAGCGGGGGCATGAAGGCTAGTGCTGTGGGTAGGGCTTGGGGCCACTGGAAGAAAGTGGGGATCCGTGGCTGGGGCCGCGGGGAGAGTACAGGGGGTTGTGTAAATGGGTAAGGAACCTGTGCTCCACAATGCAACTATGAGCTGGTAAGTGGTGCTGCAGGCCGTTGTTAAGATTTGGACAACCGTGATTCCGGCCGCGGCTGTGAGACAGAAAATTGAGCCGCAGGCCGTGGATGTAAAGAAAAAAAATTGCGCTTTGCAGCGCAAAAGTAGGTACAAAAATGGAAACCGACCAAAGAGAAGGGGGTTTCAGGAGGTCACAAACTTGCAACTAACTAAAGAAAATGAAATAAAGACAAAAAAAACCAGAGGTTCAACTAGTGGAGTTGCCAATCTATACCTAAGGTTTTCAACCTAGCCTGTGCAAAAGAACACCTACTAAGGGTTAAGGAACCCTTAGTAGCAGTTCAATAAATAGTAAAAAACTAAATGTAAGAACAATAAAAAATATTAAGCTAACATGTATATAAAATAGATCTAAGTTAAAACAATGAAATTCACACTTTTTATTGATGGGAAAACTAGGGTTTGCAAATTTTTTACGTCGAATAATGAGGTTGGTGAATCCCTTGCAGCAGTACAAGAGTAGTGCACCAGACCTCCATAGTTCCCTTCTCTTCTCCAAAATGAATCAAGGGTGGCTAAAACTCCATTGAAATGGTGGGCTCAAGCTCAGAGTGGATGGCTAGGGCTTAATAGGAATTTTGGTAGCATAAGGTTAGAGTGGGTAGTGGATGTCAAATGAGGGGCCTCCATCACCTTCTTATATATTTTTTGATGGTGGAGTAAACAACCATGGTTTTAGGCACCAAGTGGTTTAGGTTAATGGTTTAAGTTTTTGTGAAAATAAAATCACATCCAAGAACTATGCAAGAAATTAACCTTTCTCATATAAAAAATCTCACACAACTGCTCAAAGACACAAAAATAATGCACAAGAATGGAATTTTGTATTACTTCTCATGAATAATAATTACACCAGCCAACATATGAATGTTGTAGGATGTTATTAAATAACATTACAACAACAATTCGAATGGCTAATGATTCCAAAAGAATTTTCTATCCATAAGACTTTCTAAAACTGCCCATCCCCCCTAGGTGGCAAGTTGGCTTTCCAAATCTCCTCAAAAGCTCACAAATTGCTAAATTAGTGAGTTGAAGGTGAAATATAGGTAAAAGAAATGCCAAATACAAAATTGGAGTGGAAATGGTGTTAAGGAAAGTTTTTGGTGAGTAAAACACTTTCCTAGGTTGACTAGCTCTTTCCTTTGGGGGAAAAAGCAGTAAAAGCGACAGCTTTCTTCACAAATGCACCCTCCTTCCTAAATCTTATTCATATTTGTTTAGGAATGCGCCCAAGTGGCCTAGGACACTTGTAGAACACACCTTTCATGGAATCTTATCCTCCCATATTGCCTTGTGGGCCACATAATGGCAATTTCCTCAATTATTACATAGAATTAACCAACAAGTGATTAATTAATGCATCTTATGTAATTAAATAAATGGTAGGAAGGATTAAATATTCCAACACCCCCTCTTAATTCTGACTTAAATGATCTAAATATCAGAATATATAAAAAATGCAATGGCCAAATAACAAGACTTGGTCACCCCGTACAAAATACTATCGGTCCACAAAACAAGGATAGAAGGAAAACCTCATGGGAAAAACCTTCCCTCTAAACATGGACATATCAAAATTGAAAGGTTGCTGATCAACCCTTCACTCCACCACATGTCCAACCATCCCAAGCAGTGATCTAAGATAGATGAATGTCTTCTCTGTGAAAGCCTTGGTGAAGATATCTACAGTTTGCTCACCATTGGGGCAATACTGCAAATCTATGATCTGGTCATGCACTAGTCCTCTGATGTAGTGCATATGAATCTCTATGTGCTTGGTCCTCTACCTTTGTATTGGATCACATGAAACTCTAATGGCACTCTGGTTGTCACAATAAATGACAGTAGGAGTACTGAAAGCAATCTCAAACTCAGACAAAATCCCCTGCAACCAGACACACTGTGTAGCAGCATTCACTGCTCCTCTGTACTCTGCCTCCACTGAAGATAGTGCTATGGCATTCTATTTATTGCTAGACCAGAAAATAGGGCCACCTCCAAGCATGAAAACAAATCCTGATGTGGATTCCCTGTCAAGGCTATCACCAGCCCAATCTGAATCTATGAAACCCAAGAGATCTAAGCTCGAATCTACCACATAGTGAATCCCATCACTCTTTGTGCCCTGCACATAATGAAGGATTCTTTTTGCAGCCCTCCAATGTAACTCATGTGGCTGCTCCATGTATCTAGATGCCACACTCATAGCATATGCAAGATCTGGATGAGTGTGAGTCAAGTAGAGTAAGCTGCCAATCAACTGTCTGTAGAGTGTACTGTCAAAAAACGGTGTAGATTCTGCTTCTTCCATTCTGACTCCAGAAAGGAATGGAGTCTTAGAAGGCTTGCAATTATCCATCTTAAACTTCTTCAACAGATCAGAAGCATACTTTGACTGACATACCTTGTTTCCTTCTTTTGTTTGTGAAATTTCAAGCCCCAAAAATTGCTTGAGAATTCCCAAGTCACTCATGGAGAATGCTTGGTGCATTGCGGTTTTAAGAGCTGCTATTTGTTCAGTGCTATCACCTGTGATCAGAAAATCATCAACATACAGCACTATTAACATAATAAAACCATCAACAAACTTCATATAGACATTTGGATCAGATTTACACCGAACATAGGATTGTGACAACAAAACTATCCATCTTCGCATACCAAGCCCTGGGGGCTTGCTTGAGTCCATACAAATATTTTTTCAACCTGCAAACAAGGTTTGAATCTGATGTGTACCCCTGTGTCTGCTGCATATATATCTCCTCCTCAAGTTCCCCATGGAGGAAAGCACTTTTCACATCCATGTGATGTACTTCCCACCGCTTGGAAGCCGACACTGCCAAAACCAGTCTAATGGAGTCTTTCTAAGCTACCGGTGCAAATTTTTCATTATAATCAAGTCCTTGGACCTGAGAATACCCATTTTCTACCAGCCTTGCCTTGTACTTAATGGCTGTACCATCCGCTGCACATTTAGTCTTATAAATCCATTTGCATCCTACCAACTTTCTGCCTACAGGGAGCTTGACTAGCTCCCAAGTTTCATTCTTCTGCAATGAATGAAACTCCTCATCCATAGAAATATTCCATCTAGGATCATGTGAGGCATCCTCATATGTTTTTGGATCAGAATATATCATCATATAGCACTTCTCAGAAAGATAAGGATCATTCACATTGAGAGCAGTCTCAAACTGTGATCTAGTCCTCCTTTGGTCCTCAGGGTTACCTACTAGTTCACCTGCTTCTTGCAAAGTTTTTGCAGCCCACTTAGGCCTTGTAGGTAAGTTTACATCTGCAATAAATTGATCCTCATTATCATAAATATCAGAATAAAAAATATCAACAACATCACTTACTTCTTCTTCAGTTGATAGTGAAGATGAGTCTCCAATTTCTGCACTCTGAGAGGGCTCTTCCTCAAACTGCACACTTCGTTCGATGAATGCTTTATGAGTTGTCATGTTCAGAAACTTATATGCTTTGGAGTCCTCTAAATATCCCACATAAAAACATGGTTTTCTTTAGCGCTGCATAGCCCTCCTCTTCTCAATCGGAATCCTAGCCCAAGCCTTTGAGCCAAAAATCCTGAAATGAGAGATATCCAGTTTCTTACCTATCCAAGCCTCGAAAGAAGTGATACCTTTGAGAGATTTGTGTGGAACTCTATTCTGAATATAGGTGGAACAATTTATTGCTTCATCCCATAACTTAGGAGACAAACCTTTTTCCTCAAGCATGCATGTGGCCCTCTCCTTAAGAGATCTGTTCTTTCTCTCAACAACCCCATTCTGCTGAGGTGTATATGGAACTGTATGTTGCATCTGTATTCCCAATGAAGCACACAATTACTGAAACTCTGATTTCACATACTCACCACCATTATCAGACCTTAACACTTTAATATGCCTACCAGACAGATTCTCAACTGAGGCTTTGAATAGCTTGAAAAACCCAAAAACTTCTGATTTAAGCTTGATGAAATAAACCCAACAACACCTGCTAAAATCATCTATGAATGTGAGAATGTATTTTGATGAATTCAATGACTCATAAGGGAATGGACCTGCTATGTTAGTGTGTATAAGTTCCAATGGTCTAGTGGTTCTCTCAGTGGTAGATCTCCCATACTTGTGCTCAGGGTGTTTTCCTAGGATGCAGGATTGACAGACACCTTTGGAAAATTTGATATTGGGAAGCCCTATAACCATTTCTTTCTCATGGAGTTGGGAAAGGTATTTATAGTTTAGGTGGCCAAATATTTCATGCCATAGCTTTCTGGACTCATTGGCATGGGTTAGTAGTGAAGAAGGTGATGAGTTTGGCACAAAATGAGAAAACTTGTAGATTCTAGAACAATGGTCAGTAGTACTAAATGCAATAATTTTTCCTGTTGAAATTTATGCTATTTCAACATCATTGGGGGTAAAGGTGACACTCTTGGGAAGCCCTGTATGGGTCATCTGATAGACTGACAGTAGGTTTTCAGCAAGTCCAGGGACATATAAAACATTATTGAATGACCCAAACTCGATATCTATGCTACCTTTTCCTTTGCTAGAAGTTTCAGAATTGTCTCCCAATACAATATTCGGACCACTGGAAGAGTCAAGTGAAGTAAAATACTTACTTGCAGACACCATGTGTCTTGAAGCACCGAAATCAATTATGAATGATGAATATTGGGAAGTTCCGGCCATCAGTGCATGAACTCTCTCTTTGTCACCGGAATTTGATCCTCCATCTTTTCTTCTTGTGCTCTCTGGGAGAGGGATGTTGGCTTTCTCCAATGCCTGAGTTAATTGGTCGATGGTCTTCTTCATACATGAGCTTTCGAGATGAAATACCTTGCTGAAATAAGTGCACATTGTCCTCTCATTCTTCTTGTTCGGATTCTTCTCGAAGTTTGATGGTTCTCCATTAACATTCTGCTTGTCTTTCTGCTCACCGGTGGGCTTCTTGAAGTTGCTCTTCTTCTTCCCTTTCGAATTCCTTGAGTCTCCAACACTTAGATAATGGTCTTTGGATGGATTTTTAATGGATCCCATTAAGATGAGCTCGTCTTATTCTTGAGTTAATGACTCCATGAATTCTGAAAGTGACGGGCTCTTCCAATTTTCAATTGCTTTCCGGGTGGAATGGAAGGTGGAAACAAAAATTGAATAGTCCGGGCCAAGCTTGGAGAGAATGGCCAAAACTAATTGCTCATCTTTCTTGTCTATTCCACATTGCTTCAGCTGCAGTACAAGAGACTTGAATTTGGAGAAGAAGTCTTGGAGATTATCGAAATTTTGCGGACTCAAAGAGACTAGCTCGTTATCCAATTGGTGGCCTCTCAATCCATCAGTTTTACCAAACAATTCTTGAAGTTTCAACCATACTTCATTGGGTGAAGTGAGCCCATCAAGATGAAATAAGAGATGTTTGGATGTAGTGAGACATAACATCCCATAGGCTTCATCCCTTTGATTATGCCATTTAGATTTCTCCACTGCTGAGGTTGGCTCAGCTTCTGTTGCCATGGTCACCCTGTAGAGCCCTTTGTTCCTCAGTAGAATCTCCATCTGTGCTTTCCAATCAAAGTAATTGAAAGGACGGAGGATGATCTACTGTGTATGATCCATTTCTGCAACTGATATGACTTTTGGACTGAAATTAGAACACTTCTAGATTCCAAAATGCGCCCTACAGAGAATAGAAATCACCCGGTGGTTTGATCAATGCGCCCTTCCTGAGACTGTTGGATCCTGCAAGACAATCAATAGATGAAAGGAATAGATTGATGGCTCTGATACCATGTGAAAATCAGATCACATCTAAGAAATATGCAATAAATTAACCTTTCTCATATAAAAAATATCACACAACTTCTCAAAGACACAAAAATAATGCACAAGAATGGAATTATGTATTACTTCTCATGAATAATAATTACACCAGCCAACATATGAATGTTGTAGGCTGTTATTAAATAACATTACAGCAATAATTCGAATGGCTAAAGATGCCAAAAGAATCTTCTATCCATCAGAATTTCTAAAACTGCCCATCCCCCCTAGGTGACAAGTTGGCTTTCCAAATCTCCTCAAAAGCTCACGAATTTCTAAATTAGTGAGATGAAGGTGAAATATAGGTAAAATCAATGCCAAATATGAAATTGGAGTGGAAATGGTGTTAAGGAAAGTTTTTGGTGAGTAAAACACTTTCCTAGGTTGACTAGCTCTTTCCTTTGGGGGAAAAAGTAGTAAAAGCGGTAGCTTTCTTCACAAATGCACCCTCCTTCCTAAATCTTATCCAGATTTGTTTAGGAATGTGCCCAAGTGGCCTAGGAGACTTGTAGAACACACCTTTCATGGAATCTTATCCTCCCATATTGCCTTGTGCGCCACACAATGGCAATTTCCTCAATTATTACATAGAATTAACCAACAAGTGATTAATTAATGCATCTAATGTAATTAAATAAATGGTAGGAAGGCTTAAATATTCCAACAGTTTTTTGCCCTATTTTTTCCTCTTTTTGAATTTTTTTTGAATTTTTTTCCCTTTTTATTTGATTTTTTGGGAATTTTGGACCCTTCTGAGCGTTTTTGGTATGTTTTGAAGGAATTTTATCCATTTTTGGAGGAAATGTGGGTTTTTAACCTTTTGGATGACCATTTGAGGGTCTTTTAAAGGTTTTGGAGGCCAAAATGATAGGGAAAATGGTCAACATGGTTATGTGACTAGGGGGACGAGCTAGTGAGTAATTTTTGGGTGTTAACAACTAACCATTCAAACAATCCTTCCTTGGTCTTGAAAGCAGTTTTCCACACATATGAGGGCTTGATTGGAATCTGATGATATCCTAACTTGAGGTTGGGCTTAGTAAATAATTTAGCACCTTTCATAAAGTCAATAACCTAATCTATTAGCGGCAGAGGGTAGCGATTCTTTACTGAAATTTTGTTGAGAGCTATGTAGTCAGTGCACATGTGCCAAGTCCCATATTTCTTAGGAACTAGGATGACTGGACTTCCATAATGAGAGGAGCTGGGGAAAATGTGACCTTTGTTGATTAATTCTTGGATCTATCTATGAATATCTTCATTTTCGAGAATGGATCTTCTGTAAATAGATGCGTTAGGAAAAGAAGAACCAATAACAAGTTCAATGGAGTGTTATACCTGACAATGTTGAGGTACTCCGTCTGGAGCTTGAAAGAGGTTCTAGTACTCATCAAGAATATGATCGACTTACTGCTTCTGTCCGGAGCTACATTGGTCGGTGACTTGACTCATCGCTGCAGTCTTCTTAGAATGTTGTGGCTTGACCATGATTAGTGTAAACTTCTGAGCATGATTGGTGAGCTTCTTTGTCTGTTTGGAAAATATCAGTGCAACCGTTGGTGTAGGTTGACGCTCTGGTATGCGGAACCATTGATTTTGGATTATGATAATCACCTTCTGAGGCCATGACTGATAACCTCCATGTCTATCCCATAAGTAAGGTTTCCCAAACAAGGCGTCAGCTACGGATAGTGGTGCCATGTCAGAGAGTACTTCATCTTCAAAAGTCTTAATGACGTAGGTGAGCTTGCACTGTCGAGTGATCCGTAGTTCTTTTCCATCCTTCATCCAACCGATGTTGTAAGGCTAAGGATGTGGAGTGGTCACAAGACCTAGTTTCTTCACGAGATATTTAGAAACAAAGTTCATCTGTCTACCGTTGTCCACAATAAGATGTAATGGGTTGCTCTAGACCCATATCCGTGTATGGAACAGGCATTGTTGGGCCTGGCCCAAGTTGGGACAAATTTTGATAACAGAAGGAGTTTTAGTTGCGGAGCTGAGCACAGCTTAACAAAAATACAATTTTGTGCAAGTGTTGGGGATGCTACGAAGTTGCGTGCAGCAACCAAATTTTGACAGTACTTCGAAGGGTGCTGCGAAGATCAGTGCTACGAGGAAGTAGTGTTGCGAAGTGACCAGTCCAAGTGGAGCCGACAAAGAATAGTGTTGGACGGAGGACGGGCACGGGTACCGGTTAGACCGTCGATGGTCTAGTTTTGGCAAAGATGCTCCAGGGAGGCCGAGCGACAGCTAGGTGTATGAGGTCGTTAGAGGAATAAAGACTTGATGAAAGCGACTAGGAGTTGAGCCAGCTGTACGAGGCCGTTAGAGGAAGAGCGACTCGAGGAAAGTGATTTGTTGGCATGCGCACAATAGAAAGGTCGATAGCAACAGGATGAAGGTGTTGAGGACCACCACGATGGAGCACTCGCTACCAGAGGCTAGCAGTTCAGTTTAGAGAAACTGTAGCAGTTTTGGAAACCCTAAGGGTTTCGGCCTTTAGCATTGTAAATACATGACCTACGGGCATGATCTATAAAAGGAGGCATTTTTTGTATGGGAAAGGGTTAGAAGTTTAGTACTAATCATTGTAAAATCTTTTATGAGTGAAGATATTGTAAAGGATCTGCAGCTGAGTGTGCAGAGACCTATCTGAGAGAGAAGAGAGTCTGCAGCTGAGGGTGCAGACTAAGAACTGTTGTGCCCTTCCCAAAATATATATATAACAAAAGTTCTTGTGGACGTAGCTTCCCACCCGGGGGAGTGAACCATGTTAAATACCGTGTAGTGTGATTGTGTTGTGTATTGTGCATTTATCTTCTTCCTGTGAATGAATATCTGAACTTTCCCTTGCATACCGTTATGATAGGACTTTTATATGTATTTTCCATCAGGAGAATATGGAAATAATATGTTAAGTTCTGCATGAATAGATGAATGGTGAATGTTTGGCCTCTACTTATGAAGCAGTAATGAATTAGTTATTCAGCTAAGTGTTAGGTATTATTTAAGCACTTTCACATTACGTAGTAGGGAGAATGCATGGTAGTTGTACTGTCTCTGCGACACATGCTTGAGCAATGAACACCCTAAGTGAATGAATGAATGATTGAGTGTTAATAACTTCAGTACTCTAGTTAACTGCAAGTATTTCAAGTCTTAGTGTGAACTGCATCGGCTGCAGTCACAAAGAAGTTACGTGGAAGTAGAATTTAGAGGTGAAGACCGCGGTGTCGTCTATCGCCACATAGTCTTGCCCCGCAGCACACGTCCCGTGTCACGCTGCACAGTAAGTCAGACTAAAAAACTCATCACCTATTGTGGAAACCTGATTCCGCAGTGCCCCATAGATACACCTCGGGTGAGACCTCAACCTGTTCGTAGGTTGTTTCCGAAAGGGCTGGTGCGAAGGGGCTTTGATGGTTAAGGGGAAACAGCGAAGAACCTGGGTCTTTATTGAAAACCCTCTGGGTCAGCATATGATAAGCCAGCAATTGGTTCCATTGCCACGCTAGAATCCATGATGAGTTGCAGCTGTAATGTGTGACAAAGAACATCAGTTCCCGACAGGCTTCGACAATTGGCATCTTGAAAAGATAGAGATCCAGGCTTGGTGTGACAAGACCATAAGAGACTTTGCAAGGCAGGGGAATAGACACCCACATCTATCTGACGAATAGTGGTTGAGTAGATATCTGTGGAAAGATATTCATGAGATTTTCTGGGCATCATTTCCAGACGAGCTGCACAAGTGGATCTCGTAGCTCGTAGAGAAGAAAACCTGTTTTCAAGGAGGAGTTCCTACAGAGTGGACTCCAGAGATCATAACGCAGCTCAAAGCAATAGACATCCCATTGACGTGCGTAGTTGATTTCTGGGTCGATCACATGCTAGAAGGCTTCGTAACAGAATTTGCTGTAGACACACTCAAATCCTACAGCCAAGCAAAAACATACTTTTTCGACGGATTCCAAGGTAAGTACCTGAACAGTCTTAGTCTATACATTAAGATGTTGTTAGATGAGAAAGGTGTTTTAAGAATGCAGTAATATTTTCAAGTCTGTCATGGTAAAAAATATATATAGTGACTTTGACGAAGACACACATAATCTTAGAAGTGGGAAGATATATAAATTTAATAAGACTCTTGGAGGCACTGGGATCCACATAGATACTGAGATTCCCTGTGACCTTAACAACGAAGCCATGCCACCACTCACACCTCAGAATCCGCCGGTTGCAGAGACCACGCCTCCCTTATCTCAGAGCCCACCCATTACACATCCCACCCCTCAGGATACTCAGCCAAGTACATCTACTCCGATATTCCCATTTACTTTCACTGCATAGATCCCATCACAACAGCCACGCACAAATTCGGGTGATCCTACTAATAGGACAATGGAAAACACTGATATGAAGCTACCGATATTTAAAGGAGCTAGTCTAGAAGACCCTGACTAGCATTGGTTTCTTTGCGAAGCCGTATGGAGCGTAAGACAAATCCAGGATGATGCTGTGAAGAGAGCGCAGCTCATTACCATCCTCAGAGACAGAGCTTTACATTGGTTTATGAAGTACTCTTAGACACAGCCGAGAACCCTCGCAGAAATTAAAGTTGCGCTTGTGGTAGAGTTTAAGAAACCCAAATCTGAATCTCAGTGTATAACCGAGTTGAAAGAAATAAAGCAGAGATCGACTGAAACGGTCTGGGAGTTTGATCAGAAGTTCAAGACCTTATTGGACCAAGTGAGCTTTGTTATAGCTCTAGAACAACACAAGGAATGGTTTATTGTTGCGTTGTTGCCCCACATTAGGTTACCATTGATGCAACAGAATGTTGCATTGCAGGAAAAGGCCTTGGAGATCGCAAGGAAGCTAGAGGCTTCACCAATTGGTGAGACTAGTTCTGGGATGTCTCAGATCCAGAACCAGCTGACCACCCTGAGACTAGAACTGCAAAGCATGAAGAATGGCAAAGAACAAAGGTATGAACCTAGGCATGAGGTCTCATGTACAAGTTGTAAAGGAGAAGGCCATGACCGTGAGCATTTCCCTCTATTCCACGACTATCTTAAAAGTTGTGCGCCCAACCCGATAAATCAAAATCAGGCCCCATGGTGTGAAATTTGTAGAACTATAGGACACAGACCTGTAGACTGCTATCTCATATAGAAATATGTGAAAACACCCAAAAATTTATACTGCACTTTCTGTAAATCAGTTGGACATGATGAATCCAACTGCTGCGCATATGAGGTAATGAACGAAATAAGACGAGATATGGATGCAATGAGAGGCGCTGGCTTGTACCGCGTACAAGAAGAAAACCAACCCAAACAAGAAAACACGCAATATGATCAAGGAGGATACAGAGGCCGTGGTGGTGGATACTGTGGCAGAGGAAGAAGTGTTGGCCCAGCGCAGGGAAGAGGCCGCGGCCTGGTCATTTGTTATAATTGTGGCCAGCAAGGTCATGTGTCTAGAGATTGTGTTAACCCATGCACTACATGCAACTACTGTAAATCATTTGAGCATGTTATTGAAGATTGCCTAGTGCTAGAGGTGGAAATGCAGAAAAGAAGACGGATGGAGGCACCAACTCCAAACATCTAGTGGATCATAGCAGAGAATAGACCAGTGGACCCAAGCATCAACGTGGTCACACGCAGTGGCACTAAGATAGGCCGCGATAGGGGAATAGAAGCTTCAACTTCAGGGGAGGCTCACACAAAGCAGACCCCTCTTGAGACAGTATGGATAAGGAAAGCTCTGGGAAAAACACCTGTTCTCGACCTACAAAAGAACAAGGAGGTCTTTATCGATGCGTGGGATACCTTCGGAGAATTGACAACTAAGTCACCGAGGATCCCGTTGCACAGTGAAAAACTGCATGTTGAAGACATGCCAGCTGCTTATGACAAAACAAGTACCGCAACGGATGTTGGCACTTCTGTTGCACAGTTCCCGCGAAGCTGCATGAAGCTACTAAAAAGTGAAAATGCCATAGCAGAGCTACATAAGCTCATAAACCAATATGAACCACAAACGGGAACAAAAACTTCTGATAGCGTCGTACATCACATAAGGAAGCATAAAAGAACAAGCCGAGAAATGAGGCTTACCGCACAGATAGGAGATTTTGAAATGGATGAAGTCATCCTTGATCTGGGATCTGAAGTGAATGTATTGACTAAGCAGACATGGCAGCAGATGGGTCCACCAAAGTTGTTATGGTCACCTATCCAATTTAGAATGGCTAACCAAGAGAAAGTCATACCTTTTGGCCGGTTAGCTGATATGGTGGTTGACATCGATGGAGTCCAAAGTCATGCAGACTTTGAAGTTATCGAGATTGTGGACAATAGTCAGCCTTTTCCTGCACTGTTAGGAATTGACTCGGCCATGGAGAACCTGGCTATCATAAACTTGAAGACAAAGAAGATGATATTTGAAGGAAAGCATCTTAGGGTCATCGCACCATTGGATCCTATAGATGGGGATAGATACAGTGAGCCGATTCAGGAGGAATCCAAGGCTCAAGACTTGGACAGACTATACCATATCACCGCGAACCAGGAAGATTACATTAATCCAACTACGGATGGTACACTCAGCTGGAGATGTGACAGCTCTTGTGTCTCTGACTCGGAGATAGGACTGAAAAATTGGCAAAGCCGCATGCATGAAGTATCAGCGAGAAGGTGTGCATAGGTTACGAAATCACTGCGCTGGATCGGAAACGAGGTAAGTCCTATTCTTGTGTATGATGGTTATGCTAACGTTTACACTTTCATCCAAAAATATACTTCAGCTATTGCATATGAGCATATATTACTAGCATTGAATATGGCACTGCGCGACAGACCAGCCAGATGGTGAGCTGCACACAAGCAGACGTTGACTACTTGGGATCAATGCAGGATTAAGATGCAGATTTGGTTTGCTGACAAAGTTACTTTACCTTTTGAAAAGTTTAATGGATAGATAGATCCTATCCAACATATTGAAGTCTGTTCATAGGCATGGGTGGAAAGGCCACAAACAGAATGGGTACATCTATTTGTACATACACTGGACGATGACATTCCAAAGAAATGATACCTAGACCTAGAGTTGCACAGGGAAACCACTGATTGGGATATGTTGACTGCGAACTTCTAGAAGGACTTCAGATTTGACGATGACAACCCACTGATCCATGACGTGTTGCAGATAATTAAGGAATGCATATTCAGGGAAGACTATCCTCACCAAAATATAACATGGGAAGGATTCTTCGGGGCAGATGGCATTCCCACGAACCTACAATCAGAAGGGAAGGAACACAGAAAACATCCCATCAAGTGTTATAACCTAGCTGAAGTACCCGATGATAGACAGGAAGATGATGAGGACGATCTGTGCAACATAAACATACCAGAATCGGAGGGTGCATGTGATGTAGAGGGACCTCCGTTGGAAATCCCAGACATGAGTGGACCAGTAAAAACGCAGAAGGTGAACATTGGCACAAGCGAATAGCCAAAGTTCGCACCAATTGGAGACTATTGGGATGAGCATACTGTTGCAGAGATCACAAACATCTTACATGAGTATCAGGAGCTATTCCCGACAAAATTCACAGAAATGAAAGGCATTATGGGAGACCTAGGGGTCATGAAAATACCTTTGAAGCCAGGCGCCAAGCTTGTGAAGCAGAGGTCATACAGACTAAACCCGCAGTACAAAGAAAGAGTCCATGCAGAGCTAGATAAGATGCTCGAAGCAGGAATCATTGAACCTGTTGAAGAATTCGAGTGGATTAGCCCCATGGTCGTTCAAGACAAGAGAACGAAAGGTGAGATAAGGATTTGTGTGGATCTCAGAAAACTGAATGATGCTTCTATGCACGACCCATTCCCTACTCCTTTCACGGACGAAGTACTTGATAATGTTGGAGGGAATGAGGCCTACTCTTTTACTGATGGTTTTTTCGGGTATCATCAGATCAGGATTGATCCCGCAGACAGGCATAAGACGAATTTTGCTACAGAATGGGGGTCGTTCCAGTACACAGTAATGCGTTTTGGTCTAAAGAACGCACCTTCCATCTTTTCCAGAGTTGTCATCGTAGCCTTTAAAGATTTTATGCACAAGTTTCTGGAAGCCTATTTTGATGATTGGACTGTGTTTGAACTATTGAAGAACCACTACACGAATCTCAAAATGATGCTTGAGAAGTGTAGACAGCATCAGATCTCCTTAAATCTGAAGAAGTGTATTTTCTGTGTTCCTTACGGTATTCTACTTGGCCACATTGTTTGTAAGCAAGGATTGATGGTGGATCCTGCGAAGATTGCAATTATTGTAAATTTACCAACACAAAATTCAGTCAAGATTTTGCGCTCTACCTTAGGCCATACCGGATATTACAGGAAATTCATAAAGGGTTACGCACAGATAACCGCAGCAATAGAGAAGTTGCTAAAGAAAGATGCACTGTTCATTTGGAACACGGAGTGTGAGCAGGGTTTTGATACACTAAAAGAGAAGATGGTTACTACGCTGATCCTAGTCTTCCCAGGCTGGGAAAAGCTATTTTATGTACATGTTGATGCATCATGCATTGCCCTAGGAGTCATATTAGCTCAGCCAGTAGAAGGAGGTATTGACCATCCCATCGCATTTTCAAGCAAGAAGCTCTCAACAACGGAATAAAATTACACTACTACTGAGAGGGAAGGTCTTGCGATGGTATATGTGCTACAGAAATTCAGACACTACTTGCTTGGTGCGCACTTCCTCATGTTTACTGACCATTCCACTTTGAAATAATTTGTCAATAAGCCAGTGTTGGGGGGGCATATGCAGATGGCTGTTGCTATTCCACGAATATGATTTTGAGATTGTTGTTAAGCCAAGCAGGCTGAACTTGGGACCTGATCACCTCTCTAGGATTGAGTCAGGAGAAGAGCCAACAAACATTGAAGGCAGTCTGCCTGATGCACAGTTATTTTCTATACAGGTTGCTGATGATTATTATTAGGATATTATCGATTTCTTAACAACAGGAATAGAAACTCAAGACTTTTCCATCCAGCAGAAGAAGCAACTGGTAGTGCACGCTGCAGACTTCACTATTATTGCAGGTCAACTATACAAAATCGGACCCGATGAAGTGCTGCGTAGATGCGTACTAAACCATGAGAAGCCATTCATCTTAGCAGATGCGCATTCAGGGATCGTAGGAGGCCACTATGCAGGAAGGGCTACCGCGCAGAAGATACTACATGTAGGGCTATGGTGGCCTACGATCCATAAAGACTCCAATGAATACTGCCAAAACTGCGATGTCTGTCAGAGGATAGGAAAACCTTTGCACAGAGATGAAATGCCACTGAATCCACAGTTGAACTTACAGGCATTTGAAAAGTGGGACATTGACTTTGTGGGTCCCATAAACCCACCAGGGAAAAGAACTGGTGCGAGGTACATCATTACTGCTACTGATTACCTCACTAGATGGGCGGAAGCAAAACCAGTAAAGGACTGCAGCGCAGTTCATTTTCGAAGATATACTTTCACGATTTGGATGCCTGAATATTTTGATGAGAGATCAAGGCACTCACTTTTTGAGCATAACTATCAAAGCTCTCATAGAGGAATTCTACATCCATCATCAGCGTAGTACCCCATATCATCCATAGGCGAATGGCACTGTTGAGGCTTTCAATAAAATTCTCGAGAATGCGCTCACTAAGATCTGCAATGTGAATAGAGATGACTGAGATCTACGCATCTCATCTGTGTTATGGGCATACAAGACCACTTGCAATAAATTGACAGGACACACACCTTTTCTGTTGGCTTATGGATAGGAGGCTATAATGCCAATGGATTATATTGTCCACAACTTGAGAATCACTGCATTTACAGGGATGGTAGATCATGCAGCGCTAGAAGAAAGATTGCTACACTTGGTTGGATTGGAGGAAGATCGCTTCATTGCAGGATTTCACCAACAAGTGCGAAAAGACCACGAGAAAGCATGGCATGATCACCATATAAAGAACAAGTCCTTTCAGGTAGGTGACCTAGTTCTGCTGTATGATAGCAAATTCATGAAGTTCCCTGGTAAATTTAAGATGCATTGGCTTGGTCCATATACTGTGATACATGTTATTAACATTGGTGCAGTCCAGTTAGCCACCTTAGCTAGTGATACTTTACCAAGTTTGATAAATGGGAGCAGACTAAAGCTGTATCACGATAGTCTTGCTTCGTAGAATCCTGAATGATAAACAAAGGGAGAAATTTCTAAGTGTCAAGTACAGTTGGAATTGGACACTGGAAATGAAAAGGATTCTGTACATGTATGATAAGTAGGACAATGTATGTCATGCGTAGCACTACTGAAGCTGCACACAAAATAAAAAAGAAAAAAAAGAAAAAGAAAAAGGGAGCCGCGCAGTTGAAACATCGACACTTCGAAGTAATTGCGCAGGATCAGAGATGGCCTATCATGCAACTCTCACAAAAATAGTCATTACATTGGCCGTGAGAAAAATAGCCATTATATGACCGTTTCCAACAACTGCTTGAGCATTTAAAGCAAAGATAGTCGTTCTGAACACGCTGACGAAGAAAGGGACTGGAGGATCTGCTCAATTTGGCCAACGGACACCACATTTAATGCTCATCTAGCCGTTGGAAGGCATGGGAGGACTCGCCTGTGCCTATAAGTAATGTTGCATAAGGACTTGCAGGTGTTAACAAACACTTATAATTTTCATGCACTCACTCCTGTGTTAGCAATCGTTAGTAACATATCTAAAACATGTTCCTATTCTCTCCACTGAATGTGCAAGTGGTCGTATAGAGAAGAAGAGCTTACAATCCAAGAAGCGGTCAAAGTCTTTCAGCACGGAGGGATTGAAGGGTTAATGAAAACCCCTGCCAAGAAGGTTACATTGGAACCTGGTCACGCATCTTGAAGGTCACCTAGACACAACCTAGAAATGTAGGATAGGGGGAAAGATACAGTCGGGCCACGAACAAAGAATCCCAAGCCAATTTTGGCAGTGCCACGGTCACCGGTATTTTAGAAGGAGATACCTTTAAAGCTTACACCAGAGTACATATCACCACAGGCACTGGATACCCCAGTCTATAAACTGGTCAAGAATGCCCGCTATGAAATCCCCTTGTCGCCAATCTCGAAGCACGTTGACGTTGCCTAGAACTTGCTAGGAAAGATCCCAGAATGTAAGTGTGAAGACTATGACCTCCTGGGAGTGTAGACGGAAGAATCCCATGATCCCAAGTTCCCACACTTCCAGCCTGACTAGTACATGTGTTGGAAGAAAGATGCTAAAGGCACACTTAACTTGGTCACCGAAAGCTGGATGGCACCAGTAGTCCAGTCAGGATTGCTGAACATGCTGAGATTACCCCATTTTGATCGTTCAACAGAAGTCAATGTGGTGGTTCGCACTTTGATGGCGCAAATCCATCAGGGATACCTGTGGCTAGACAGAAATGTTGATTTGACCATCGACTTAATCCACCATGTCACGGGACTAGGAAAGCGCGACAAGGACCCCAAGCAGTTCTTCCAAGGGAAGAGTAAGGAAAAAGAAGCTATCGCGAAGATGAAGAAAATCCATGCATTGGTGAAAGGAAAAAGAGGTTTTCCGACAGAAGAAATCGAAGATAGAGCGACAAAGTTTGTTACATAGTTGTTGGCCGGAAAAATCCTAAGAACAGCGAGGCCTTCGGAGGTGCCTGCGGGTGCAGTACTAATCGGTGCCGTGGTGGATGAAGCAACCGAGTTCAATTGGTGTCAGTGCCTTCTCAATGAGTTCCTAGACAAACTCAATGATACCTAGGAGAATGGAGATCAATTCCACTTCACATTGTTGATCATCCTGATTGCCTTTGTCAGATGGAAGGAGCCAAAGGACTATGTCGGCATAATTACAGACACCAATGATCCTAGAGGAGTTCGATATGCCAAACTTTGGGAAAATTTGAACGCGGAGCGGCAACATGCGACAGCTAAAGTCTTCTACCAATATTACACCCAGCTGTGCGAGGCGATCACTCGTACATCGCACATTACAAAGCAGGTAACGTCAAAATACATTCGCATTATCGATTTTCATGCGGACATGCATTGTATTTTTATTTCACCCAAAGCAAAGATGAAGAAGTCAGAATGGTATGCAGGTAATTACCATATGTACGAGGAAGACGTTGACATCCTCATGAGGGACTGTCCGGTAGAGTTCCATGTCGAGGTCATGGATGTTCTGACCGATTTAGAAGAAGATGAACCAATTCCATGGCCATGCCCAATCATTGAGCAGCTGGTCGACACATTTAATGAATTCGCGGAAAAGCTAGCTCCGTAGGTCGCGAAGCAGATCAAAAAGGCATAAGCTGAAGGTGGCTCGGGGAGGAGCCACATGGAAGTGTTAGGGGCATGTTGGGCCTTGCCCAAGTTGGGGCAAATTTTTATAATAGAAGGACTTTTAGCTACAGAGTTGAGCACAGCTCAACAAAAATACAATTTTGTGCAAGTGTTGGGGATGCTGCGAAGTTGCACGCAGCAACCAAATTTTGCCAGTACTTTGAAGGGTGCTACGAAGATCAGTGCTACGAGGAAGCAGTGTTGTGAAGTGACCAGTCCACGTGGAGCCGAAAAAGTAGAGTGCTACATGGAGGACAGGCACGGGTACTGGTTAGACCGTCGGTGGTCTAGTTTTGGAAAAGATGCTCTAGGGAGGCCGACCGGTGACCAGGTGTACGAGGTTGTTAGAGGAAGAATGACATGATGAAAGTGATTGGGAGCTGAGCCAGCTGTACGAGGCCATTGGAGGAAGAGCGGCTCGAGGAAAGTGACTTGTTGGCGTGCACACAACAGAAAGGCTGATAGTGACAGGATGAAGGTGTGGAGGACCGCCACGATGGAGCACTCGCTACCAGAGGCAAGCAGTTCGGTTTAGAGAAACCGTAGCAATTTTGGAAAACCTAAGGGTTTCGGCCTTTAGCATTGTAAAGACAAGACCTACGGGCATGATCTATAAAAGGAGGAATTTTTTGTAAGGGAAAGGGTTAGAAGTTTAGTACTGAGCATTGTAAAATCTTTTCTGAGTGAAGATATTGTAAAGGCTCCGCAACTGAGTGCGCAAAGACCTATCTGAGAGAGAAGAGATTCTGCAGCTGAGGGTGCAGACTAAGAACTGTTGTGCCCTTCCCAAAAGATATATATAACAATAGTTCTTGTGGATGTAGCTTCCCACCTAGGGGAGTGAACCACGTTAAATACTGTGCAGTGTGATTGTGTTGTGTATTGTGCATTTATCTGCTTCCTATGAATGAATATCTGAACTTTCCCTTGCATACCGTTATGATAGGACTTTTATATGTATTTTCCATCAGGAGAATATGGAAATAACATGTTAAGTTTTCCATGAATAGATGAATGGTGAATGTTTGGCCTCTACTTATGAAGCAGTAATAAATCAGTTATTCGTCTAACTGTTAGGTATTGTTTAAGCACTTTCACATTACGTATTAGGGAGAATGCATGGTAGTTGGACTGTCTCCACAACACATGCTTGAGCAGCAAACACCCTAAGTGAATGAATAAATGATTGACTGTTAATAACTTCAGTACTCTAGTTAACTGCAAGTATTTCAAGTCTTAGTGTGAACTGCATCGGCCGCAGTCACAAAGAAGTTCCGTGGAAGTAGAATTTAGAGGTGCGGACCGCGGTGTCATCTATCACCGCATAGTCTTTCCCCACAGCACACGTCCCATGTCATGCTGCGCAATAAGTCAGACTAAAAAACTCATCACCTATTGTGGAAACCTGATTCCTCAGTACCCCATAGATACACCTCGGGTGAGACCTCAACTTGCTCGCAGGTTGTTGCCGAAAGGGCCGGTGCGAAGTGGTTTTGTTGGTCAAGGGGAAACCGCGAAGAACCTGGGTCTTTACTTAAAATCCTCTGGGTCAGCATATGATAAGCCAACAGGCGTTCTCATTCATCCTCGTTGACGATAGTCGAGGCTACTGGAGTGGTCGATGTCAAAAGGGTCATTGTGTCTCGATCAGATTCTTCCACCGTTTTGTCGAATGCGTCGGAGGTCGACACTTTTGCCAAAAATTTCTTCTGAGCTTTGCATTCAGACGTATCATGCCAAGATGAGTGGTGGTAATAGCACCATTTTCTGGTAGGTGGATGTTTGCTACAATCCCTCTTGTGAAAAGGATTCTTGCTGTGGTCTTGCTTTGGCGGGGTCGTGTGAGAGAATTTTGACTTGTCGAAGTCGGCTGGTGCCCTCTTGTCGGGTGGTCGTCCTGATGTTGGCTTTGTCACAAAGAGTGCTTTCCCTTTCTGCTTGGTTTCCAGTTTTCTAGCATAGTGGAATGCATCTGCAAGTGTAATGAAAGTAAGAAATTCCATCTCTTATTGAATGTACTGGGATAATCTGTTGATGTACTTCATAAAAAGCAATTTCTCTTCTTCTTGGACGCAAAGTCTAGCCATGAATCGGTAGAACTCATCCGTGTAACTCTGTACTGATTGGTCTTTCCATTGCCTTAGGTGCTACCACTTCTTATACTGTTGCTCGAGCTACTTGGGCGGGTAAAATTACTTTCAGATGTGTTCTACAAATTTATCCCATCTGTCGATGGGGTCTCCGCTTTTCTCCATCTTTCTCGAGAGGTTATTCCACCACCAGTGCACAAAAGTTGACATATTTAAGGATGCAATGGTGATATTTCCAGCTTCTTAGAGTTGATTCACAGAGTAACAGGATTCCAATTGTTGTACCCAATTGTCGGTGGATTCCACGTCAATATTACCTTCAAGATTTGGTATCTTGAAATTCATTTGCACTTTGAAGGGGCTGATTTTATTGGTGTGAGTTCTCGCAAAAAATCCCTAGATATTGAATCAAATCACGTGAGAATTTCATTGAACTAGGCGAAAATTTCAGTTCGTTGTCGAGCCATAGCTTGCTCAATAAGTTGTGATGTCTCGTCGGCTTCATGTCTATCGTATGTTTCTTCTGTCATTTATAGAGGTAGGATCTGCTTGGATTGCTGAGATTGCGAGTGAGTTTGAATGACATAAGTCAGGTAACTTCGAGAGAAGTGTATACGCCTAACTTAAGCATGAAAAGTGATTGTTCTGATTGAGTCTCGCTCTGATACCAATGATCCAGTTCCTGTCCAGGAAGCACGAGGGGGAAAATAGTTCGACTGAATGAGTCGGCTCTGTTATGGCAGAAGCAATAAGAAGCAGAATGATCAAACTAGTATTACACTACATAGATAAACAAAAATATGCACAGCCAATATAGGAATGCGAACTGTTCTTGTCTATTACTTGCAAACAGATAGATTGATGTATGTTACAATATTATACATGCTTATATAGAATTCTGAGATGCTTGGGTGCTTTCCCATTACATTTAGTTACAAAGAAGAAGTTAGAATGGTTCTACAGTTCAACCATTACAGTCAACTGGAAGACAAAGAGACAGTATGTCAAAGTTCTATAGTCATTGGTCGCATTTCGATGCTGCATGTCAATGTCACGAAAACTGTGAGGTTGTTGAACTTGTCGAAGGTGCGAAGTGTGTTGCAGTATGTCGAAGTCGAGACTCGTCGTAGTTGTGTCAAAATCGAAACCTGTCGGAGTTGTTGAGTTTGTCGAAGTCATGTCATGTCGAAACTTGTCGAAGTTGTATCGACATTGATGACTTGTCGCAGTCGATGTTAGAATTCAACAACAATGCTAGCTACAATGGGGATCAACAAAAACTATTTGGATGTTGGGAAAATTAAAAAGGACAGCTCTATGTCATCAATGTGGAAAGAATCAAGCATGAATGTTGAAAGAGAACTAAATTAAAGTAGAGAATTCCTAACTAAGACACCCACCAGGACAAAACATGACCAAATATCAACCTAGAAAATTGACAAAATGTCATATTGGCTAAAAACTATATATCAAATAGAAAAAAATACATTTATACATATAGACTTAGGCGAATGGAAACCATTACCAATCCCAAAAGATATATGGACTGACATCTCTATCAATTTTATAGTGGTATTCCCCAAATATCATTTTAAAAATTCCATCATCATAGTGATAGTAGATCATATTTCCAAGTATGCTCATTTTAGTGCCTTGTCACACCCTTTTACCCCATCATCGATTCCTCAAGTCTTCATGGATTATAATTTTAAGTTACATGGTATTCCCACTTTCAATATCTCGGATTGGGACCCCATATTCACTAGAAAATTTTGGCAAGACCTGTTTAAACTTAAAGCTACTCAAATGATCCTAAGAATGACATCTCAGCCCCCCCAAAAATGGTAAAATAGAAGTGGTTAAAAAGTTCCTAGAAACTTATTTGTGATGCTTCTCTTAAAAAATTCCACATCAATGGGCATAATGGCTTCCTCTTGCAAATTGGTGGTGTAATACCACTTGTCGTGGATCTACCAAATGTCACCATATGAAGTGGTATATGGACCAAAACTCTTTTCATTGGTTTCATTTTTAATGGGAACCTCCAAGGTTTATGCAGTGGACAACAAAATTTACATTAGAGAAGCAATTCTCTACACTAACTTGTTGACAAGTTGGTTACAGTTCAAAATAGAATAAAAAATAAGATGAACAATATCATTCAGTGAATTCTTTTGTAGAGGGATCCATTTGGCTCCAACTAGAAGCAATATTGGATAATAGAGAGAATAAGTTGTGTTAGGGCATGATCTAAGAAATTCTTGTCTATTGGAAATATATACATCCAATAGACAATTTCTTGGTCCGAATCAAATTCTCCATGTATGTCCCCCTCGTTGGAAAGGTTTGGTGAGCCCAACTGTATTAAATGTTCGTTATCCTTGGGTTCCAAACCTTGCTTTCTACGCGACATCCTTTAATTCTAAAACTGTGATCCACCAGGATTTAAAAAGATAAGTGGTGCAGCTACACTTCTCGAAAAGAACAAAAAAAATCCAAATGCAACGGAGCATGAAAAAGGAGAGATAACAACAAAGAGGCACATAGGATAAAAAGCAAGCTCAAAAAACCTACTACAACCGAGTGTCACAATAAGTGAGCTACAACAAAAAGGCCAGAAATCCAACAAGTAACACTACCTAGCCAAGTAAAAATGACCCTCTAAACTATGAGGTATAAGAGTAAGAAGCCACCTAACTAAGAGTTGGAAACCTCATCAAATCGTATCCTCTACAGGGTGATGAAATCAATAGTCAGACAATACTAAATGAGATATCAAAATGGCCAAAGGATATCTCTCTACTAAAAGGGATCTTGGGTAAAATATCCCTAAAAGAATGGAAACTGAGCTACCTCGTTCATGGCACATATGGAAAGGTGTCCCAAAGCTTTAGTCCTTGTACCATTGTACTACCGGTATGGAGGAAAATATGTTACAATGAGAACAACGAGTATGTGTCCTTCAATATAGAGTGGAGGGCGATATTACACTTCGAATTCTGGAATCAGTCTTACCACTTTGCCTCTCAACAAATCGGTCTCAACCATGCCAAAAAGTACTAGAGGATTTTGGTTCCCTATTACGACAAATTCTATGTTTCAAGTGTAAACGAAAAAGGGGAGTTATTTGGATGCCTATTCCTAGTGTCCTACCTAACTACACAATTCTTTTTATTTCCTCAAGTGAGGTTAATGTTTGTTTTGTTAAGCGTGTTAATTTTATGGGCTTGTTGTTACTCATAGGATGGCGGAATTGCAACTGGTGGTGTGAGGAATCAACTCTAAATCATGCAAAGATGAATGAGATGCAAATCCTATTCATTCAATGAACCTCTAATTATGAGAAAGAAAGAGATATTTTCCTTTTTCAATACAATTCACCCAATCCACATGCAAATGTTTTCATTTTCCTTTTCAATGAATGATCAAATCCAAGCCAAACTTTCAAACCATTCACCCAAATCTAATTCTAAAGTGAAATTAGGATTCATAAACTGCAGAATAAAAATCTGAAAGTGCTAATATGGAAAACACAATAAAAAATAATGATAAATAACATGATGCTTAATTTAAATGACAAGAATATGGAAAACACTATTAAAAAGGACGATAAATCACATGATGCAAAATTGTTAACTTATCTTAGTATTTGAGGAGGCTAATGGAAAGTGTATAATGTATATTGACAAGAAAAGTACAATACTCACTACCCTATCGAATAAAAATAGATAACATTATATTGTAATTCACATGTAATGGAAACATTATACCATGAAATCATTTACAAATTAACTAATATTTCATATTCTGATTGGTTCAACATTCCTCACATTGATCAGAGAGGCATACTCCTCTTCCTATGGTGATCATTTCGACACATTGAAAACTTCCGATCATAGTATCATCATAGTTGCATCATTGACTCAAGATTGGAACCCAAACCTTTGAACTATAACTTGCACCATCAATGACTTTGCAACAATGACTTAAGCTTGGACCCCAAATGCTTGAACTATAGAGAGCTATAAGTTTGGAAATAGAGTTGAGTAGATGGATATTGCATCCCTAAAGTGCACAAAAAATCCTTGCTTCTTTAGAGTAGAGATGTTAGGACACTTTTCTTAATATTGACCACACACTTGGTTGTGGTTTTTGAGAAGAGAAATCCTAAATAAGTATAGGAAGTGATAGCTCCAATGACATGCCCTTGAAGGTGAGCCATATTTGGAAATCCTCTCTCTTTGCAAGATTGAAATCCATAAGTTTGGTTTTCTCTAGGTAAACTATCCTCTATCAATCAATGCAAGAGGTTCTATGAATATACCATTGTGTTTGGAAAGGTTTTGTTTTCCTGGGACACAGGTCTCATGTATAGAGAAGGTAAATTATCAAATGAAAGAGACAACCCTAATTTAGAAACTCCTTAATTTCATCTACATTGAGGCCCAAAAAATAGGTGAGTGGACAATCTTATTGGTGTTGAAGATGACCTTTGAAATCATACCTAGATGCACACCTATTTTTATATATTTGGAAAAAAACTATGCATTCCTATTTATGCAAAAGTCGTATTGTAGTACTATATATATTTATAAAATCTAATAAAGGGCATTAGCCATTTTGTCTACATATATCATGCTTAATATTTTGTGTATTTGCAAATTGTTGTAATATATTGAGTGTGATGTGTTTAAATGTCACTATTTTGTTTAGTAGTTTCAACAAGATAGTTCACTTTTGGTATCAAATCCAATAATGATATATTGGGGGATTTTTTAGCTCCATGGATTTGTAATGAAAGACCAAAAAGAAAGGAAAATATAATTTCATGACAAGTCTATCCATAAATTGTTAATTTATCCAACGAAGCGATGGTTAATCACATGTGATGATGACCTATGTATTGATGGGTGAGAGCATAATAATTCCATGCTCATTGTTAACACCTATATATTTTTCTATAATATGAAGTTGAATGGAAGAAGTGGTGGGTCAAAACATACCTAGTAGGGAGAACTAAGATATCCTCCATGCCCCAATGATAGATGCTAATGGAAAGGACTAAATGATCTAAAGAAAAGAAAGAGGTGCGAAGAATGATAAAAAGATGTTGAATTATGGGCATAAATAAACAAGAGATATATTTTATAGCCTATGATCCGCTGGTCAAACAGGTGAAGCTAAACACCAAGCCGATCTACGCCTTAGACTAGGCGCAAGAATCCAATCCATGGCCTTATATGGAATACCGAATAACTAAGTTACAAGGTGGATAAGGGAAAGGTGGATGCAATGAGCCATCTCCGCCGGCCAGGTGTCAGCAGCAGGCGTTGTCGCAAGGAGACATACCAAAGAGCGATGGGTGAAAATAGGCAAAGGCGATGCCACCCATTGATAAAGGAATCTACAGTTCGGAAGGCTATAGGGATATGCATCAATGGTCCCCGTAGCAAAAGCAGCGCACCAGATAGGAGATGGATGAATGCGATGATGTTTTCCCGCCTCCTAGGTGTCAGTTTCAGAAGCCATCACATAAAAGAGGAAAAGCATGGTAGGGACCCTTTGGGTGCATGCGAGGCCATCTTCTGGGGAAAGGTGACAAAGAAGAATGGTGTGGATGGAAAAGTGAGCTAGATCCGATGGCAAGGAGGACCCGGCGGGAAAATCAAGAGATAAAGGGGCTACCGATCTGACGGCAACAGGGAGACATGTGAGAAAACCAACGATGAAGATCAAAGGTCAACAATTGAAGATGAGCTGGGGTTATGTGGGCACAATTATATATATAAGAAAATAATTGCGAGGATTGACATTTGCTCTTGAAGATTGTAGAAGTCTGGTGGTCCCTCAGCATGTGGCAGACGACGAAGGCAACATAACTTCTAGAAACCTGCTCAGAGCTTCCAAATCGATAGGTAGGGCCTTGTAACCGTCCTCTCTCTTGAAAGTTGAATTTTTAAAGTCATAAAATGGGAGAGGAAAAGGCTTCTACGAGCCATAAGGTTAGGGTGTCCCTGGAAGACAGGGACGCCAATGTTTTTGACCCATGCCTTCAGCTCTCGGTCCTAGAGATTAAAACAAAGTTAGACGCTTTGCATGAGTAGGGTTTGGACATACATGGGGTCTTGAGGTCATCTTTTATTTTATTCTTCCTGGACCAAGTACCCTCTTTCCCCGAGTTTGTAACATGGTGCTCTTTGAATTATTTCGCATCGACAAGGATAATCATGGATGCCCCCAGGTCTAAAGTGGTCTGTGTTTTAGATGTGTCAGTCGTAAGAAATTCATTCTTTATTCCCGAGCCGCAATACCAAGAGTCAGAAAGCTTTTCGAAAGAGTTGGTGGTCGCCTTATTCTGCCAAATATCCCCAGAAAGCCGTCGGACTTTCCTAGCCACATGCCTGAAACCCCAATCCGAAGTTGCCGAAAAGCCGTACCCCTTGGACGTCAAACTTTTTGATGACGATTCCTAGTTGGTTTTCTCCCTGTTGGCTCAATTCTTAGGTTTAGATGATGATCAGTGGGTGATTGAGGTCTAGCATAGTCTACTCTTTAGGATTAGTATTTGTTTAGCAAGGTTCGATACAGGACTCATCCCGCCTCTTAAATTTGATGATTTTTTGGCTAATAGAATACATGTACAGTTGGAGAATGTCCCAAATACTAGGTTTTTCAGATACGAAACGTAGCTCATGAAGATGATCATGTACAGTAACACGGAAAGCCCGCATTTTCGCCCTTTGCTCGAGACCAATGCTTTGTTAGACAATGTGTTTGAGTATTTCAACTATGTTTTGCCTCTTGTATATAAAGTCATTTTTGGGGAGGAGCTGCCAAGAGTATTACCCAAAATGAAGTCCATGATGCAGTTGAAAGATGAAATAGTTGTTGGGGACTGGTTCCTTTCGGAAGATGCTACAGTCATTAGGCCGTATGGCTTCGTCAAGGAACCCTACATCTTATCATCCTTTCTGACACTTAGAATTTTTTCCATGGAATTTATGAGGCAGAAACTGAGCTTGGAAGAAGCACTGTTCCTGCAGTACAAAAAGGGCACAGATATAAAATACCCCTGGAAAGTTGGCCCTTTTATTGTGGAGAATAAGAAAGCTTTGCCAGAGATAGAGGAAATGATAAGACTCTTGGGATTCAAAAAGGACATAGCTGTTGAATACGATCCCCTACATATTATTTCTAAAAGAAGAAAGGAGTGTAACATGAGCGGCTTCGAACACAAGGAGCACAAAAGAGCGCTCGGGGAGTGGAACCTGTTACAATGGAATCCCACAACAGAAGAAGCACCAAGCGTACACGAAAGGGACTCCTTGATGTCAGATGTTGTGAATAATACCGAACAGGTGCTGGACACCGGAGAAGTGGGCTGGAAGAGAGATCTGGAGGAAATATAGGATATGGACACTGAGATGGGAAGTGAAGACAAGCGACCCAAGAATGATAGATCCAACTGAGCTGTTTGATGGGAATATTCAGGTTGAGTCATTTATTTCCCTAGATGAATAAGAGTTGGCTGAGGAAACTCTTCTGAAAGAATTGACAGTTTGGATAGATGACGAGAAGACCAATAATGAGGGGTCCCCAATCCCCAATGTTCAGATAAAAGAATATAAATTTTAGGATGTTCAGGAGGGAGAAAGCAGCAGTAGATTCTGGTCTAAGGCTGATTTGTATGAATAGTATAAACAAACTAGGTAGGCCTCAGCCCAAAAGCTGTTTGATCTATTGCCAAGAACTAGCAAGCTATCCAAAGTTAGGACTTCCCTAGTAGCCAGTAGAGATGAGAAGGACAACACGTTAAATATGGACATATCAACAGATGCCGAAGTAAAGGAAATGAAGCTCAGGTGGGATACTATACCCGTACCTAACAAAATCCATTTTCATGAGCAGATTGGTGATCTCATCCATGTTGATCTTGTGAAAGCGATACTGAAGGGTGATGATATGGAAGTGACTGTATAGAAATTGGCGAATCAGCTGAAACATGAAAGGAGTGAAAATCGATCCCTACAACAACTTGTAAAGAGATTACAAACTGAACTTGTTGGGTTTGACATAGGAGGAAAAGCCACAAAACAACTGATGGCTGACAAAGACAAACTAATTTTAAATTTGCAGAAAAAGGCTAAAGTCCCTAACATCCAGCTGATCCAAGCCCCCGAGGAGACCAGATTTGAGAAACAAAAAGAGGCTTTAACTAAGGTACTAGATTATTGCAAAGCAGAGATATTGAAACTAGCTGGTAAAAAGGACAATTGGAAACGGGAGAAAACTAGCCTAGAGAAGCAGATTGAAGACTTAAGAAGTAACTTGTCCAGCTTGGACATGCGACCTACCAAGGTGAAACAAGGTGGTGAAGAAGATAGTACTAATGATTTGGCATAGGCTATGTCACATGTTAGCCTAAAAGATAATGAAATAAGGGAGTTAAAGGAGAGGACGTGGAAACTAGAAGATGAAATAAGAAGCAAGAGGAGGAGATAAACAAAGTCCGGGAAGAGCAGAAAAAATCAATCGAACAGAATAAAAAACTCACTCGCCAAGTAGCAGGAGAGGATGCTATGCAAGGGTGTAGACATTTGGTATGGGATAAGATATATAAGGAGGCTGCGAGTTTTTGGCCCTACTTAGAATTCATAAGAGTCAAGGAAAAAACAATCAGTGATGCTTGGGCAGCATGTGTATCCGTGCGAGAAGATTTGACCCTAAGACCCAAAGAAACAACATTAAGTGCTGCAGCCTTTTTAAATGACTTGTTAGAAGAAGATAGGGTCTAGCTAAACATTGGAAACCGGATTGTGACAATCGCCGCGGCTTGAAGAGTTTTAAGGAAGTATGCTCAGGTGGATAGCGTGGAGGCCAAAGTTGAAGACATGAGGAAGGAGGTAGCGGAATTCAAGAGTTCATTTGATAAGTTGAATGAAATGGGGCTGCCATCTTTTTGGGATGACAATTTAGAGCTGCTCCCCAAAGGAACCTACAAAAAGAAGATCTCGGCTAGGAGAATGGATCATTCAAAATTCAAAAACATGGAGCAGTTGCTCATAGGAAAAATGTTGATGGAAAAGATCCAAGATGACTTTGAAATCATGAATAGGTTAATTGCCATTGGCGAAAGGATTCCACCATCCTCATACTCTAATCACATTGAAATATGGGTGATGGTGAAGGAAATGACAGATTGCGATCTCCCTCCAGCTGAACGTTGGGCTGCTGTGCATGCATATGCAAATATGATATGCGCTCTCCATCAGCTGCAGTAGTTGTTTAAGTTATTTATAAGTTGTCAAATACTTGTTTGAACGGTTCAAAAGACACATAAGACATTTCTAATTTTTTAATACAATGTGTAATATTCTTTGATGCGGCTAATTGAGCAGCCAGCCAGAGCTTTTATTTTTACTATGTCTGTTTTTACTTTAAGGATAATTCTACTCTATGATGGTAGCTGCAATTGTAAGAAATGGTTAGACTAGCTATACCTGTTTCTGTTTTAAAACAGTTGTGACGAACAAACTTTGATGAGGTGTCATTCTGTTGCAAAACAGTTTTGGTTTAGAGGAGTCAGGCCTAGAGCTCAAAGAGATCTATAAATGTGTTTGGAATCAAAGGCACAAAGGTTGAAAATCTTATGTTGAAAGCTTTTGGTAATTTGAGAATTAGTCTGTAAGACAAATTTCTGAGCTGTTTTAATAAAGTTTGCAGAGCTAAAGCCTGCGTTTTGATAGGGATTCCTATGTAATTGGTCTGGTAGTCTGTATTTTCTCTTTTCCCATGTGCAATTGTGTCTTCTTTCTTTCGTAACTCCATTTTTGTGTTATTTCCTTCATGCTTGGAAAAAGGGTAATAATTAAGTGGAATTCATAGATATTATGCTCTGCTTAGTTCTTTCCAAGTATTTCACCAACATATTCTGGTAAAGTTGATGTAGGATTCATCTTGGTATACCTTACATTGATGGACTGTTTCTTTTCTCTTATATTCCACAAAAATAAAAAATCTCTTTGACTACTAGCTGCTTGCTACCTTGCCCCTGTAAATGCGTTTGTAGAATCTTTATGAATGATGTTTCATAGTTTGTAAAAGGTGACTCCATTGCCCAAACTAAATCCCATACGTTTTCAACCAAACCATGCATGAATTATTTTATTTCCAAAACAGGAAGCTGATCTTCTGTATAATTGTTGTAATTGAATATCTTGGTCGTGAATGCTGGTGTTTCTTTTTCATTATTGACAATCTTGATTATTCCAGTCTTTTCATGAGACTTTAGAGAGAGCCCTCTCTGTCTGTGTTGGGTCAACAGCACAGGCCAAAGATTGGTTAGTTGTTACCCAGAATTACCCTCTTTGATCCTTGTGGGTCAATTTTGGTGTTAACAAATCGGCGTCATAGCCAGGGAACAAAGATTGTTTCACAATCCCTGGGAGAACAACATATACGTCCTAATTTCAAAGAATAAGAGAAATCCTTGTGGGAAAATAGAGGCTTCTGTTGTTTCAAGAAGGTTGAAGAATTTTTCCCTGGAAACTCCACTTACCAAGATCAGACAAGTTAAGAAGACTCCACTAGAGAAAGATCAGTACGCCAAAGTATACTATTGAAGAAGTTCCAAAGGCATCCTGGCCTCAAGAAAGATCCATACGAGAGGTAACCATTTCCCTGAAATCCTGTTAGGAGTAGATAACCCTGAAAGTTTACTCAGACTAAAAACTATGAAAGATCAGGCTAGTGCTCCTAGCATCGAGACTATTTCTTTTTTAGAAGATACATCCCCCTTTCAAGAAGTAGATTTAGAGATTGATATTAGAAAACCATTGCCAAGAACCAAATCTGAATCATACCTAAGCCTGGGCAAAGGAACTCTGAATAATCTTGAATCATATCTTTTAGACCCTGTGTGGTTGGATTTTAAAAGCCTTGCCAAAGCTAAAGGTAATAATCCCATTTCTTAGATCCCCCAAGCCCACATCACAGTCTCAGTCAGTGATCCTGCTCAGAATATCCCCCCACAAGCTCCGAATCCACCTAGACCCATGGCTGCCAGATATGCGCCTTTGACCTTGCCTGCTGCCTTGAATGACCTCCCTCAGAATTATGCCCAGAGAATTGTCTCTTATAATGGAGAGGGAGACTGGTCAACCAAATAGCACGTTGATAGATTTGAATATTTTTTAGACCTAGAGGATGTGGACCACGATGATGCTAAAATGAGACTGTTTGCTCAAAGATTATTTGGAGAACCTAAGAAATGGTTCAGATGGCTACCTAATGCATCCATAGCCGATTTTGAAGCTTTTAAAGTATTGTTTCTAGAAACATGGGAAACTTTGGGCAGTCCTGCTATGGTTTTGTCCCAATATGATCACTTAAAGAAAGGCGGATTTGAATCAATCCATGAGTTTTCTGCCAGATTCATGAAAGCCTACAACTCTATTCCCGATGATCTAAAACCTTCAGCAGGCACTGCAAAGCTCCACTATGAAGATGCATTTGATGGAGACTTCTCGTGCACATTGAGAGACAGAAAATCTGCCTCACTTCCTGCCATGCTAAAGGATGCCTTGGAGGTGGAGGCCAACATGATGGCTTCTGGGAAAATGAAGGGCAAAACTGAAGTAGATAAGAAGAAGCAAGAAAACCAAGCCTCTTTTAGTGATGCTAAGTTCGATACCATGATGAGAACTATGGAAAAATTGTTGGATAGGTTAGCCATAGAGAATAAGCCTCCTATTAGGGAACAGCCTGAAAATCAGATAAGGAACCCTAATTTTAGAAGGCCACCCCCTCCAAGAAATCCGAGAAACCAAGAAGATCATCGGATAAGACCTCCTTTTCCTGAGAATTTGGTAGACGAAGGACCTGAAAACCCTGCTGCGGACCAGATACATCTCTTTGATACCCTTGAACACGTAGTCCATTTGACTAAAAAAGAGCACGATTTTTTCACCAAGGGGAATGCTGATAAGGCCGTAGAGTTCGATTCTGAACAATATCAAATGGGTTACATGAATGCTGTGGATGAAATCCAGAGGAAAATGAGGTTGAGAAACAGAGAAATACCAATAACTAAGGGGCAATTTGCCCAGAGTCAGTCCCCCAAGACTCAACATAAACAGATAAAATGAAGGGGAAACAACCAGTGGATCCTGCACCAAAAGTCTCAGAAGAGGGCGGGAAACATTCTAAAGAAGGTAGGCAACCAGAAGTCACTGAAGTAGGGAAGCCAACGTCTATATTCATCCTGAAGGCCGAACTGTCTAAGGTAAAGATCTCCATCCCCCTGAATTAACTATTGAGAGTTAATGAATACAGGGAAGAGATAAATAGCCTAGTCAAGGGGCAGGATGGAAATACACAAGATATGTTGGAAGTGACAGATGATGCCCCAACTATAATCTTTGGTTCCAAAATGGAGGAACCAGATGATGAAGAGGTTCCCCCTTTCTATTTGAGCCTGAATATCCATAATAAGTTGTTACACAATGCCCTGATAGATTCTGGAGCTTCGCATAACTTGATGCCAAATTTGGTAGTAGACCTATTGGGTTTAGAGGTCACTAGACCCTACAAAGACCTATACTCTTTTGATTCAAGAAAGGTACCCTGTTTGGGACTGATTAAAGACGTGGTGATAACCCTCGCCCAGATTCCTGCGAAAAGTGTCATGATGGACATAGTGGTAGCTGATCTACCTGCTAAGTTTGGGATGCTGTTATCAAGATCCTGGGTTAAGAAGCTAAAGGGAACCATGCAGATGGATTTATCTTATGCTACTATACCACTATTCGGAAGCAATAGGAAGTTATACAGAGAAAAAAGGATGGCTTGTGTAGTCAGGAGTGATGACAAGCCTGCGAATCACCCTATTTTCGTTGTTGACACAGACATGGGTTCCTCCATCCTTTTCAATGATGGTCCACATACTGATCCTAGGCCCTTGTCTTTTCATCAAGTAGAAGAAGACAAAGAGTTTGCAACAACACATGAGGCATCAAAAAGGCAGAAAAACAAAGAAGGATTGTGGAAGATGTACTTTGATCGTTCGCTGAGTAAAAATGGAGCTGGAGCGGGGGTTTGGATCATACCTCCAAACCAAGAATCTAGAGCCCTGTCCTATAAATTGACCTTTGAATGCACAAATAATGTGGCTGAATATGAGGCTCCACTCTTAGGACTGATAGCTCTGAAAGACCTGGGAGCTAGAAGAGTACATGTATTTGGAGACTCAGAACTGGTGGTGAACCAACTGAACGATAATTATCAGGAAAAGCACCCCAGGATGAGAGCTTATGGAAACGAAGTTTGGGACATGTTTGGAAATTTTTTTGATGAACATAAGATCTAGGAAATCCCGAGATGCGACAATCAAGTAGCTGATTCCTTGGCCACGACTGTAGGAGGTTTTAAAACCCCCATTTTTTCCCAAGAAAAATATGAGGTGAAGGTAATAAACAAACCATCCATCCCAAACAATTCCAAGTATTGGCAAGTGTTTGAAGATGATCTACAAATCATAATATTTTTAGAACTGTCTCATGAGTTTTCTAATGTTCAGATCAATACAGAAAATGAGAATGTAGAAGGTATAGTGGACCAGGAGCAATCAGATAACGAAGAGAATGGAAATAGGGGTTGGAAGAACACTTTGGGAGGTAAACACATTGTCCAGTTAAAAAACAACTATATTCCCAAAGGACTGATACCTCTAGAAAAGCTCTTTGACCAAAACGATGTGGCAAAGAATCCCAAATTTGAACCTCCCAAGGATACAGTAGAAGATCAAAATTTAGGCTCTGTTGGGGAACCTCGGATGGTAAAGTTGTCTAAAAAATTGGAGGCCGGGAGAAAAAAGTAGTATGTTGATCTGATGAAAAAATATGCTGCGGCTTTTTCCTGGAGCTATGAAGAGTTAAAGGAGTATGATACCTAAATAATCTAGCATTCCATCCCAATCCAGCCTGGTGAAAAACCTTTCAAACAAAAGTTGAGAAGAATAAATCCCAATTTGGTACCGGTGGTAGAAAGGGAGATCAAGAGGTTGTTCAATGCAAATATTATTTTCACTTTGAGATTCTCTCAATGGGTGGCCAACCTAGTTCCTGTAAGGAAAAAGAATGGATAAATTAGAATCTGTATAGATTTTAGGAATTTGAACAGAGCCTCCTTAAAGGATAATTACCCTCTGCCAAAAATGGAGCACATCTTGCAGAAGGTAGTAGGGGCTGAAAGGATTTCTACCATGGATGGTTTCTCAGGATATAATCAGATCAAAGTCAGTCCAGAAGACCAAGAAAATACTGCCTTCACCACTCTATGGGGTACTTTCATGTATGCTAAGATGCCTTTCAGATTGATGAATGTTGGGGCCACTTTTCAGAGGGCGATGGACATTTCCTTTGCTAAAGAAAAGGATAAGTTTGTAGTGGTATACATGGATGACATAACGATGTATTCAAAGTCTGATGACGAGCATTTAAAACACTTGGAACGAGTCTTTAAGAAATGCATAAAATATGGTATCTCCCTCAACCCTAAGAAATCTCATTTTGCTTTAGGAGAAGCTAAACTCCTGGGACATATCATATCCAAAGAAGGTATCAAGATTGACCCTGAGAGGGTCAGTGCCATCCAAAAAGTGGGAGAACCAAGAAGCAAAAGAGAGGTACAGTCTTTCATTAGGCAAGTTGGTTTCCTGAGGAGATTCATCCCTAGTCTCACTGAGATTATGATGAGTATCACTAATATGCTAAGAAAGGAAAATCAAATAAAATGGATGGAGGAAGCTAGAGATTCGTTCAAGGGAATAAAGAGTGCCATCACTGAAGCCCCTGTATTAGCCAGTCTTGATTTCTCTAGAGATTTTTTTATTTTTTCTTATGCTTCGAAACATACAGTAGCAGGAGTGCTGCTACAAAAGAACGACCAGAATGCAGAGCAACCAATTGTTTTTTTCAGTAGGGTATTGAGAGGTGCAGAGCTGAAGTATGATATCATGGAGAAATAGGTTTATGCCTTGATCAAATCACTAAAGGATTTCAGGATTTACATACTTCACTCACACATCATCGCTCACCAAATAGTGCTGTGAAAGGTATTCTTACCCAAGCAGATCCTGAAGGTAGAAGGGAAAAATGGATTTCTATGTTACTGGAATACGACTTAGATATAAAACCTACTAAGCTGGTGAAAGGGAAGGGATTAGCAAAATTGATGACCAAAGCAAATTATGATTCCTTACAGATGATTTTTTTGGAAGAACATCCACTTCGGCTAGACACTGAAGCACAAATAAGTCCAGAATTTGCTGCATCTCCTTGGTATGCCGACAGTGTTTATGTGTTACAAAATCTACAAGCCCCTCTAGGGTTAAGAAAGAGTAGATCCCGGGCTGTGAAATTAAAAGCTGCTAAATACTGCATAATGAATCAGTTCTTATACTGGAAAGACCCCGGAGGTGTGCTGCTAAATTGTCTATTGGAGGAAGAAGCTAAGCATACTAAGGAAGAATTTCATAAGGGAGACTGTGGTGGACATCATTCTTGGAAAGTGATAGTAAATACGATCTTGAGAGCCAGTTTCTATTGGCCTACTATGTTCACAGACGTGTATAAAGACACCGTGGCTTGTCACCAATGTCAAATTTTTGAAGGAAAAAGGAAAGTTGTCTCACTACCCCTTCACCCCGTCATAGTGGAAGCTCCTTTCCAACAGTGGGGACTAGATTTCATCAGAGAAATAAACCCTAACTCTTTTGGGCAACATTAGTGGATACTTACAGCCACTGATAATTTTACCAAATGGATAGAAACTATACCCACCAAAAATGCAACAGAAAATGTTATCAAGGATTTCCTGGAGGACCACATTCTATCTAGGTTCGGATGCCCTAAAAGGATTGTGACCAATAATGCACCTTCCTTTTGTTCAAAGAAGATGATTAATTTTTGTCACAAATACCATATCAGTTTGAACCATTCTACAACATACTATCCACAGGGAAATGGACTAGCAGAGTCCTCCAACAAAAGCTTAGTAGGGATCATAAAGAAATTGTTGGAAGAGAATAAAAGGGCTTGGCATACAAAACTAAAGTATGCCCTATGGGCTGATAGGATAAGCACGAAAAGGGCCATTGGAATGTCCCCTTTTCAGTTGGTGTATGGAGCCGAGGTGGTGTTCCCAACATCTCTAGGGTTTCCTGTTATGAGGTTGTTGCAAAAGATGGAAGAAGAGCCGAACCATATGCAGAGGAGAATAAACCAGATAATCGAACTGGATGAACTAAGGACGAAAGCCTATGTCAAAGTGCACGAGCACCAGGAAAAGATGAAAGAATATTTCGACAGAAAAGCTAAATAAGATGATTTCCAGGTAAACGATATGGTCCTGAAATGGAACACCGCCAGAGAAGACAAACACAGAAAATTCGACCATATGTGGATGGGGCCGTTTGTTATCATAGCAAATCGAGGATTAAATTCTTTTATCCAGGAAAAACAAGATGGATCTTCCTGGTCTGGGGGATTGGTCAATGGCAGGTACCTAAAGCACTATATATCCTAGAAGAGAAAAGCAACCCATGTACCATAGCTTGTACATATGTATATTTTCTATTTGTTACAGTTGTTATGAAGTTTTGTTTTTGGTGCTAATCTGAGAGCTTTTAAGCCTGAAAAGTAAGAAACCTAAGGTCAGGAAGAAGGAGCCATGATTCCGCTTTTAGGGGTTCATCCTAGATATGATGCAAAGTATGATCCTCAATTTCTAAAAGGAAAGTCTTAGTCTAGGGTTTGAAGGAGCCGCCCAATGGATCAGGCACTTAATCTATGGAGTTCTTCGCTACCTCACAGGGAGGATAGCATCCCTGTTGGAGCCAGTTGTTAACACCTGTATATTTTTCTATAATATGAAGTTGAATGGAAGAAGTGGTGGGTCAAAACATACTTGGTCGGGAGAACTAAGATATCCTCCATGCCCCAATGATAGATGCTAATGGAAAGGACTAAATGATCTAAGGAAAAGCAAGAGGTGCGAAGAATGATAAAAAGATGTTGAAGTATGGGCATAAATAAACACGAGATATATTTTATAGCCTATGGTCCACTGGTCAAACATGTGAAGCTAAACACCAAGACGATCTATGCCTTATATTAGGCGCGAGAATCCAATCCATGGCCTTATATGGAATACCGCATAACTTACTTGCGAGGTGGATAAGGGAAAGGTGGATGCGATGAGCCATCTCCATCGGCCAGGTGTCAGTAGCAGGAGTTGTCGCAAGGAGACATACCAAAGGGCGATAGGTGAAAATAGGCAAAGGCGATGGCAGACATTGATAAAGGAATCTACGGTTCGGAAGGCTGTAGGGATATGCATCAACGGCCCTCGTAGCAAAAGAAGCGCACCAAATAGGAGATGGATGAATACGATGATGTTTTCCCGCATGCTAGGTGTCAGTTTCAGAAGTCGTCGCATAAAAGAGGAAAAGCATGGTAGGGACCCTTTGGGTGCATGCGCGACCATATTATGGGGAAAGGTGGCATTGAAGAACGGTGTGGATGGAAAGGTGAGCTAGATCCGACTTCCAGGAGGACCCGGTGGGAAAATCAAGAGATAAAGGGGCTAACAATGTGACTGCAGCAGGGAGACACGTGAGAAAACCAACGACGGAGATCAAAGGATAGCAATTGAAGATGAGCTGGGGTTATGTGGGCACAGTTATATATATAAGAAGACAATTGCGAGGGTTGACATTTTTTATTGAATATTGTAAAAGTTTGGTGGTCCCTCGGCATGTGGTAGACGACGAAGGAAATGAAACTTCGAGAAACCTGCTCAGAGCTTCCAAATCGACAGGTAGGGCCTTGTAACCGTCCTCTCTCTTGAAAGTTGAATTTTTAAATTCATAAAATGGGAGAGGAATAGGCTTCTACCATCCATAAGGTTGGGGTGGCCCTGGAAGATAGGGACGCTAATGTTTTCGACGCACGCCTTCAGCTCTTGGTCCCAAAGATTAAAACAAAGTTAGACGGTTTGCATGAGCAGGGTTTGGACATACATGGGGTCTTTAGGTCATCTTTTATTTTCTTCTGCCTGGACCAAGTACCCTCTTTCCATGATTTTGTAACATGGTGCTCCATGAATTATTTCGAATCCACAAGGATAATCATGGATTCCCCCAGGTCTAAAGTGGTCTGTGTTTTAGATGCGTCAGTCGTAAGAAATTCATTCTTTATTCTCGAGCCGCAATACAAAGTGTTAGAAATCTTTTTAGAAGAGTCGGTGGTCACCTTATTCCACCAAATCACTCTAGAAAGCCGTCAGAATTTCCTAGCCACATGCCTAAAACCCCAGTCCGAAGTTGTCGAAAAGTCGTACCCCTTGGACGTCAAACATTTTGATGATGATTCCCAGTTGGTTTTCTCTCTGTTGGCTCAATTCTTAGGTTTAGATGATGATCAGTGGGTGACTGAGGTCCAGCTTAGTCTACTCTTTAGGATTAGTATTTGTTTAGTGAGGTCCGATATAGGACTCATCCCGCCTCTTAAGTTAGATGATTTTTTGGCTAACAGAATACATGTACAGTTGGAGAATTTCCCAAATACTAGGTTTTTCAGATACCAAACACAGCTCATGAAGATGATCATGTACATTAATGCAAAAAGCCCGCATTTTCACCCTTTGCTTGAGACCAATGCTTTGTTAGACAATGCATTTGAGTATTTCAACTATGTTTTGCCTCTTGTATATAAATTCATTTTTGGGGAGGAGCTGCCAAGAGTATTACCCGAAATGAAGTCCATGATGCAGTTGAAAGATGAAATAGTTGTTGGGGACTGGTTCCTTTCGGAAGACGCTATAGTCATAAGGTTGTATGGCTTCATGAAGGAATCCTACATCTTGGCGTCCTTTCTGACACTTAGAATTTTTTCCATGGAATTTATTAGGCAGAAACTGAGCTTGGAAGAAGCACTGTTCTTGCAGTACAAAAAGGGCACAGACATAAAATACCCCTGGAAAGTTGGCCCTTTTATTGTGGAGAATAAGAAAGCTTTGCCAGAGATAGAGGAAATGATAAGACTCTTGGGATTCAAAAAGGACATAGATGTTGAATACGATCCCCTATATATTATTTCTAAAAGAAGAAACGAGTGTAACATGAGCACCTTCGAACAGAAGGAGCCCAAAAGAGCGCTCAGGGAGTGGAACCTGTTACAATGGAATCCCGCGGTAGAAGAAGCACCAAGAGTGCAGGAAAGGGACTCCTTGATGTCAGATGTTGTGAATAATACCGAACAGGTGTCGGACACTGGAGAAGTGGGCCGGAAGAGAGATTTGGAGGAAATACAGGATATGGACACTGAGATGGGAAGTGAAGACAACTGACCCAGAATGATAGATCCAACTGAGGTGTTTGATGGGAATATTCAGGTTGAGTCATTTATTTCCCTAGATGAAGAAGAGTTGGTTGAGGAAACTCTTCTGAAAGAATTGACAGTTTGGATAGATGACGAGAAGACCAATAATGAGGGGTCCCCAATCCCCAATGTTTAGATAAAAGAATATAAATTTCAGGATGTTCAGGAGGGAGAAAGCAACAATAGATTCCGGTCTAAGGCTGATTTGTACGAACAGTATAAACAAACTAGGCAGGCCTCATCCCAGAAGCTGTTTGATCTGATGCCAAGATCCAACAAGCTATCCAAAGCTAGGACTTCCCTAGTATCCAGTAGAGATGCGAAGGACAACTCCTTAAATCTGGCCATATCAACAGTTGCCTAAGTAAAGGAAATGAAGCTCAGGTGGGATACTATACCCGTACCTGACAAAATCCATTTTCACCAGCAGATTGGTGATCTCATCCATGTTGATCTTGTGAAAGCGGCACTGAAGGGTGATGATCTGGAAGTGGCCATAAAGAAATTGGCGAATCAGCTGAAACAGGAAAGGAGCGAAAACTGAGCCCTACAACAACTTGTAAAGAGATTACAAACTGAACTTGCTGGGGTTGACAGAGGAGGAAAAGCCACGAAACAACTGCTGGTTGAAAAAGACAAGTTAATTTCAAATTTGCAGAAAAAGGCTAAAGTCCCTAACATCCAGCTGATCCAAGCCCCCTAGGAGACTAGATTTGAGATACAAAAAGAGGCTTTAACTAAGGAACTAGATGATTGCAAAGCAGAGATATTGAAACTGGTTGGAGAAAAGGACAATTGGAAATGGGAGAACACTAGCCTAGAGAAGCAGATTGAAGACTTAAGAAGTAACTTGTCCAGCTTGGACATGCGGCCTACCAACGTGAAACAAGGTGGTGAAGGAGATAGTACTAATGATCTGGCGCAGACTATGTCACATGTTAGCCTGAAAGTTAATGAAATAAGGGAGTTAAAGGAGAGGACGTGGAAACTAGAAGATGAAAATAAGAAGCAAGAGGAGGAGATAAACAAACTCCGGGAAGAGCAAAAAAAATCAATTGAACAGAATAAAAAACTCACTCACCAAGTAGCAGGACAGACTACTATGCAAGGGTGTAGAAATTTGGTATGGGATAAGATATATAAGGAGGTTGAGAGTTTTTGGCCCTACTTAGAATTCATAAGAGTCAAGGAAAAAATGATCCGTGATGCTTGGGCGACATGTGTAGCCACGCGAGAAGATTTGACCGTAAGACCCAAAGAAACAACATTAAGTGCTACAGCCTTTTTAAATGACTTGTTAGAAGAAGATATGGTCTGGCTAAACATTAGCAAATGGATTGTGACAATCGCCGCGGCTCGAAGAGTTTTGAGGAAGTATGCTCAGGTGGAAAGCGTGGAGGCCAAAGCTGAAGACATGAGGAAGGAGGTAGCGGACTTCAGGAGTTCATTTGATAAGTTGAATGAAATGGGGCTGCCATCTTTTGGGATGACAATTTAGAGCTGCTCCCCAAAGGAACCTACAAAAGGAAGATCTCGGCTAGGAGAATGGATCATTCGAAATTCAAAAACATGGAGTTGCTCATAGGAAAAACGTTGATGGAAAAGATCCAACATGACTTTGAAATCCTGAACAGGTTAATTGCCATTGGCGAAAGGCTTCCACCAGCCTCATACTCTGATCACATTGAAATCCAGGTGATGGTGAAGGAAATGAAAGATTGCGATCTCCCTCCAGCTGAACGCTGGGTTGTTGTGCATGCATATGCAAATATGAGATGTGCTCCTCATCAGCTGCAGTAGCTGTTTAAGTTTTTTATAAGTTGTCAAATACTTTTTTGAACGGTTCGAAAGACACATAAGACATTTCTAATTTTTTAATACAATGTGTAATATTCTTTGAGGCGGCTAATTGAACAGCCAGCCGAAAATTTTATTTTTACTATGTATGTTTTTACTTTAAGGATAATTCTACTCTGTGATGGTAGCTGCAATTGTAAGAAATGGTTAGACCAACTATACCTGTTTCTGTTTTAAAATAGCTGTGACGAACAAACTTTGATGAGGTTTCATTCTGTTGCAAAACAATTTTGGTTTAGAGGAGTTGAGCCTAGAGCTCAAAGAGATCTATAAATGTGTTTGGAATCGAAGGCATAAAGGTTGAAAATCTTAGGTTGAAAGCTTTTGGTAATTTGAGGATTAGTCTGTAAGACAAATTTCTAAGCTATTTTAATAAAGTTTGTAGAGCTGAAGCCTGCATTTTGATAGGGATTCCTATTTAATTGGTCTGGTAGTCTGTATTTTCTCTTTTCCCATGTGCAATTGTGTCTTCTTTCTTTCGTAACTCCATTTTTGTGTTATTTCCTTCATGCTTGGAAAAAGGGTAATAATTAAGTGGAATTCATAGAGATTATGCTCTGCTTAGTTCTTTCCAAGTATTTCACCAACATATTCTACTAAAGTTGATGTAGGATTCATATTGGTATGCCTTACATTGATGGACTGTTTCTTTTCTCTTCTATTCCACAAAAATAAAAAATATCTTTGACTACTAGCTGCTTGCTACCTTGCCCCTGTAAATGCATTTGCAGAATCTTTGTGAATGATGTTTCATAGTTTGTAAAATGTGACTCCATTTCCCAAACTAAATCCCATACGTTTTCAACCAAACCACGCATGAATTATTTTATTTCCAAAACAGAAAGCTGATCTTCTGTATAATTGTTGTAATTGAATATCTTGGCCGTGAATGCTGGTGTTTCTTTTTCATTATTGAAAATCTTGATTATTCCAGTCTTTTCATGAGATTTTAGAGAGATCCCTCTCTATCTGTGTTGGGTCAGTAGCACAGGCCAAAGATTGGTTATTGGTTACCCAAAATTACCCTCTTTCAACCTTGGGGGTCAATTTTGGTGTTAACACTCATGAAGAACCAATAAGAATAAGGAATGCTTGTCATGGTAGATTCACTCTTCATCAAGAGAGTTTCCTTTCGAACTATGCCAAATCGATGCAAGTCTATCTCAATGCCAAGCCTTCTACAATTTCACCATGTATTTTGATGTTGCTTGATCAACCAAAAAAATGTGCTACCTCATCCACAAATCAACCAAAAAATTGTGCCAACTCACTTAACTCAAAAAATTGTTGACTACTATCTCAAGCAATTCATTGCTTTTATACTAAAAAATCCTACCTTTTAATTAACTATTGTTGGGTTGATTGTTGGGCTCATTTTGATCACTAAAAAATTCAACTAAATACTATTTCTCATACCACAATCCATTTGGATCCCTTCTTAGTTATGACAGTGAATTTATTGGTCAATTGGATCTGAGTTGCATTTTGCCTCTTAAAGTAGAAGCCATACTACATTAATCTTTTTTTATTGTTAATGTTGTTTTGGTTAATACCCATCTCACAATATTTCCTTCATTTTGTTACATTGCTGCCACAAAAACAGGAATTTTACATTATGTTCCATACCATCACTTGGAATTTAAAATAGTATCACCTCAAAGACATAGGATAGATGTTACTTGAGGATCTTCACACCTTTTTTTAGATAAGTTCTAATTACACTAAGCATTTGTTTGGAAAATGTAAGCTAAAATCTATATTTTGCTAATATTTAGTTCATGAGCTTGTGACAGAAATTCCTAACTGGGTGGAATACTACATGTTTAAAATCAAAGATAAAATTAATTGCTTCAAGAATTAACACAATAAACAATGGCCATTATAAAAAGTTAGAATGATTTTGATCATTGGCTTTGCTAATTGGGTGTTCACTCCATCACACTATTTATTATACCATTGTAGCATGGTATTGGTTTATTTTATGGTATGATGATTTAATGATCTCACATTGAATGGTTAGAATTTAATAATCAGAAGCATTCATCTTCACCACACATAAAAAGCTTGGTTCTTAATCTTGGTTGGAATTATTTTTTTTGGTAGCTCAAAATTGTGTTGAAATTGATAAGGGTTCTTTACATAAATATATTGAGAATTCCTTTTGGATATGGGAAGAAGATAAACTTAATGCTAGTGAAAAAATACAAATTTTATCCTAATTAGAGCATCACAAAGCAGTTATCCCTCTGTCAAACCAGCACATGAAAATGATAAGGAAGGCATTGAAAGAAACTACACAAAGATTCCAACTCATCAAATCCAACTAACAATGTGTTTCTTTTGTCCCATCTATCAAAAGTAACTGCACTTTGGTTTCTAGAAAACACATCCATAGTAAGTAAGCTTGTATTCTATCATTTGCATTTAGAACAACCATGCTAGTGTGTAACAACTCTAAAAATCCATCCAAAAAAAAATTGTATATCGTATGATCGCTACTAAGATCTACAGTTTTGCTTAAGATTTATTTCTTTATTTGGTTAACTGCTGGAGTGTAAAATTGCACTATCTATTTATACTTGTTTTTCAAAGTGCATGCTAGTTTGTTTTCTCATCATGTCACTGTCAATGTTTATTTGTCGGATATTTAGTTCATACGTCCTGAAATCGTCGTATAACAGTTTCTTAGTTTTGATGTTGAAATGCTGATTACATTCTCTTTGTTTAAAGGGGTATTATTGTCACAACCCTGGGCTTACTTAGCTTTCATGAAGCTAATGCATGTTGATATTTTTGTACATGTTCCAGTTAAGAAATCATACTACCAAATATTGGGTTTGGAGATTGAATACTTTACTAAGGGGAAAATGATACCCTAGCATGACTTTTAAGCAACAAAATAGAAGTTATCAAGTTCTACCCAACTATAGACTAAGTGGGTATCCTAACTAGCGATTCGATGCATTAATCCAAGTGATAAAACATCTATATGTGACTATAGGAAAAGGGGTAAGAAAAAATTAAAAAGGTAGTGGATGGCAACTACGCATTTTTAAAGAGGCCACGTGAAGGCCATTGGTGGAGATCCACATTGGAAAAACCCTAAACCTTGTTTTGAAAATCGGATGTATCGATAATCTAATGTTCATTTGCTTGTGGAGGAGAGCCGAGCTCTCGGCCTCCACACAGAGGTCAGCTATTCATTCAGGGTTATGAGAAAATTTCAGAGTTGCATTGTTTCTTCGTTTGTTTTCACTGGGAGAAGAGCTTGGCTCTCAACCATCAGGTTTATGGAGAGTACTCCATGGTGAACCAGTACATGCAGAGGTAAGACACTCTTCTCCATCTCTTAATTAAAATTTTTTGAAACCCTTCATTTAAATTTCCCAAATGGAACACTTATTAATGAAATCTATTTGTGTATGCTATCAAGAGGTTCTTATGTTACCATGGAGTTCTTTGGTTGTATTAAGAGCTTATAAGAGTGATGGTAGAAGGCTCCATGGTTTGAGCAGTCTCGGTAGGCCCCGGGCTTCCTGGAACAACCTTGTTCAACATTGCCTTTGTTTTTGTTTGCTTCCAGCGTTAGTCTGTTTAGGCTTAGTTTGCGTTTGGAAGCCATAAAGGCGACTTGTTCAACATTTTTGTATTGTAATGATTATGGGCTTAATGCCATGGGATTTCACCCAAAAATTGTGATGAAATAAGATATATTTTTAAAAGAAATAGAGTTGTGGTCACTCTCGACCATTCGCCATTGAGTAAAATTTAATATATGAAAGTAAATTGCAAAATATTTTGCTCTTGTTTGATTATGCATGTGTTTTCCCTCTATTCAGTTTCTTTCCAGGATTTCAGTTAGGTTAAATATCTTACCCTATTTCTATTGTCGGCGTTTAAATATAGGCTTTTCTTTATATTGAAGAATGGATTCGATGTGTTTATCTATGGGAAAAGCCCTGACTGTAAAATTCGTGTTCGATTAAAACGAAAAGACAATCATTCTTTACCAAGGATACCGATGATGGCTTTGTTTAACCTTTTGTTACTTTTGTTTAGGTAAGAGTTTATAAGGAAATGCTAACGTTTCTGGGCGATGCCCTAGATGTGGAAATGTATCTTCTGTTATAATAAAATAAATGAATTCATTTTATCAATAAGCCGACAAAGGTTTTGTGTTAAATTCATTCTTTTCACGAGTTGCTTTCCAGGGTTTTAACTTGTCGATATCTAAAGAATTTAACTCTAAATTGTTTACAACGAATGTGTTTTTGTATGATGAATTATTTTTTCTTAATTTTTGGGCAAGGCCCTAATTGTAAACAATATAAATACTCTGTTTTGTTTTGAAATAATGGATTCGACCCATAACTAAGGTTTAAAAGGTGTTTAACATTCTTTGCATAATGTAATTTATATTCTGTAAAGTTATAAGAATGTTGTCTGAAAAGTACTGTATTCTGTGGAGCCATATGTAAGATCTATATGTAACAAAAGAGATTTTGAAAAGTAGGTCTTTGGGTTTCAAAGAGAGTTGTTCCAATAAATTTATATTTATATTTATAAGTATCATAAATGAAAAGGATTATAGCTCTTCAGTTCTATTTAGTAGTTACTCATATTTATACTTAGAAACTGTGTTATCTTATTTTAAATATAATATAAAGGTCTATTTTATATGCTAGGAATGTATTCAGCCTCTTGGCTTTGCTTACTGTTACTCATTTTTCTGTGTGTGCACTGCCTAAGAGATATAATGCATACACTATATAATTTACTGAAAACCATGATAACCTAGAACATACATTTCAACATATACTCCTAATACATAATAAAATACAATATTTTCTAACCTAAGTACTAAAAGTAGTTGCTAACATATATTAACATTTATTTCTGAAAATTGATAAAATTCTAATCTAGATACTAACAGTAAATTAATACTAACAGCATGTAAACCCATAGCAGTATGTTTAATTATCAACAACAATTTTAACATTTATCAGTAAGAAAATATAATAGTGAGGAACCTGGAAAATTTGAAGTTAAAACTAAATTCCAAAGAAGACTATTCCTCCAAACCATCTCCTGAAACGACCAAGTTTACTTGCTTTAGGAACCCCGAGCCTGTTCACTGAACCACCGGGACGAAGACTTGGTGTAGAAGATTGTTCTGTTCTCTATTTAACTCAGCAGTCACACTTGCAGACAATCTTCCAACAATCTCAGTTTAGCTTTCCCCTCATCGAATACCCTCTTGTGTGCTTAAATTTTCAGTGTGCATCAAATCCACAAGGTTCTAATGTGTGATCCTCCTACTCATTCGATGGATATATGCTTGCCTAGGTCTTTGGGTCAATTTTGAATTTAATGAGCCACCTTCTCAGCTCCTCCTTTCTTGGGAACATGACCACAATTTAGGGAAGATGCCTCCTGCATCAGCAAGAAAGTGAATGTTGTTGCTGCCATTTGTAATTTTTGGCTTCTATGCCAGATCATTCCTCTTAGTGGGTCAGTGAACACTCTTCAATAGTCCTCTTTGGATAGGTGTCTCATCTTTTATTCATTTAATAATAAAATATTCAATTACAGTCATCTTTGACCATCCTTGGTCAACAACATAAAACTTTACAATAAATTTTAAAATAATGTTTTTCCACAAAATAAAATGTTTTTAGTTCTAGGTGGGTTACAAACACCCCCTATTAAGTTTAACGTCGTCCTCGATGTTGCTTAAGTATCTTTCGAGTCTTCCTGAAACAGAATTGGATATGCTTCTTGCATATGACTCTCCAATTCCCAGGTTGCTTCATCTGTACTAAGGTGCTTCCATTGCACCTTTACCTATCCAATGGTACGATTAAGGAGTAAAATTTCTCTCCTGTCGAGGATACAATCCGGTTCCACCTAAAAATCTTCTTCTGGTTCTACCTAGATAACATTCCAATCAATTATGTGAGTAGCATCATGTACATATTTTTTTAATATAGAAATATGAAACACGTTATGTACTTTGAGATTAGGTGGCAAAGGTAACTGTTAAGCCACTCGTCCAACTCTTGAAAATATCTCAAATGGTCCACAATACCTAGGTGCTAATTTAGCACAACTCTCCAAATTAAAGGAGCCTTTTCTAGGTTTTACCTTGACAAAGACATGCTTACCCACTTGGAATTATTTTTGAGTTCTTTTAAGGTTTGCATGACTCTTCTGTCTGTATTGTGCAATTTTCAGATTGCTTTGTACCTATTTCACCATTAGTTCAATTTCTTTCAACAATTTTGGTCCTAACATTAATATGCCGACTGGATTACTCCAAGAAATGGGAGTATTACACTTCCAACCATACAATATTTCAAAAGTACTAAGTTTAGCTGAAGCTTGATAATGTTTGTTATAAGCAAAATCGACTAAGTGCAAATATTCTTCTCATTTGTTTGGTTGATCCCTAACATACATCCTGAGCATATCTTATAAAACTTGATTTACTCTTTAAGTTTGTCCATTTGTTTTCGGGTGATAAGCTGTACTGAAATTTAATTTAGTGTCCAAAACTTTAAACAATGACTTCCAGAAATTACCAGTAAACTTAGAATCTCTATCAGAAATTATTACCTTAGGAATTCCATGCAAACGAAAAACTTATTTCATAAAGACATCAACGATATTAATAGCCTTATAAGTAGATTTAACAGGTAGAAATTGAGCTTCCTTGCTAAGTTTGTCTACTACTACCATCACAGAATCATTTTTCTTTTGATTTTTTAGGAAGTCCTATAGTAAAATCTATACTGATAACTTCCCATTTCCAATTTGGAAATGGAAATAGCTGCAATAGACCTACTGGGTGTTGATGTTCAAATTTAACCCACTGAAATTCAATACACCTAGCTATATATTCAGCCACTTCATTCTTCATGTTAGGACAAAAATAATCTTTTCTCAACATTGTTATCTGTTTTTGGTAACCAGGATGTCCTGAGTAAGGACTCTTATGCACTTCGTTCAAGATCATCAATTTAATTTCTGGTACATTAGGTACATATACTATGTTTTTATAAAGTATTAAACCTTTTTCATTAAAACTGAAATCTATTTTTACATTTTCAGATTCATTTTATGCAACTTTTTCTCTTAAATTTTGATAATTTTTATCCATTTTTATTCCATCTTCGAACTTACTTTCCATTTCTGTTTTATAGCTGCTAACAGTGGCTATAAAATTCAGTTTTGCATTTCTGCTTAAGGCATCAACAACGTTATTCTCCTTCCATTTTATATGTTTGATTTCAAAATCATATTCGCTAAGGAAATCTAACCATCTAGCTTGCCTGGCGTTTAGATTTTGTTGATCAAAGAAATATTTTAAACTTATGTTATTGGTCATTAATAGAAATCTTCTACCGATTAGCTAACGTCGCCACATTTTCCAGGCATGAATTACGAAAACCAACTCTAAATCATAAGTAGCATAATTATTTTCATGTATTTTTAACTTTCTTGATTCATATGCTATTAGATGACCTTCTTGAGTTAAAACTCCACCTAAGCCTTCATTGCATGCATCAATGCATACAAGGAACTCTTTGTGTGGATCTACTATTTTCAAGATAGGTACGGTAGTTAATAATTCTTTTAACTTTTTAAATCTTTGTTCACATTTTAAATACCATACAAATCTCTTTCCCTTTTTCTGTAAGGATGTTATAGCATTTGCAATTCTCGAAAATCCTTCTATGAATTTTTGGTAACAACCTGTAATTCCCATGAATGATCGCACATCTGTTACATCCTTAGGGACAAGCCATTCATTTATCGATCTTATTTTATCCGGATCAACTGATATTCCTTCTTTGGATATCACATGACGTAAATATTGTATCTTATCTTTAAAGAATTCACATTTACTGAATTTAGCGTATAATTTACATTCTCTTAGAACTTGTAATATTATCTGCAAATGTTCATCATGTTCTTCCTTTGTTTTTGAATAAATCAGTATGTCATCGATGAAAAAAATTACGAATTTATCCAACTATTTACTTAATACATTGTTCATTAAACACATAAAAATTGTTGGAGCATTCGTTAGCCCAAAAGGCATAACTACAAATTCATAATGCCCGTAATGGGTTATAAATGCAGTTTTAAATATGTCTTCATATTTAATTCTGACTTGATGATATTATCCAGATCTCAAGTCTATCTTTGAGAATATCGTTTCTCCACGTGCTTGATCAAACAGATCATCTATACAGGGAAATGGATATTTGTTTTTAATTGTAATCTTGTTTAACTGACGATAATCTATACACAGGCGTAAGGTACCGTCTTTCTTTCTAACAAAAATGACAGGTGCTCCCCAAGGAGATACACTCGGTCTTATATAATTTTTATCTATTAATTCTTTCAATTGTAGTTTTAATTCATTAAGTTCTAGGATATTCATCCCGTAAGGGGCCTTTGAATTTGGTACAGCCCCAGGTACCAACTCAATAGTAAAATCCAATTCTCTTTTCGGAGGTAATCCTAGAATCTCTTCCGGGAATACATCTGAAAATTATTTTAAGATTGGTATGTCTTCAAATTTTAATTTATCTTCTTTATTCATGTGTTCATCATTCATTACATGTACAACAAAAAATTTACAACCTTTACGTACAGAGTTTTTCATTTGTAATGCAGAAATATGTCTAACAAAAACTTTCCTAGGAATTCCTTTCAATGTAACAGTTTCTCCTTTTTCATTTAAGCATGTAAATGTTTTCTCAAAACAATTTAAAACTACTCTGTGTTTTTCCATCCAATCCATACTTATTAAAACATCATATGATCCTATAGGTAACACATTCAATTTCACTTGAGTTTTGAATTGACTCATAAACATTTCACAATATTTAGCATATCTAACTACCTTTCTCTTAGTTCCTATAGCTAATTGTACCATCCAAGACTTTTCAAACTTATTCAATTGCAAATTACAACTTTTTGCTATACTAGGTGACACATAGCTTAAACTAGCACCTGGATCTATCAAAATAGAAATTGGTTTGTTCTTTATCATACCTTCTATTTCAACCATATATGTCTGGTGTTCAACCTGTCGGTGCTCCAATGCTGCATTAATTCTGGGCATCTCGTTTGCTATGTCACCAACAATTGCTTCTTCTTGTATGGTATGCACATTGCTGATATTTCTTTTTCTATTAGGACAATTTGTTGCATAATGAAGTCCCTAACAATCCCAACATTTTACAGGTTCTCTTTGTTCGGTATTTTTAACATATGTATTAGGTATTTCTCTGTTCTTTACTGTTGAAAAATTCTGCTATGTATTACCCTTAAAGTTTCTCCCTTGATAATTACTTTTAGGATAATTTAGGGAATTATTTCCAAAATTTCTGTTGAATTTAAAATTCTTTCTTCTTTGTTCAAAGTTATTGGATCTTTTAACCTTCCAGTTAGGTACACCTTCTCTTTTATTTATGCTCTGTTCAAAGTGGAAATCGGCCTTCCTCGTAGCTTCCTCGAGGGTCTTAGGATTATCATATTCAATTATGTCCTTAAAGCTAAAAGGTAAGCAACTTAGGAACCTTTGTATCTTGGGATTTTCATCAATGATATAAGGTATGTATCATAATAAACTTAAAAATTTACTACTTAGTTCCTTCATATTCATTGAACCTAGCTTTCGATCATAAAAGTCCTTATCCCTTTCTTCGTAATATTGTTCACACAAAATTTTTCTCTTAAAGTATTTTTTAAAGGTCCTCCAAGTTATATATTTTTCCTTAATATTTTTCACTATTTTTATGTCATGCCACCATATATCATCTTTTCCAGTTAAGTTATATATATATCCATTTTTTCTTTTAGTATGTCTGAATAATTATAGATTTGAAAATACTTTTTCATTCCAAATAGCCATGCCTCCGCTTCTTCTCCTTTTTACACCTCACCATTAAACATTGGTGGCTTTATCTTTTTAAACTCTCCTGAGATTTCTTCATAAGGTTTATATTTTCTCTTCTTAGGACTGTTGTCACTGCTTTCATTGGAATAATTATATTTCTCTCTATGTGTCTTAACATCATTTTCTGTGGAGGAATTACTTTCATTATCAAAAAAATTTAACTTTTTTCCTTTACGCTTGTAAGATATAGTTCCAGATTCAGATTCAGGTTCTTTCCTTTTATCCTTCTCTTCATTATGTAATTTAATCAACAATACATGATTTAATTCTTCTTGTGCCCTCATAATTATTTCGTTATCTTCCTTAACATTTTGTATTTCAACTTTTAAGTCTCTCACAAGTTTGGAGTAATTTAGTTGAGTTATTATTTCTATCATGATTTAGTTCCACCCATATATTATCCTTATTAACATTTTATTGTTCATGACTGTGATGTGTCCCATCTTCGGCATATACCTCTACTCCTTCCATTTCCCGCAAAATAGAAATTTATATTTCTGTACAAAAAACATTTTAAACATAAGTCAGTATTTTTGTTTTCCTGTTTTATATGGAACACGCGAGTTGAGCCAATTTTCAGGCCTAGTGTTTGTAACTGTGCTCTGATACCACATGTAACAACTCTAAAAATCCATCCAAAAAAAAATTGTATATCGTATGATTGCTACTAAGCTCTACAGTTTTTCTTAAGATTTATTTCTTTATTTGGTTAACTACTGGACTGTAAACTTGCACTCACTATTTCTACTTGTTTTATGAAGTGCGTGTTAGTTTGTTTTCTCATCATGTCATTATCGATGTTTATTTGTCAGATATTTAGTTCATACGTCCTGAAATCATCGTATAACAGTTTCCTAGTTTTGATGATGAAATGCTAATTACATTCTCTTTGTTTGAAGAGGTATTCTTGTGACGACCCTGGGCTTACTTAGCTTTCGTGAAGCTAATGCACGTTGAAATTCGTGTACATGTTCCAGGTAAGAAATCATACTACCAAAGATTGGGTTTAGAGATTGAATAGTTTACTAAGGGGAAAATGATACCCTAGCTATGACTTTTAAGCAACAATATATAAGTTAACAAGGTCTATCCAACTATAGACTAAGTGGGTATCCTAACTAGCAATTCGATGCATTAATCCAAGAGATAAAACATCTATATGTGACTATAGGAAAGGGGGTAAGAAAAAATAAAAAAGGTAGTGGATGGCAACTGTACATTTTTAAAGAGGCCACGTGAAGGCCATTGGTGGAGATCCATGTTGGAAAAACCCTAAACCTCATTTCGAAAAGGGGTTGTATCGTTAATCTAATGCTCATTTGATTGTGGAGGAGAGCTGAGCTCTCGGCCTCCACACAAAGGTTAGCTATTTGTTTAGGGTTATGAGAAAATTTTAGAGTTGCATTGTTTCTTTGTTCGTTTGCACTAGGAGAAGATCTTGGATCACGTCCATCAGGGTTATGGAGAGGACTCCATGGTGAACCAGTACATGCAGAGGTAAGACACTCTTCTCCATCTCTTAATTAAAAAATTTAGAAACCCTTCATTTAAATTTCCCAAATGGAATACTTATTAATGCAATCTATTTGTGTATTCTTGCACTACCATGGAGTTCTCTAGTCGAGTTAAGAGCTTAGAAGAGTGATGGTGGTAGGCTCCAGGGTTTGAGTAGTCTCGGTAAGCCTCGGGCCTTCCTGGAACAACCTTGTTCAACGTTGCCTGTGTTTTTGTTTGCTGCCAGCGTTAGTCTATTTAGGGTTAGTTTTCTTTTGGAAGCCATAAAGGAGACTTGCTCAACATTTCTGTATTATAATAATTATGGGCTTAATTCCCTGGGTTTTCGCCCAAAAATTGTGATGAAATAAGATATATTTTTAAAAGAAATAGATTTTTGGTCACTCTCGACCATTTGCTAAATGTGTGAAATAATTTCTATATTTGTGGAGTAATATTTACTATGTGAAAGTAAATTGGAAAATATTTTTCTCTTGTTTGATTATGCATGTGTTTTCCCTCTGTTCAGTTTCTTTCCAGGAGTTCAGTTAGGTTAAAGATATTACCCTATTTCTATTGTCGGCGTTTAAATATAGGCTTTGTTTTTATATTGAAGAAATGATTCGATGTGTTTTTCTATGGGCAAAGCCTTGACTGTAAAATTTGTGCTCAGTTAAAATGAAAAGACAGTAATTCTTTACCAAGGATACCAATGATGGCTCTATTTAACCTTTTGTTACTTTTGTTTAGGTAAGAGTTTATATGGAAATGATAACGTTTCTAGGCAATGCCCTAGATGTGGAAATGTATCTTCAATTATAATAAAAGAAATGAATTTGTTTTATCAATAAGCCGACAAAGGTTCTGTGTTAAATTCATTCTTTTCACGAGTTATTTGCTAGGGTTTTAACTTGTCGATATCTAAATAATTTAACCCTAAATTGTTTACAACGACTGTGATTTTGTATGATGAATTTTTTTTTCTTAATTTTTGGGCAAGGCCCTAATTGTAAACAATATAAATACTCTGTTTTGTTTTGAAATAATGGATTTGACCCATAACTAAGGTTTAAAAGGTGTTTAACATTCTTTACAGAATGCAATTTATATTCTGTAAAGTTATAAGAATGTTGTCTGAAAAGTACTATATTCTGTGGAGCCATATGTAAGATCTATATGTAACAAAAGAGATTTTCAAAAGTGGGTAATTGGGTTTCGAAGAGAATTGTTCCAATAAATTTATATTTATATTTATAAGTATCATAAATGAATAGGATTATATCTCTTCAGTTCTATTTAGTAGTTACCCATATTTATACTCAGTAACTATGTTATCTTATTTTAAATATAGTATAACGGTCTATTTTAGAATGTATTCAGCCTCTTAGACCTGCTTACTATTACTCAATTTTCTGTGTGTGCACTGTCTAAGAGATATAATGCATATGCAATATAATTTACTGAAAACCATGATAACCTAGAACATACATTTCAACATATACTCTTGATACTTAATAAAATACAATATTTTCCGACCTAAGTACTAAAAGTAGTTGCTAACATATATTCCTGAAAATTGATAAAATTATAATCTAGATACTAATAGTAAATTAATACTAACAACATGTAAACCCATAATAGTATGTTTAACTATCAATAGTAATTTTAACATTTATCAATAAGAAAATATAATAGTGAGGAACCTGGAAAATTTGAAGTTGAAACTAAAATCCAAAGAAGACTGTTCCTCCCAACCGTCTCCTAAAATAGCTAAGTTTACTTGCTTCAAGACCCCCAAGCCTATTCACTGAACCACCAAGACAAAGACTTGGTTTAGAAGCTCGTTACGTTCTCTCTGTAACTTAGCAGTCACACTTGCAGACAATCTTCCAACAATCTCTCTTTAGCTTTCCCCTCATCAAATACCCTCTTGTGTGCTTAACTTTTCAGTGTGCAACAAATCCACAAGGTTCTAATGTGTGAGCCTCCTGCTCATTCGATGGATATATGCTTTCCTAGGTCTTTGGGTCAGTTTTGAATTTAATGATCAACCTACTCAATTCCCCCTTTCTTGGGAACATGACCACAATTTAGGTAAGATGCCTCCTGCATCAGCTAGAAAGTGAATGTTGTTGCTGCCATTTGTCATTTTTTCCTTCTATACTAGATTGTTCCTCCTAGTGGGTCAATGAACACTCTTCAACAATCCTCTTTGGATAGGTGTCTCATCTTTTATTTATTTAATAATAAAATATTCAATTACAGTCATCTTTGACCATCCTTGGTCAACAACATAAAAAATTACAATAACTTTTAAAATAATGTTTTTCCACAACATAAAATTCTTTTAGTTCTAGGTGGGTTACATAGTGTTTCAACCCATTCATATAGAGTAACCATGTATGGGGGTTATCCCATGCAAACAAATTAACCACACCATATTCCAATCCACATGTCTAGAAAATCATCCCTAGTCTTTAGCTTAAAAATACAAAGTAAGTATTCATGGCTACTCACCATTATATTTCTTCATCGAATGTCAAAACCTTGAAATATGTTGCAAATGATAGATTTGTATGCTTAATATTCTAGCTATTGTTCCTATCCTAGTGACTTAATCCCCATTAAGTTTCTCTAGAATGATTGCATTAACTCAGATGTGGTCATGGCCACATTATTCTTCTTGTTTCTAGTGAATTATTTTGTTTCCATTCAAGTAGAATAATTGCAACTAACTTGACCATTGCCACATTAATAACACACCTCAATCCTAAATATTGAAAACATATCTATCGCTAATATTCTAGTATTATTACAACCTAGCCTTATTATTAATGGTGGCACTTAACCTTATCCCATCGCTTGTGATTGCATTTTCATTCGCAAGTTGTTGGGGCCCTCATTTTGATTTTGATAGAAGACAAGTTGCAAATTGAGGGGAGGGCATGCTGGCATGGAATCAGTAGATAGCAAATATACAAGTCACTTCACCCATATTGAAAATTGTTAGTAACATTATATAGTATTAGTCACAAAGGGAGACAAGAACTAAACTAGCGGATGAGACTCTAGGCGATCAAGGATTTTATTGGAATAGAAGTAGATATCAACTAGTTATGGTTTCTTGTACCTTCCCACCTTCATGTGCATCATTATAAATTTCAATACCTTGGCCCGTAAAAGGGATGATTCTCTATTGGATATCTTTCATACTAGTTATTTGTTGAATGTGTGTTAGTTACCTATCAATTAGGTGATAGTTATCTAAGCTATGAACTATGCTCATGTTATGATCTCATGGATTAAGAATTTTTATGTAGTGATGTATTAGGTTGCATTGGAGATGCCTGCGATCCCCATCTTATGAATCAAATCTTGAGAGCCATGATTCCATGGAGACTAAACTCTGAAAAACATGAACGGTGGAAAAAAGTAATCCAAAAAATACTTGAGTCAAAATCATTATTGGTGACTACATGGACCTCTACCTAACACAATAATCTCCTCTATTTTGTGTTTGTGTAAGGCTTTGGGTCCTATTTTTCAATATCCACTGAATTGGATGCATGGAAATGGAAAATTAATTCAAGTGTGGGATGACAAGATCCTTGGAAAACTACCTCTTTCTCGTTTCTAAAATCTCAAAGAGCTCAAACTGTGGCTAAGTGGACAAGGAATCCAATCTCTCTTTAACATGTCGAGATGATAATCAAAATAGGATGAAAGATGGTTGGGGTGGTAGCATATCCACCCTTAAATCATCTCCAATATCCCTTTTCCAACCTTCTGCATCCTCTTAGAGGATCTACCCCAGTCAAAAAGCTCATGTTGAATAATAGAGGATGTAGAAACTATAAAGAACCATAAAAATAAGTAGGGTTATGAACATATTCTAGCATCTTAAAACCTTCCACCACTATCAACCTTTTGGAAGTGATTCTAGAAAGGGGACTAACCTTGCCAAAATTCTCTTCTTCTCTTAGCTAGTGATGAAAAAAAATAATCTTATCTCCACAAAAGAGGGATTTATGGACCCTCTTGTTGACATCTATGCCTTTCTATAGTGTAAATGACTATCCATATCTTTTTTAGAATGCAAAAGCAATTTTGGTGGTATACTTGACAAATTGGGTAATCAAACTAACAAGTCCAAGGATTTGAGATATATGATTAGTTTGTGAAAAACTTCATATGATGGAAATGTTATCAAGAAATTGTTATTGGGAATGGTTTGGTTAGAAATCCAAAAAATATTATCTTGAAAACTCTGGATAGCTTGAAACCATGCTTTGTTTAGACAAGAAACCCCATCAATTAAAAAAGTAGCAGAGCAAGCTTGGGATCTTATGGAGTGTCGACCCAAATTTTGGGGAAATATATTGTAATCACAAAGTATTGTGACTTCTGCTAAGTTGTGATAAAACCTTGGATAAATTGACATACGAGGAAGAGGTTTTGACCAATTTGGGGGGAATTGCGTCCTAGCGAACTCCTCGAGTTCTCTTCCTCCTCTACGTCCTATGATCCTCTTGACCTCGTAGATATGCATCCCTGCTCCTCTCGACCTTGGAACGTGACCTCTCTTCCTCTTCCCATCTTCTTTACAACCTCTGAAGCTCTCTTCCTCCTCCCCTTTGCAACCTCGGGCTCGACTTGTTGAGTTGGTAAGTGGTCATGGGATGGAAAATGTTAAGTGGCCATGGGATGGTAAGTGAACCAAATATCCCCTCTTCTCTGCAACCTCTGGAGCTCTCTTCCTCCTCCCCTTTGCGACCTCGGTCTCAGCTTATTGAGCTAGTAATTGGTCACGGGATGGAAAATGGTAAGTGGTTGTGGGATGGTAAGTGAACCAAATAGAAGGAATGTTATGAATTATATATTTTGAAGTTTTGTTTTAGTTTTTTATTATTTTATTGTTTTTATTATTTATACCCTTAGACTTGTTTGTTTTATATTATGTTTAATATTATTTATTATTTAAAATACCCCTTAGACTTTCCATGTGCACACCAACATCACATTCATTCTATGGATATCGTGAATAAAAACTCATGGTGAATAAAACATGGTGTAGATATGTTAATGTTGCCCATATCCCATCGAGAGAGGCCAATGATATGGTCTATATGTGATCCAGGTGGATCTCTCAAAATGACCAAATTTTAAAGTCTTTAAATGCTAAATGGAAGTATATAGTTGCATAAGGATCACTGAGAGCTTTCAGGTGATGCTCGTTTCATAAAAAAATGGACTCCATATGCAAAAGTTATTGCGGTTTGAATTTTCGGCAAAACAAGTCAAAATGGAAAAAGGGGGTGCCATGTGGTAGGTCCATAGGCTACCATGTGGCATGATCATACAACTGACTTGGCAGATATGACATCATCATTGTGATGTGACATCATGAGATGATGACAGGTATCACCCAAAAATGGATGAATTGGAACCTAATCAAGTCGATCTGGAAGTTCCACATGGCATATGCATAGGTGGCATGATGACATGGCAGGTGCTGAGGTGGTAATCAATGATTGGATGTGACATGGGCCAATGGGTAGCTAACATGTGGGGTCCATGTGGACCATGTTGAAGCCATGGAATGTTCATGAAGGTCAAAGATTTAAAAACTTTGTTCCAATGGATAATTATATATATATGATTTGCTATACATGTGTATGTAATGGAGAGGTTTGTGGGATTTGAACCCACAACCTCCCTTATAATACTCCAAAGCCTTAGCCAATAGGCCAAACAAATTACTCAAAATCATAATTGGAAATAAAAGAATTTAACTTGAACCCAATAAATTTGGATTACAGTTGGGCTGCCCATGGCTTATAAAAGCAAGCACATATTTCAAGATCCGAGATAGATTTTGGAGGCTGAGCTTTGCACAGATTTCAATACCATTCCAGGCATGCATATCAAATGGTATTTCACGTTTATTGAGGTGGTTTCACATAGTTTGCATCCATATCAAGGCAAGTCTGCACACATCTCGAGGAAGGTATGCATGCATCTTGAGACAATTTTTAGAGTGCATGCATTTTGTGGTCGTACAGACTGTATGAATTAGAGAAAGTCTTGGAGGTTGTGCTAAATGGGGGATCCTGAGGTCCATCTCAGAACTATATTGAGTTTATACCCAAAAGAGTTGATTTTTCACAAGGAGTCTGAATCTAGCTTTAGTTTTTGCATCTAGGCACTTTGGAGAAAAAGTACTCACAGAACCCTTCAGCAACACTGAAGTATAGTCTTGTTTACACTTCAAAGAATCAGATTTTCCTTTTGAAGTTGTTGTTAAAGTCTGTTTCTACTCCAGAATAGCATAGCACTAAGGTGATATTTGAGGTGATTCCTAGATTTTCTTTGTAAATTGCTAAAGGATTTTTAAAGACTAATAAATCAGTCAGTCTCACTGGAAGGGGTGCAGAAATGTAGTCCATATTGGACGAACACCATTATCAGTTGCTATATCATATTATGGTTTTCATTCTTTATGTTTATGTGTTATTTGAAAGTGTCATTTTAAAGCCTTTTTAAAGTCTTTCTTCAAAAGCTAACTGTTGAAGCATTCACATAAATCTTTGTTATTAAAGATCCTGCAAATTCAGATCATGTTTGGTATCAGATCCTACTTAACCATAGATATTTGAGTGTGTGAATGATTACTAGAGGCGATATTAAAGTAGGTGAAGGAGAGCTTGTCCCTTTTGATCCAAAAGTTGAATGTATAATTCGAAGGAAGAAAATGGAAGAGGATGATGCTCGTTCAGAGAACGACAAGGATTTCCATAAATCCTTCTACAAGATATCAGATATGGTTGAGTTCATTTTTTTAATATTATCAAGAGAGATTGGAAAAGAAGGAAAGGAAGAAATAAAAAGAGGAAGGTGATTCTTCAGTGAATTAGGGAAATGTAGGAGGTCCTCATGAGCCCCCATCATCACCTTCTAGTTCAGATTCAATTTCTGATTCTGCTTCTTCTTTTCATTCCCATCATTCGAAAGGTCATAAGAAAGCTGTTTCTAATGTGCCATTATTAAATCTTGATGTAAAATTTTATTTACCCATGTTTAACAGAGAACTTAACACTAAAAAAATGGATAACTAGATAAGACAAATTGAGGTATATTGCAGGATCTAGGAACTTGTAGGTGATGAAGCAAAAATCCAGTTGGCCACCCTTCGTCTTTGTGGCACTACTCTCATTTGGTGGGAGAGAAAAACTCAAAAGGAACTTCTTACAAAAGGTAAAATTATTTCCTCATGGTATGAGTTTACTACAGCGTTGAAAAAGTAGTTATATCCGTTGGGTAATATGCAGTAGGCTATGATGGATTGGGAGAGTTTCAGACAAGGTAAGGGTTAGAACATGCAAGAATACACACAAGGATTTAGAATAATGGCATTAGTACTTGTTATACCTCTCTATACTCAAGAGACACTTCTTAAATACATAGTAGGGTTGCATATTTACTTAAGACATACAATTCTTATGTTCAATCCGACTAACCTGGATGAAGTGTGTTTTCAAGCCACCCATATCGAATCTAAGGGGAAGAGTCCCTCTAATAAATTTTCCAAGAAGCCTTTCAAACTAGGTGGAAACAATTTCAAATGTAAAGGGAAAGGTAAGAACACAAATACCATGAATAAAGGAGGGGATAATCCCACATGCACACATTGTCAGAAAAGGGGTCATGATGTATCCAAATGTTGGAAGCTTCACCTAGAGATTAAACCGGAAAAGTTTCAGAATAAGAAGGAAGACAATAATACTACTGCCACTCTTTAGCTTGATTTGGGATCAGACTCTGGATATGAGACCAAAATTATAGCCATGGGATTACAAGGTAAAAGTCCTTTTGTTTCTGTTTGAAAAGGTTAACCTATTCATGATGAAAAGAAAAGGAGTGAGTTATTCCACATAAGGGTGATTTCTAAGCATACTAAAATTGATACTTTATTCTATAGCGGATCACAAGCTAACTTGATTTCAGAAGAGATAGTTAAAAAGCTTGGCTTAGAAATAAAACCTCATCCCAAACCATATCCACTTGGATGGGTTTGTGAAAATGCACAACTTCAAGTTTCTAAACAATGTCGAATCAGGTTTCCAATCACTTCTAGATTTATGGATGAATTCGAATTGGATGTGGTCCCGTTGGATATATGTGTTATTTTATTAGGTATCTCTTATATTTATGACATGAAAGAAATATTTTACATAGAAGAAAACAAGAACCAATTAACCAAGGATGGTGTTCAGTACATTGTTTGAGCTCACCATTTAAAAACTAACCTATCTTTGGTTTCTGCAAGTCAAATGAAGATATTAGTATATTATAGTAATAGTTGTGTTCTCATGATTGTTAAAGCTAAGGATGTTGACAAGAATGATTCTTTTAAAGGTTGTGATCCTAACCTTAAAGATGAATTGGTTAAGGTTGTTAGTAATTTTCATGCAATATTCCAAGAACCTAAAGGATTACCTTCTAAAAGAGAAATACAACATCAGATCCATTTGCAGCAAGATGCTCCTCTTCTCAATATTGGTATGTATCGGTATTCATTGATCGAGAATGTAGAGATCAGAAGCAAGTTCAAGAGTTACTCGAGAGAGGGGACATTCGACCAAGTTCCTCTCCATGTGGTTCACCTATTGTTTTGGTACCAAAGAAGGATGGTACATGGCAGATGTGCGTGGATTATAGAGGTTTGAACATAATCATGGTAAAGAATCGATATCCTCTTCCTCATATTGAGGATATTTTGGATTAGTTAAAGAATGCAAAATATTTCACTAAGTTAGACCTCATAAGTGATTACCATCAAATTAGAATCCATGGAAATGATATTTGGAAAACTTATTTTAAAACTAAACAGGGTTTATATGAATGGTTGGTTATGGCCTTTGGGCTTTGTAACTCTCCCACTACCTTCATGTGGGTTATGAATGATGTATTTAGGCCATTCATTGATGATTTTGTAATAGTTTACTTAGAATACATCCTCATATTCATTCAAACTTGGGAGGATCATGTCAAGCATGTTAAGCAAGTCCTAGGTGTATTAGAAAAGGAGAAATTATATTTGAAGATTTCCAAATGTGAGTTGGAAATACATCTTTGGTTTACTTAGGGCATATTGTAGGGGGTGGTGAAATGAGGATTGGTCCCTCTAATGTTGAATTCATTCAAAATTGTCTCAATCCAACTAATGTGATAGAAGTTAGGAGCTTCTTGGGGAAGCCCAATACTAGAGAAGTTCATTGCTAACTTCTCATATATTGCTTCTCCTTTACATGCTTTGACAAGTGTGAAATAGGTATTTCATTGGGGATGCAAAGAGCAGAAGGCCTTCGACACATTGAAAGAAAGGATCAGCACAACTCCACTACTTGCACTTCCATATCTACAACAACCATTTGAAATTGATATGGATGCTAATGTTTATGCCATGGGGGAAATCTTAATACAACACAAGAAACCAATATGCTATCATTCTTAAATATTTCATAAAGAAATAGCTAATTATCCCACATATGATAAAGATTTGTATGCATTACTACAAAGTGTGAAGAAGTGGAAACATTATCTAATGGGTAAAGAAACAATAATACACACCGATCATCAACCATTACAATATATTCAATAAAAAACTAAGCTACAACAATCAAGGCACATCATATGGATGGGATTCTTACAACAATTTCACTTGGTCATTAAATATAAAAAGGGAATTCAGAACAAAGTTGCAGACATGTTATCAAGACCTATAATCAATGCATCGGTCATCTTGCAAAATAGTCCTTTGGCTCATGAAAGTTACATTGAGTAATATGCATAGGATGAAGACTTCAAAGATGTTTATGAAACTGTAATGCATGACACTCAAACTGAAGAATTGGATTATCATGTTCATGATAAGTTATTATATCATCTTGGAAAAACATGTATTCCATAGAGTGAAATAGTTCATGTAATTAGAGAAGCTCATACTTCTCTTATATCTGGTCAATTTGGTGTACGAAGATAGTATCTGAGCTTCAGAGATATTGTTATTGGCCTCGGATGAATTAAAATGTATCCAAATATGTAAAGGGATGTGTTATGTGTGCTACAAGTAAGCCAAGCAATAGAAAATTGGGATTGTACACTCCACTCCCTGTACCTTCTCATCCATGGGAAAGCGTGTTAATGGATTTTGTAGGAGGTTTTCCTATGTATAGGAAAGGTCATGATTACTTGTATGCGGTTGTGGATAGGTACAATAAAATGTGCATCTTAATGCCTTGTAAGAAGCAAGCCAATGCAAATTTGACTGCTCAGTTGTTCTTCCAGCATGTTTGGGTCCACTTTGGGTTACCCACTTCTATTATATCTAATTGGGACTCCCGCTTCCTTGGGCAGTTTTCGTCAACCTTGTGGGAACTTATGGACACTAAGTTGAATAAGATCACTTCCTTCCATCCACAAACTGATGGTCAAACTGAGGTAATAAACTGCACAGTGGTACATCTACTCCGAGGATATTGTGCCAAGCATCCTAAGATTTGGGATGAACATTTGAATTATGTGCAACATGCCTACAACCGAGCTATTCACTCTTCTACAAAACAGTCTCCATTCAAGCCATGTTTTGGATACATGCCAAAGTCTACTTTAGACTTTGTTTATGGGAGAGATTCTGTGGAATATGGACAATTTGATTTTAGACAAGCCTTTAAAGTTCATCCAGCATATTCAGTTGGTACACCATGCAGTATAGGAACAATTGGAAAAGATCCAAGACAAGTACAAGGTGAGGCATGACAAGCATTGAGTGGATAATAATTTTCAAGTTGGTGATCAGGTTTGGCTTCACATCATCAAATACCGGCTTAAAGGTGAAGGTAAAATGCTTAAACTATTTAGGTATGGACCCTTCACAATTTTGGATAAAGTTGGTAACAAAGATTTCTAGTTAGATTTTCCTCCATGCATGCAGATGCATTCCATTGTGAATGTGGAGAACTTAAAGTTGTATGAGCCTCCAATGATCATGGATCAAGAGGAGATTATTCATGTTCCTTCTTTTGATGATTTTGCACCTAAATATCTTGATGAGTTGCAGAAAGACATCATTCTTGACATAAGAATAAGAAATTCACGAAGAGGAGATGTTGAATATCTTCCAGTGGGTCTGAAAGGAATGCATCCCAGTAAATATTGATGGATATAGACCAGAAAGGTGAGGTAGATGTACCCTCACCTGTTTTTTGAATAAGTCCGGGCTTTTGGTGGTCCAAAAGCATCCAGTGGGGAGGTTTGATCTAGGTGGATCTCCCAAAATGACCAAATTTTAAAGTATTCAAATGCTGAATAGAAGTATACAATTGTGTAGGGATCGTCGATATATTTACAACGATGCTTGTTTCATCCAAAATAGACTCCAGATGCAAAATTTATTGCGTTTTGAATTTTAAGAAAAATAGGTAAAACTAGAAAAAGGGGTTGCCATGTGGCAGAGCCCGCAGGCTGCCACTGTGGGCCTACCATGTGGCATCATCGTACAACTGACTTGGTAAAGATGACATCATGCTAATGTCAGCATGGTGATGTGTCAACATGAGAGGATGATACATGTCACCTAGAAATGGATGAATTGGCACATAATCAAACCAATCTGGAAGTGCCATGTGGCATATGTTGAGGTGGCATGATGACATGGCAGGTTCTAAGGTGATAAATGATGACTAGGTGTGACATGTACCAATGGGTATCTGACATGTGGTGGCCATGTGGACCAATGGAAAGTTTCCATGTGGCAACCATGAAATGTTCAAGAAGGCCAAAGATTCAAAAAAAAAAATCCAATGGATAATGGAGAGTTTTACATGTGTACATAATGGAGAGTTTTATGGGATTTGAACCCACAACCTCCCTTATAATACTCCAAATCCTTAGCAAATAGGCCAAATGAATTACTCAAAATAATAATTCGAAATAAAAGAATTTAAATTGAAGCTAATAAATTCGGATGACAGTTGGGCTACCCACGACCTATAAAACAAGAGAAGGATTTTAAGATCCAAGATAGAGTTAACATTTCAGAGGCTGATATTTGCACATATTTTGAAACCATTCTAGGCACACATACCGATGTGGTATTGAATGCATATTGAGGTGGTATTGCACGTTTATAGAGGTGGTCTTACACACTCTGAACACGTCTTGACGAAATTCTTCACGCATCTTGAGACAATTTTCAGAGTGCACATAGTTCGAGGCCATATGAACTATACTGATCATAGGAAGTCTTGGAGGTTGTGCAAAAGGGGGGATCCCGAGGTCCAACTTAGAACTATATCGAGTTTATACTCAAAAGACTCGATTTTTCACAAGGATTCTGAATCTAGTTTTATTTTTTGCATCCAGACACTTTGGTGAAAATTTAATCATAGAACACTTCAATACACCGAAGTGTAGCCATGTTTACACTTCAAAGAATCGGAATTTCCTTATGAAGTCGCCGTTAAATTATGTTTCTGCTCCAGAACAACAAAACACTAAGGTTATATTTGGGGTGATTCCTAGATTTTCTTTGTAAATTTCTAAAGCATTTTCGAACAATAATAAATCGGTCTCATTCGAAGGGGACAGGAGATGTAGTCCATATTGGATGAACTCAATTATTAGTTGTTGCCCCATATTGTGGTTTGCATTATTTATGCTTATGTGATCTTTGAAAGTGTCATTTTAAAGCCTTTTTAAAGTCTTTCCTTGAAATCTAACTATTGAAGTGTTCACATAAATCTTGGTTAATAAAGGCCCTGCAAATTCATATCAATATGGTGGTTTGAGGCCTAATTTAAGGAATAGATCCCTAGAAGCTTAATTTTCTCCCCTAATCATGGTTAATGCCTTAATATCCATGCCTAAATTGCATAAAAGCTTCTAATGGCATCCCTATTCCACTCATATGCAAAAGAGCCCTTTTAGAGGGCCTATGTTGTAGTTCAAAGCCCTGATCATGGCCCATTAGCCCAAGAGTCTTAGTTTAGGATATAATTCCTTGTATTTTTCCCCAAGCCATGGTTAAGGCATTAATACTCATCGTCATCATACAGATGATGATGATGATCATCATCATCATCAGAAACAACAACATCATCGTCATCATTAGTAGCATCATCATCATCATCACCATCCCCATCATAATCATCATCATCAATGTTATCATCATCAACATCATCATCGTAATCATCATCATCAGCATCCTGATCATCAACATCGTCGTCATCATTATGATAATCATTATCATCATAATCAACATCATCATCGTCGTCATTGTCATCGTTGTCGTCGTCATCATCATCACCATCATCGCTAACATGATGATGATGATGATCATCATCATCATCACCATCGCAAACCTCATCATCATCATCATCATGTCAATCATCATCGCCATCCTCTTCATCATAAACATTGACATGATGATGATAATCATGGTTGTCATCATCATTGACACCATTATCATCAACAACAACATCATCATCAGCGTCATCATCATCATCATCATCATCATCATCATCATCGCCATCCTCATCCTCATCCTCATCATCATCATCATTGCCATCATCATCACTATCATTGCCATCATCATCACCATCCTATTCATCATCATCATACACATGATTATGATCATCATGATTGGAATAATCAAATTTTATTCAAGTTGATCAAGAAGCATGAAAGAACGATAAGGTGAGATCATATTTTGAATCCCATGCAAATTTGATAGAGTTTCTTTTAGCCTATCCAAAGTAGGAATAAGGAACCTTAAACTCATTAATCACCAAGGTATAAATAGAAGGGAATACTACCTAGGGCATATGTAAATGTTAGCTAAGTCACTTGACAATGTATTCCATGCACATGACCCAACCCATGCCTTATTTATTGGGTTATGCTCCTTTGTAGGATACCATAGATTTTTATCCTTACATTTACATTTTATATTGAAAAGAGTCAACATAGATGACATACTGAACATGTATAGTATTCACTCCTTCAGTATTCAACATAGTTGACATGGTCAACATATTAGACTCCCATGTAAATATTTTGAAATGTTGTAAGTTCACATTTATAGGGTCCTACGGGTTAAGAGGTGTAGTATATAATTATTTAGATTGGTGGGTTTGAATATGGGTGCAGTGTGTGCATGATCACAATGGGTAGGAGAAAACTCCATGGATGGGGATGAATGTGTTAGTGGGGTCACATTGGCTATGGGGTAATTTATGTTGAGGGATGCACTAATCAAGGGTTGAGGTGTGTATTGGTTGTTTTTTATGTCAAGGGGCTAGGATAGTGGCGAGGTAGTGTAGTATGTATGGGTCAGAGGATTTGGTGTGCACCGAGGCATTATGCATTTGAGGCCATAATGGGTAGGGATGGAGTGCATGGAGGGGATTGATTTTTTCATGGGAATCATGAAGTGTATGTAGGAATGTGTTCTTGGAGTCATACCACCAAGGAATTAAGGTATTTTAGAGGTGAACTGTTATGTTTCAGGTCCTAAGGGTTAATGGGTGTAGTGTATTATTGACTACAGGGGTTGTTGTGCATTGGGGCACATACATTAGTAATCAAATGCATGGAGGGGGTTTCATGTGTCAATAAGTTCATAGTGGTTATTAGGAAATATGTGTCCATGGTTGTAATTTTTAGGGGTTAAACTATTTCAAGGGTGTATTTTCATGTCAGGGGTCATTGGGGTTAGTGGGTGTTGGACTAAAGAGCTATGTGTGTATTTTGGTGTAGTAAGTTCATGGATAGAATGAGTATGGGCCAATTATGTGGAGTGGGATGAGTGTGTCATAGGTGTCATGGAGGATATGAGGCAATACATGTCCATGTTTGTAATGCTAAGGGGTTAATGTGAGTGGTTTCGATGGACACAATGTGTAGGGTCCAAGCAGGAGGAGAAATATGTGTTTGCTAGTGAGGGAATTATGATTATGGGGTAATGTGTCTTTGATTTGCATTATTCAGGTGTTAAAGAGTCTTTGTGGTTGATTTCCATTTTGGGAGCCCCAATGGTGAGGAGGTGTAGTCTCTAAGCAGTTGGAATGAAAACTTGAAATTATTCCACCCTATTAATGACCATTAGTTAAACATTAGGGAAAAATAACAATCAATGTGTTTATCACCACTATTAAAATGAAATGACATTTGTATATCCAAATAAATTATAACAAAAGTAGATTTTAGACATTGAAGAAACAATAATCAAGAGATCAAGTGAGACATGCTAACTAAAGCATTGACATTGCAAGTTGTATTGGGACCAACACACTAAAAAAATCGCATGGATAACAATTGACTCTCATCATCTACTTGTGAAATTAAGCACAACAGATCTAATTGAACAAGTAAATCAATTACAAAGATGAAACTCAAAAAATATGTGTAAACTGTGCAAAAGGCTTGCAGCAGTGCTCTATTGAACTCAGAAGTAGAGTACAATATAAGATGTAGTCACAATGACTGAATGAATTCGAATTACCCAAGGAGTTCATTCAAAAATACTGCATGGAATAGCTTGGCTCCAACTAGGAGTCCTCATCATCAGATCAGTGGAGTCATCAATGCACAAGTAACGGTCAACCAGGTGTCAAACTGAGTCTAACTGAGTGTGGTAGGTGTAACTGGCACATGGAAGCACAAACTAAATGAAGTAGGCTCAGTGGAGGGCGCAGGAGGAGCTGACTAGAGTCAAAATAGGCAATCTAGTCTCACTAGGGGTCCAACGGAGTGATACAATTAGTTGAGGAGTCAATCTAGCCTTAAATCAAGGAAAGACAACCAACTAACTGAAGTGAACTGAGTGGTAGGTGAAGAAGTGTGCCTTTTTCAGGTGGTAGGTGAGAAGTGGGTGCCATACTGACTAGGAGGGCTAAAACTGCAAGGAAAGAAGCTCCCAGGTGCTAGCAAACTGGGGATAAGGTGTTGGAAGCATCAAACTGGTGACTGGGATGCATGCATGCAAAACTGAATGATGAGATATCCTAACATTACAAAATGTGAATGGTGGAAAATGATATCCAACCACAATATGCATGACCAAAGGCCACTTCTCACATGTTAACCCATCTCGTTTACCACCTTTGTATGCAAAAAAATGTCACTTTCCTAGGAAAATAAATTCCTAACCACTATAACTGTTGGGATCGATTTAATACTAAGAGGGGGGGTGAATCAGTATTAGCACAATTATTAGAAGTTTTTACCTTCTTTAACAGATTATCCTGTACTAAATATTTATGTTCTATTATGCATTAGTAAATAACCATCCACACATATATGCATCACATAAACAAGACATAACACACGGGACTTTTACGTGGAAACCCAAATGGGAGAAAACCACAGAATGCTTCTTTATAGTGAGAAAGAATACATTCAAGGAAGCACCAAATTCCTTTGTTTACTAGCAACAACTGGAACGAGGAACCAACCCCCTGGTTTTATAGGCACCGACCTGAAGGAAGCTTACGCTCCTTATGTTTCTCCAGCATTGAATGGAAGGAGCACCGACCCCCTATCTTCTTTGTTTTACAAGAACCAACCTGAAGGATGATTTGAATCCATGTCGTCTTTGTTTTACAGGAACCAACTTCAAGGAAGATTCATCTCCTTGTCTCCTTGTTTTACAGGCACAAACCTGAAGGAATATCCGACTCCCTATCTCCTTTCCCCATCTAAATCCCTAATGTCTTATGTATTTTGTTGTCTTACTGAACTTCAACTCTGTGCACTTCTTCATATATTCTGATGATAATTCTATTATGTGCTACCTTCGTATGCAGACTATACTCTATCACTATTCTACATACATCACTTGACTTCTCATTCTTCTCAAATCATACTTGTGTTGATTACTTACTTCATGTATTTTGTGCTCGGCTGATACTGCAGTCTATGTCTATGTTGTCTCAACATCTTGCTCTGTGTAACTGGAATTATCAATTGATATTGTCCTTTCAATTGATAGTTTTTTGTTCTGAAATGAAGCACCAGTAACAGATGGAACTGAGCACTTTTTGATGTGTCCATTCTATTTAAGTGCTGTAGTCTCTCAGATAATATGCAAAGACCTATGGATCAAATGATTCATCCTTTTTATTTAACAAACTTGTCTCAGATCATCTGCATCATGATTCATCTATTGGATCTTGCTGTTGTTCTATCGTTGCGCATCATATGGGTTTCTCAACATCTCACACTTTCACTTCTACTCATATGCATCATCTAGACATCTACGCAATATCTAATAAACTTTGGTTCTATCTTTGTGCTTCAGTCTCTACAACATCTGTGAATATCAGTGTGTTGATTGTAATACTATCCTTCGAAACATCAGGAAATTTTGCATACTTCAGTATTTGTTCCTTTCAGTACACGCACATCTATCACAGATCTATCGCGTCATTCTGTGCACTATCAAAACTTTATTTTGCTGCATGTGCGTATTCATCTTTTTTGCCCAAAAATCAATCTGAAACTTGCACTTGAAGCTCTTATTCTCTTTCCATCAAGCTTACCTTCAATATCCAACTTGCATCTCTATTTATACATGTCTTTCACGGATTGTATCTTCACAAGTTGGTCGTGACATCCCTTCTTCCGTACTTCACGGATTATGCATATGCCATGCATCATCTTCTGCTCTATTGATGTGTCATCTGATATGTGTCTTGTGCCCTCAAGGTCCACAACTTAGTGGGACTTTACACCTTGGTGGTGTACCTTTGGGATCTTAATGTATCATTTCCTTATGGTATGTGCACAAGATTACACTTCATCTTGATGTGTCTATGACTTGTGTTGTGCCAACCCTTGTGGGTAATGTGCCCCTAGTGCATTGATTCTTTTTGGAATATGCGCATACTCCAAATTCATCTTAGTGGAATATTGACCTTTTCCTTGTCATCTTTTGTGGGACTTGCACACTTGTTGAACCGTCTACCGTGGAATTTTCTAATAGATGATCTTCAACCACTTTACCTTTCTAGGAACTTGTGTGCATTCCATTTACTGGAAGCATCTTCTGATTGGCTATACTTGCATGCTGTTAGGATTGTCCAACCATTATCTGCTTGCACACTTCCAACCTTTAACCAAGCAATGCTTAGGCTTGCTTGCATACATGTACCATTTGTTCAACCAACTCCTTGGCTGCTTGAGCACATGTACCATTGTCCAACTAACTCCTTGGATGCTACCATGTGAATGTATGACTTGGTGGACTTGATTTTTGTGCAAGGACCACATGTTTTAGGATACATTACTTGTGTTCTTTATTGAACTAGATTTTCATTATGTATTATGTATCACTGACACACATATTCAGACTGAATGCACTTCTAGATATACTCCAAAGTTGCATACATGTATGTCACCTTCACTATTTGTGCATATACTTCTAGTATTCATGTTCTTATTCAACATGTGCATATACTAATTCAAAGTGGATTCCATATACTTCTTCATACTTCTGTAGTAATGCTGTATCTAATTTGAATTTAGTTGATATCAATGAATTAGACTGAATTAGTTGACATCCTCTTTGACATTAGTTGACAATCAAACACATGGCATCATCTTTAGTTGACAGCAATGACAACCACTGCTCAAAAATCTCCCCCTTTGGCATTGATGTCAACACCTTATGAAGTTGTACCTTATCTTCTTTGAACTGTATGCTTCATCTATACTTTGTCGCAGTGCCCCCCCTGTGTATATGTTCACCTTGAGTTCTTTGGGATTTTAGAAACTGTGTTTTCTGCTATTAGTACTTTAACTACCAATTCTCTACACGAACTATTATTCTTTCTGTTACATCTGTGAAGATCATATGTTCGGTCATATTCACGCTCTTTCATGTTTGCTACTATTTTCATGTCTGTTATGGCTTCATGCTCTTTCATATCTACTAGATCTTCATTCTATTCCTTTTTTCTATCTGCAATTCTCGCCCGTTCATGATGTCCTACAAAATTAATGGATCGCTTCTATCATCATGTATATAACAACTTCATGCATCTCTCCTTTCATTCTGTCCTGCTGATGTCAGCTCCTTATGTGCATTTCAGGCCTCAGCTTCATGCATTTCTCGCCCTTTGACATCAATGTTAAAGAGGTGCCATTATTTTTTGCTATATGATTTTTTCTTGATTGTTTTGCACTGGTTTTCATCAAAACTGTATCTAGAGATAACTCCCCCTATCATCATGCTTCATTTCTTTGCAGATATTTTGTACAAATATCTTCTCATAATTACCTTTGATTTCTTTTCTGATAGAGATGTTACATTGTTCTTTTTCCATTATATCCTATTCCTGTCACAGTACTTCACCATTCCTTGCTCAGTAATCAGGCTATCATCCTTGCTTACCAAAATACGCAATGACGAAGTTAGTCCTTTACTGGTTTTGCATTGTATTTAATGTGCTTGACTGCTTTACCTCTCACATATAGTATGCTGTCACAGGGCCTTGTCGCATTTAATGTTGTCGCATCGTTTTCCAAGGAAACCAAATATATGGCATGTTTTTGTTTTCATTGATCGGCCAACTCAACATAAAAGCGTACATGACACTCAGTTCGTGTGGAAAAAATGATGTGTCGCTTCCATACTCGAACCTTTTGAGGAAACATTCTTCATCATATAGTGCAATCAATCAAATTTCCACCCTTTTGTACTGTTTCGTAAACTCATTAAGTTGAGCATTTAATTTTGGAAAATCCACCACCATCTTCAACTTTGTGCGACATTGAATTCCTATCTCATCAACTAATTGCATATGCACGAACACCCTTTAATGGATTCTATAAGATCTCTGCGTGCAATGTCTAGTTCATCACCTCTTGCATCCTTGCATTTCTGCACCACATTTCCATATTGCATTTGTTGTTTGATCTGACCTCTAGTTCTTTTTATTCCTTCCAATGTCCTCCTTTTATCAAAAACTAAACAATTCTTCACCAATATTCTCTATCTCAGATAAATCATAGACATTCTGAGAAACTGAATGTTCTGACTTATCGGGTTGATAATCTGGAGCGTCAACGGTAGCAAATTCTGGATGAATTGTCTCGTCTTCGGCCTTAGCATGCTGAATTGCCACTGTCTTCCACTCTGCAGCTTCTTCCTCTACAACTTGCTTTTGAATGCATAGCCCTGGTTCCGATGGATTTGGACTTACGTCTTGCAAGCCGTCCAATCTGAATTCGATCTCAAACTGCAACTGTAAAGTGCTTTGGCATTTTCTCAATCTTGCCTCTTCTTGTATATGCCATTCTTGGCCTCGACATGGAGTCTTTAACTCATGCAATTTTTTTAATCATGCCCAATTTTAATATAATGAAAAGATATGTTTTGCGTAGATTCATATCTTTCAGCAGTGTTTTATTTTCATGTAAATATTTTATGTTGTATTTTTTCTACTAAACTCAATGTGATGCTTCTTTGTTCTGTAATGTATCATATGCAATGTAAATCTATAGCCACTTAATGTATGCATGCAATTTTCCCTTTCTGCAAAATAATTAACTTAACATTCAATCATGTGCGAACATATTCTAACTTCAGACACATTCTAACCACACATTCTGACTAACATCATGCATTCTTAAGCACACTCCTAACCAACATCCCTTGAATTCCTTAATATGCATCACATTGAACTCAAGGGTTTCCCATAGTCCTTATGGGACTAGCCAGAGAGACAACAATTGCTTATTGCACCTTGTTTGTCTACATCTTTAGCGCACTTTTGAGGAGATTTTCTTACCCAAGCTTTGTTGAGTGCACTTCTATTTTTATTCTGCTCTGGATATTTTCCACTGAAATATCTTTGAGCGTAATATCATTTGTGCAACAAATATTCATCTGGATAGTTTAATACGCTTTGACAGTGTATAGCTTTGTGTCCAAAACAGTGACATGCATAACATCTCACAGTTTGACAATATTTTTCAATATGGCCAAAATGATTGCATCTTGCACACTTCACCATATTGATCCTTCTTTGATAAGTATATTGGATAGAGTTATCTCTAACGAAACCATCCTACCTGAAATTTTTATCCTGACATGAGCAATGTTCTCTATTGCAGATCTTCTTAGGTGTATTTATATAACTTAGACCAATTTTTTCCTCTAGCGGTCTCTGATCTTTTAGAATCATGTTCAATATTGACGTGTCATCTTTTAACTTGTTCTGCACTTCATCTTCATATTTTGTCTTGTCACCTCCTAATTGTGCGTATATGTGATCAATACGAACTTTTATCTTACCCTTTATCTCAATCATCTTGTCTTCTATATGGGATATATCTTTATCCTTTTCCTTAAGTTGATTTGTCATCATCCTGATTTTCTGTGCCAATTCCTCCAGTGAAGCTCTTAATACATATTTCTCTTTCTCAAGTACTAGAACCTTTTCTTGTGTGCAACTTAGTTGAATATCATAGTTGGTTATCCTTTCACAAATATCTGTGCCAAGAGATTCTTGACACAACATGTCCTGTTCTTCATACTTTGGCAGTTACTCCTGCAATAGCTTATTCTTCTTCTTAGACTTCTTTAAATCATCCAAGGAACTTATCAATTTACCTTCCATTCAATGTCTGTAGTATCTTCATCATCGGATTGACTGTCATTCTTGACCTCTTCGACGAGTTTTGGAGGTGTGACTGGCTTTGGAGGTGTTTTGAATGAACCACTGAAGAAATACTTGTCTAGTGATCCTAGCTTACTTTGCACAACTAGAGTATTATTCGAACTACTTTTCTTCCTTTCACATTTTCTTTCTTCCACTACATGGGTTATTAAGAGTACTTCCTTAGGTTCTTTTCTGCAATCACTTCCTTCAGACGCATTAATTCTTTCTCTGGTGTACATACTCTTCCTTTGTTTTGGAATCCTGCTTTTGTTCTCAGGTCTATGTTGTGAGCGCATAGTCTTTCGATCGTATGATCTAGATTCCTCATCACTATAGCTATCTCCATTGTCTTTGAAATGACACTTTGAGGCATAATGACCTACTCCTCCACATCTGAAACATTTAAAGGGTGACTTGGTTTTGTACTTACCTCGTCCTCTTTTCAGCATCTTAACAAAGTTTGGTTCTTTATCATCTAATTCATCACATCAATCTTTTTCATGATCATACTTGTCCTTTCATGTGGATTTAAAGGCAGCTTCCTTCTGATGGGAGTCTGTTTCTCAGTTCTCATATCATATCCAGTGAGAATCCCCTGGAGCTCACCCTTTGTTAGGTCTTCAAGATTAGCTCAATCCTCTAATACAAATACCTTTGCATTGAATCTTTGAGGCAAATTTCTCAATATATTCTATACAACTGATTCTTCATCCAGAGTGACCCCAAGACTCTTGATAGCATTAACTATCTCATCTACTCTTAGGAATTAGGATGTGATGTAATATTCATCTTTCATTCTCAGAGATTCAAACTTCCCAGAGTAGTTTTGCATCTTTTCTTTTTTTACTTTGTGATCACCTTCGTATATACCTTTGAGTTTGTCCCAAACCTCCTTGGCTGATGAACAATGCATAATCTTGATGAATTTGTCACTTGCCAAACCACATAGCATAACATTTCTAGTTTTAGCATTGTTTTCATAGAGTCTCATTTGTGTCAGAATGACTGGTATAGTTGTCGGAACATTATAACCATTGATGATAGATTTCCAAACTTCTAATACAAATTATTGCAAATAAACTTCCATACGTACCTTCCAGAAAATGTAATTGGATCCGTCGAATCTTGGTGCTCTGTTTTTAGAAAAACCTTCCTGCTTATCCATTTCTGCGCAATGATCTATATTTTAGATGTTAATATGTTACTCAAGACACCTTCTGTGATACCAATTGTTGGATTCGATTTAATATTAAGAGACGGGGGTGAATCAATATTAACGCAATTATTAGAATTTTTTACCTTCTTTAATAGATTAGCCTTTACTAAATATTTATGTTTTGTTATGCATTAGTAAATAACCATCCACACATATATGCATCACATAAACAACACATAACACACAAGATTTTTATGTGGAAACCGAAACGGAACAAACCCACGGAAAGCTTCTTTATAGTGAGAAAGAATACATTCAAGGAAACACCAAATTCCTGTGTTTACCAGCACCAACTGGAAGGAGGCACCAACCTGAAGAAATATTCTGCTCCCTATGTTTCTCCAGTATCGACTAGAAGGAGGCACCAACCCCCTATATTCTTTGTTTTACAGGAACCAACATGAAGGAAGCTCTGACTGCCTGTCTTCTTTGTTTTATAGGCGCACACTAGAAGGAAGCTTCGAATCCATGTCTCCTTAATTTACAGGCACCAACTTGAAGGAAGCTCCAACTCCATGTCTCCTTGCCCCATCCAACCTCCCTAATGTCTTATGTATGTTTCTATCTTACTGAACTTCAACTCTACACACTTCTTCAGATCCTCTGATGATAATTCTATTGTGCGCTACCTTTGTATGCAGACTATACTCTATCACTGCACTACATACATAAGTTGACTTCTCATTCTTCTAAAATCATACTTATGCTGATGAATTACTTCATGTATTGTGTGAACGGCTGATACTGCATTCTATGTCTTTGTTGTCTCAACGTTCTGCTCTATGTGACTATGATGATCAACAGATACTGTGCTTTCAATTCATAGTTTTATTTTCTAAAATGAAGCACTAGTAACAGATGGAACTGCGCACTTTATGATGTGTCCATTATATTTAAGTACTGCATTCTCTCAGATAATATGCGATGTCCTTTGCATCAAATGATTTGTCCATTCTGTTAAACACACTTGTCTCAGATAATTTGCGTCATGATGCATCTATCGGATCTTGTTGCTATTCTATCGTTGTGCATGAGATGGGGATCTTAACATCACATACTTTCACTTCTACTCATATGCATCATCTAGACATTTTTGCAATAGCTGATAAACTTTGGTTCTATCTCTACAACATCTGTGACTTGCGCATACTTCAGTATTTCTTCCTTTCAGTACTCGTGCATTTGTCACAGATCTATCACATCATTCTGTGCACAATCAAAACCTCATTTGTTGCATGTGCGCATTCGGTTCTTCACTAGATAATTTTGTTCTACCCACAAGCCCCTTGATGCCTCGAAAATCAAACTAAAACTTTAACTTGAATCTCTTATTTACTTGTCATCAAGCTTACCTTCAATCTCCAACTTGCATCTCTATTTATACACATCCTACACAGATTGTATCTTCACAAGTTGGTCATGGAATCCCTTCTTCCAGACTTCATGTATTATGCATATGCCATGTGTCATCTTCTACGTTATTGATGTGTCATCTGATATGTGTCTTGCACCCTTGAGGTCCACAACTTAATGGTACTTTACACCTTGGTGGTATACCTTTGCGCTCTTAATGTATCATTGCCTTATGGTCTGTGCACAATCTTACACTTCATCGTGATGTGTCTGTGACTTGTGTTGTACCATCCCTTGTGGGTAATGTGCCCTTGGTGCATTGATCCTTTGCAGAATATGTGCATACTCCAACTTCTTAATGGAATATTGACCTTTTCCTTATCATCTTTTGTGGGACTTGCACACTTGTTGAACCGTTGGTTGTGGAATTTGTACATAGATGATTGTCACATCCCCAAATTTCATAAAAAAAATAGAAAATTTTCTTAACGTCTAAACGTCATTAAATGCTACGCAGAAGTTTAAATAAAAGCATCGTTTTAACATCTCATAACTTTTAACATTAACTATTTAATTACAATCATCAATAACTTTTTTTGTCGATACAAAGGTCTTCTATAATCCACACAACCCATTTATAAAGGAAAATTATTCTAAAAGTATGACTTAATAATGTGTTATCAAAAGTCATATCTTAACTAATCCTTTCTACTGGTTGAAACATTTATAAGCGATGTGGATAATTCACTCCACCTAAACTTTCCATAGTCATCGAAAAATACTCTAACATATTCTTCTCTATCTCCTTTATAGATTTTCAACTTAAATATATATATATATATATATACCCGTCATACCTGGGACACAACACATCCATTAGAGAAATAATTTACTCATATAAGTCTCTGGTTTATACAGATCCACAAAGTACATTTATAAACGATTAACCTCAACTTAACTATATGTGTAAACAAGCGAGAATGATAACCAACAACTAGCATAAAAGAAAAATGCATAAAGTATATTACATATTTAAAACAACAAATTTGAAACACAATATGAAGAAAAACATACACCCAAGAAAATGCATTCCATGGAGAACATTTTTGACATGGTTCATCCGCATCTTGGGCTACGTCCACAAAAATTATTTTATTAGTCCTCAAACTTTGTAGAGGTACAATAAGCAACACTAGTGATGCTTTCTATTTGTTCCAATCCTTCTTATATACATATCTGGATATGATCATGCTTAGACTAAAATTAGCTCCTATAGAGTAGTTTAGTATTTTTCATACCTATCTATAATAAACTTCATCATTGCAATGTCCATTACTTGAACCAAGGGTAGCATGACCTCTTATCCCATCTTTGATATCATTTTAAAGGATATCATTTTTCTTAAGTATTATCAACATATATTTATATATAAATTGTAACCTCTATATGTAAATATTAGCAACATATATATATTGATTTCCACAGCCGGTGTTTGTGAAAGACTCTATCAGCCGGTGCTCGCCGATATTAATTTCCACAGCCATGCATCTCCATGCGATGATAAAAAAATTATGGTGCATACATTACTAACACGCAGGTCACTCAACAACTGAGAAATAGTTACTGAGATTCGGCTCATAAAGCAATTCGATTCCCACATACCACGCGCAGAAACCCTCACTTGAGCTCAACAGATACATAAGAATACAACTGATAATGTATTTCTGTACCCTAATCTAAGTAATCATCAAAGTCCATGGATCACATCCATCCCTACCGTTTATACAGAGACATATGATTTCACGCGTGTCTGTACAAAACTATACTGAGATGTTTTGAAGGGGATAATCGATATGTTGTTACTGCAGCATCATACCACAACGATCTATAACAAGAATTACCTGACGAATACAATGCAAATCGAGATCGACGTATCCTTTTAGGGGGTTTACGCTATCATAAATACGATCTGCAAGAACTATGATTCCGGCAGTTTTAACCTCGACGATTTAGCAGCTTTTTAAATGCAGTTTCAAAGGAACCTACGACTTCAACAATCCTATTCCCAAAAAAAAATCTAAGATTACACAAAAGCAGGGTTAACTCTCTTAGCGCAGAGTAGAGTTCGAAACCTACGACTTCTGTCCACACACGGGGATCTATAACGCTTACATAAATCAGGGTTATATATATAAAAATATATATATATATACAATGTATACCACAGAGTTGGGATCTAGAGATCCGCTTTTCACCACCATGTATCAATGGGTCCACCGACAGAGTTTGTAATTACTAAATACTATAAAACAACTGCCACAGAAATATTAAAAACCAAAATTCCAGAATGCATAATGCTCTTATCAATCTATCCAGATTTCATACATAATCAACAGAACCGATCCAGCATGCATACACCTCCAACTTAGAATGAGATAATGCAGCCTCACAAAATTTATAACCAAAACGGATCTCAGTCGAGGGCATGCAAAGAATGTAGCCTCACAACAATTTACACAAAAGAAAAACACATCTGGATCTCACGGAGGGCATGCATAGAATGCAGCCATACACCAAAACAAACGGATCTATCTCCCCGGAGGGCATGCATAGAATGCAGCCACACAGAAAACACAAAACGCATCCATCTCAACGGCATGCATAGAATGCAGCCACACAGAAAATACGAATGCATCTATCCAACGGGCATGCATAGAATGCAGCCACACAACAAAACAAAACACATCTATCTCGAAAAAAACAACGCCAGGAAATAACTTGTTTACCTCAATTCGTGGCTTGTCCAGTAAGACAAATGGCATTATCAAGGCGTTAAAAAAAAACTTCCACTGCATACATAGTTAGACCACCACTCTTTCAATGATACAGATGGTGAAAGGTAGGGAGTGGGGTTGCTACACTAAGGAGACACTAAAGAGAACAAAATCCTAAATTCTAGCTGGCTTGACTCTCCACTAAATGATCGATTTATAACCGTCAAAGGAGTTTCACCATGTTCACAAGTGGCGACATTTCAAAATTTTGAGTTCAATACTCCACTACATACACTAACTCAATCGTAACGTTCTTCTTGAGAATAGTGAGTGTGCCCTCTTACTATGCAACGAGTATGACAAATTTCTACCTTACCTAAATGTCTTTTAAGTTTATTCATATTTTTAGTAATCATTACTCGTATACTTAACTTTCTTAGTGTGGTTAATAAGGTACCGTTTATCCATGATAAGCTATAATAGAGACAATACATAATTTTCATAACTAATTTTGTATCCATGTTTTCACATAGCAGTGATCAGTTATATGTAAAACTCTAGTATAAGTTGAGGTATAAGGATCACAACGCTTGTGAAATTAGTGTATGTAAGTTGAGAGTGTAGGCTAAGAAAACATAATCATGTTTAAGTTTACGTGAGTATATTCACAAGTATACTTTTAGTATTGTTTTACTAATCAAGTGAGAATAGTACATATGTATATTTTATAAATTGCATTTAATATATCTATATAATTAACCTTTATATATATATATATATATATATTTTATATTTGAAGAGGAATGAAAACCTATTTTCATTTTTTTTTTAAGGGTAGGATTAATATGTCCTTTTTGAGACTATATTTAACTATCCATGTAATAATTATCATCATTATTGTTCTATCCTTTTGTATATATATATATATATGATTCAAAATATATATATGCATAGATATATATATAGACACAACTATATATATATCCAAATAGCTTTATCATAACTATTGGTCTTTCAAATATATATATATATATATATATATGCCTAGTCGCTTAGCTTATGTTCCTTTTTACTTAGGTGGCACTTCTAATTTTAGTGTTTTAGTGAGTGATCATCACTAAAACACTTCACCCCAAATACTTATGGGAATCAAGGTGACATAGGTCATCGTCGACCTATCTCCTCTAGTGCATTTCATTTTCCCGTCGTGTAGTTGAGTCACTATTATCAGTGACCTAGGTCCACACCTATACAAAATAAATACCAATACATACAACGTTTACTATCAGGGCCTTGGCCTTGAGCTCCTCACCAGAAACAATTACAATTTACATTTACAAAAGTAATAATAGTAGGTCAATTTGGAGGGATGTTACAATGATCTTCAACCGCTTTACCTTTCTAGTAACTTGTGCACGTTCCATTTATTGAAATCATATTCTGATTGGTTGTAATTGCATGCTTTTAGGATTTTCCAACCATTAACTACTTGTGCAGTTCCAACCGTTACACGTACCATTGGTTCAACCAACTCCTTGGATTCTTGAGCACATGTACCATTGTCCAACCAACTCCTTGGTTGCTACCATGTGAATGTATGAGTTTTTGGACTTGATTTCAGCACAATGACCACATGTTGTAGGATACATTACCTGTATTCTTTCTTGAACTAGATTTGCATGATGTATGATCTATCCTTGACACATTTCTTCAGATTGAATGTACTTCTAGATATAGTCCAAATTTGCATACATGTATGTCACCTTCACTATTTGCACATATACTTCTGATATCCATATTCTTCTTCATCTTGTGCACATACTACTTCAAAGTGGCTTCCATATACTTCTTCATACTTCTGCAGGAATATCGTATCCACTTTGACTTCAGTTGATATCAAGGACTCAGAGTGAATCAGTTGACATCCTCTTTGACATTAGTTTACTTTCAAACACCTAACATCAGCTTTAGTTGACATCAATGAAAACAAATGTTCAACAATAACCCCTATTATAAGTAACACTTAGCCTTATAGTACGTGTTCCTTCTAACCTAAAACCCTTTAACCCATATAAACCCTTTAATTCTATAAACCCTAATTAATGACCCTTACATCCTAAACTCCATAATGATTATAACCTAATATATCAAAACTAAAAAAACTATCTCTAACCTGTATCCCAAAATAATCATAATTCCTAACACTTACCATGACCCTTAACCCATGTAACATCAACAAATATAAACCCCAACATGACTTATAACACTTAACCCCTAACACAATAAAATGATAAAATAGTGTTGATAATATACATCATACCCCTTAACCCATAACAACTAACCCCTATAACCACTTACCATTGTAACCCTTATCTAACCTCTTCACCATAATCATTAACACTTATGAATGACACTTAGTAGGTATGCTTAATAAAAGTCGCTTTAGAGACATGTATCCGACGCCGATGCATTGTTATATCAAAAGTCAATAGCATTGCATAAGCATCAGATACACATCGCTAAAGCGACATGTGTAAAATATTTAATAATGTTGACGATTTCCCCTTATGTTTTTTAGATGCATTCTCATATAGATGGATATAAGAGATATTAAATAAAAAAACAAAGAAGCTTATTATTATCATCTAGATTGTAAGTTTTATGAGAACCATCAAAGTCTTCTTTGTAGTCCTATTGGTAAGGTGTATTTGGGAATCACAACTAGGAATCATGCTCTAAGGAAGTGACATGGAGAGTTTCTATTTCCTTTTCTAAACTAGGAAATAAATTTAATTTTTAAATCATTGTTCTTTTACCAACATATGGAGAATTTTTAAATCATGTGGGAACAATGTCACACTTGGGTTCCAAATGCACTAGCATCGGAAATTGTTTCACTAGGTTTTAGGCATACCAAAGATTGTATTGTAAGAGGTCCCTTTCCATGGTCTAGGGATAAAATATAAGGTATTAGGCCATAACATATTTACACTAGGCTCACAAAGAATGTTTTGGAATCCAAACATCACACATCGTTTACTATAGAATATTTGGTGTGTATGATTTTGATATGAAGGGTATTTAAAGGTTTGACACATTGTTAAATTGGTCGTATATTTTGTCACTAATTTCCATAATTAATGACCAAATATATGACCACAAGATAAGCTATAAATGACCAAACTAAATTATGACCACATTTTTGGTCGCGTGATCAATGACCACTAATCTTCCACTAGTGGTTGTTTATATGTGGATTTTGGCCATATTTTGGATCATTAATCTCTATTTTGTAGTGGTCATTTATCTCTTTTTAGTGGTTTCAGAATATATATAAGTGTTAAAATTCAATATGCTAAGACAGAAAATAGCAGCATTACATTCCATTTCACAACAATAGCATATACAGGATCACTGAAGAAACAACAAGCACAGCATAAACACAAGAGACAGAGATTTATCCTGGGAAACCCTCATGGGGTAGAAAACCCAACAAAGCTTCCTCAATATAGATGACCAGCAATATACAAAGATGCAAACCAAAGACATGATCTCCTCCTCCACTATAGCAGACCTCTCCTCCACAAGTGCGCCTCTCTCAAGTGTGTGAGTGTATCAAATGAGGAACACACCTCCTCTATTTATACACTACTCTGATATGTATTTTACACAAGTACATGTAGGCTCGTATTTAACCATTAGGTTAAATACCCCATTATAACTGACTGGGCCGACCCCCACATGGTGGGTCTAATAACCCTAGTTACCACAACCAAATCGGAGGAATAAACATCTCCGGATTTATAGTATAATCACATCGGAGGTATGGAACATCTCCGGAATAAATAATATACAAATATAATATTCTTTGAAGTTACAATATTTCAACACTCCCCCTTAATGAGAAGGATATTATAACAGTATCTGCACGAGCAAGGAGTCATCAACATCATACATGATACATCTATAAATCATTGGAAGCTTTCTCAACATCATTAGTAACTCAAGCAGTTACTGGAACATCTTCAATACTGGAACATCGACATCTTCAGTATTGAGTCTTTATCTTCTGTAGCACTTGAACAGCTACAACAATATCATCATCTGGATCCTCACGATACACGATCATCAGCATCATCATCTCACGATCATCAGCATCGTCATCACACGATCATCAGCATCGTCATCACACGATCATCAGCATCGTCATCTCACGATCATCAACATCGTCATCACATGATCATCAGCATCATCATCACACGATCATCAGCATCGTCATCACACGATCATCAGCATCGTCATCACACGATCATCAGCATCGTCATCACATGATCATCAGTATCGTCATCATACGATCATCAGCAGTACAAGTATTCATGCCAATACAAGTGATCATATCAACAATACGAGTATCCTTCCGATACAAGTAGCCACATCATCAATACAAGTATCCTACCGATACAAGTAGCCACATCATCAATACAAGTATCCTACCGATACAAGTAACCACATCATCAATACAAGTATCCTACCGATACAAGTAACCACATCATCAATACAAGTATCCTACCGATACAAGTAACCACATCATCAATACAAGTATCCTACCGATACAAGTAACCACATCAAAAATCACTTTCTCGGAGACCATACGTCTACGGATCAATTCAGGGACCTAAGTCCGGGGATGATACAATCCCCACTTCTCGGAGACCTCACGTCTACGGATCAATTCAGGGACCGCAGTCCGGGGATGATACAATCCCCACTTCTCGGAGACCTCACGTCTACGGATCAATTCAGGGACCACAGTCCGGGGATGATACAATCCCCACTTCTCGGAGACCTCACGTCTACGGATCAATTCAGGGACCGAAGTCGGGGATGATACAATCCCCACTTTTCGGAGACCACACGTCTACGGATCAATTCAGGGACCAAAGTCCGAGGATGATACAATCCCCACTTCTCGGAGACCACACGTCTACGGATCAATTCAGGGACCAAAGTCCGGGGACGATGCAATCCCCTACCTGTTCATTCAGGACTTCATTATTGGAGACCCAGTCTACGGCTCAATTCTGGGACCTCAGTCCAGGGAAGATACAATCCCCTACCTATTCATTCAGGACTTTATTATCGGAGACATCATGTCTACGGCTCAATTCTAGTACCTCAGTCCGGGGAAGATACAATCCCCTACCTGTTCATTCAGGACTTTATTATGGGAGACATCATGTCTAAGGCTCTCTTTAGGACTGAAAGTCCAGGGATGATCCAATCCCCTCAACTGTCCACTAAGGACTTCATTCTCGGAGACCTCACGTCTACGGCTCTCTTTAGGACTGAAAGTCCAGGGATGATCCAATCCCCTCAACTGTCCACTAAGGACTTCATTCTCGAAGACCTCACGTCTACGGCTCTCTTTAGGACTGAAAGTCCAGGGATGATCCAATCCCCTCAACTGTCCACTAAGGACTTCATTCTCGGAGACCATACGTCTACAGCTCACTTTAGAACATGTGTTCAAGGATGATACAATCCCCACATGTATTCTCATCAATACAAGTACAAGTATCCTCAACCATACAAGTACATTAATCAATACATGTGTCATCAAAAGTATGTATTCTTACCAATACATCTTATCATCAAAAGCATGTATTCTTACTAATACATCTAACATCAAAAGCATGTATAAGTAAAACTAAGTATTCTAAGTATAAGAGTCCTAAATATAAATATTTCTAAGTATCTAGGTGTGGAGAACGGGTTACCTCATCATCGACCTTGTTGTTCGATGAGACAAACTCATCATCAGTGACTATACTACTCCCCCTTTCGATGAGGGTCATTTTGAACTACACCAAGCTTGTCTCGGAAGTATTCAAATTTCACTCGAGACAGAGGTTTGGTTAGTATGATGGTAACTTCCTCACTTGAGGGAAAGGTTTTGTTAGTACAATGGTAACCTGTTACAAATTCAAACTTTATAGTTCCTTTCCGCGTCATATCTTGTTTGTTCCCTATGTTCTTTGACTTATCATGGAACACTAGATTCTATGTCATCTTGATACAACTCTAATTATCACATAGGATCTCAGTTGGTTCTATCTCTAAGTCAAACAATCCTGAAGCCAAACTTCTTCATAACTAGCAGAGCAAGAAGCCATATATTCCGCTTGTGCTGAGAGCCACACTAGACTGCTTCCAGCTAAACCACGAGATCATGGCTAATCCCAGACAATAACATCCTCTCGATGTGTTCTTCCTGTCTGATACACTTTCTTCCCAATCAGCATCTGAGTAGCCATCTGAAGTCATGATCTTCAAGATAGCATAGATCAAATTCTATTGTGTCCTTTATGTGCCTCATCACATGCTTTGCAACTATCAGGTGAAAATATCTAGTTTCCACTAGATACTGACTCAAGGTATTCACAACAAAGCATATATCTAATCTAGTATATGTTAGATACATCAATGACCCAATAATTTGACTGTACAGAGTTTTATCCACTAACTCTGATGAGTTATCCCCTAACAGCTTCAAGTTGGAATCCATAAGAGTGGCCATTCCAACACCTCAAGTCATATTTCTCATCATACTTTCCCTGGTTGAGAAATATTCCTTCTGAGCCTTGCCATACTTCCAGACCTAGGAAGTAAAGCATCAATTTGAGATCTTTCATTTTCATTTCTGCATTGAATGATCTTCTGCATATCTATTTGTGCCATCTCTCGTTAGATGGGTCTACTGATATGAGCCTCAATATCATTCGAACTCTGTGGTGATTTCCTTCTTGCATCCATGTCATATGTGTATAGAAATCATATTCAACCTTGTAGCAAAGGTTGAGATCCACATCACCCATGGTGATCATTAAGCTTATCAATTTATTATCGATCCTAGGTACCTATACAGAACCTGATTCACACTTCTTCTTTAATTACACCATACTTGGAGCAAACATCTTGTCGTGATTCTCTTCCCCTTTCTAAGAGAATCTTCTAGCCATGAGCCTTCTATATTTTGTTTGATTTGTAAATCTTCTTGTTTGCACATCCACCACTTGTACGGTGTCCATCATTCTTCATGACCTTTCCTACAAATCAAAATTAGGTACATGATTAGTAATATTTCATAATCATCAAATCACGTTGACATGATAACCTATTATGCATACAGATATCATTTATATAGTTATGCAACTAATTTGACCAATACTTTGGCACAACACTTTCCCATATCCTGTATGCATATAGTGGCTATCTAGATGCTTTCCATCTCTACCAGAACATACTATTGAGAGTGTGCACAACTCTCAGCATGTCAGCAAAGAGGTTTCATTCTAGACAAGCAACAATGGAATGTTTGTCCAACTTACCAATCATATGCATATTAGTAGTATACTGTTCAATGTTCTATGAATATTTACACTTAGCATGAAATATTATAGGAATACAAATATGCATACAACCTATTATAGGCAATATCATTTACTATTTCAAATAACAACTCAAATACTTATCTTTTATGTTTGTGTGGTTGCCTCCCGCTTGATCTTCTGTATGTCTTTTGAACTTCTATTCATTCTGTACCACTGTGCATGTTCAAGTGTCATCCTCATGATCTCATACACAAACATACACCCATTAGTATGTTCTAAATGTTATCAAAACATTATAGTTCTAAATTCTTGAAAAATGTATAGTCATGATTATAGTTAATAAACATTAGTTATTCAAGATTTCAGGGAAGTATTCTTTTACTCATGCATATCATCAATCAAGATAAAAGACATAATATGCATAATCCCTTGATTACTAACTTTATGAATAAGCATAACCAATCATACCAAGTATACTTATATAAGGGATCCTAACACAAGGTAAGATTCATGGGAAACATACCTGGATTAGTATACCTACTTAGTTATGTACAACATACCTAAACAATCTCTTCAATGATTTAGAGATCATGAGCTAGAACCTGCATGTCTCATAGGCTAAGCATAATATAACAAAGTCATACATACCTTGTAAGTAGAACAAAGATTATGGATGAGTCTTTGTCTTCATGTTTTCATGGTCATGGAACCTGATTTGTCTTTTGTGATGTACCTGTATCTTGTTAGCAGACAACATCAACCTCACACAACATCATAATGCATTAGTACAATCATATAGCCCTATTCAATGAATGTATTTGATCATTCACATGCATTCATACTGTTACTAGGGTGATAAGACAATTCTCACATTAATCAAGATTGTACTAATAAATAATATGAAGACAAACACATCATAAACTTAATCAAGAATTAGATTTCAAGACATACCTGAGCCTCCTTAAGTCATACCTGTCGAGACTTCTTGTAGTCTTCTTATGTAAGGCCTTAGCCTCAACTTCCCCTGAAACTTGATCTGGAGCTTGATTAGGGTTTTTCTAGAGAAACCCTAAAAATTCAATCTTTGACTTTCACACTTCTGAATGAAAGAATATGTCTTGCTGAGCTGATCAAACTAGCATACTTCAATTTTGGAATTTCCAAAATTTGACCCCTCAAAATTGCCTTTGAAACTTCTGGATCTTCTGGACAGGGTCCCAAACTAGGGTTTGATGAAGCCCACCCTTCTGCCCAAACAAAAGGTTCGATCCAAGGCTCTAAACTCTTATTTTTCTTAGGAGTTTCCAGCCGTGGTTACAGACTTCAAAAATTCCAACTTTTGCTAAAGCCCTAATTTTCCATCTTTCCGATCAAAATCCCGAACTGGGGTTTGATCAAGCCCGGTCTTCCACCCAACCAAAAAATTTGATCTTGGTCTCTAAATTTCGATTTTCCTGAGTAGCATTCAGCTTTGGACTCCGATTCCAAAAATTCTAACTTTCTCCAAAACCCTAAATTCCGGAAGCCATGAATAAAGGTGCTCGAAAAATAATTTTGTTTTGACAGAAATATGCACCTGATTGTTTCTGCTATAACTCTGAAATTTTTGCTCCACAGGGTCTGAAACCCTTTTTCTGCAGTAGCCTGACCTGTCATCTTTCCATCCTGACAGGTCTGACCTCAATTGGATTATCTGAGAGAGAGTTATGCCAAGTGTCGCAACGTGACCTGTTTATGGGATAAAACAGTAGAGCGAACTTGTACGGAGTGCCACGTGTCACTGTTTGAACTTCGGCCTCTGAAAACTTTTCTTGAGATAGCTCGCCCTGTTATATTTCCATCTTGATAGGTCTGACCTCAATTGGACTCTCTGAGAGAGAGTTATGCCAAGTGTCGCAACGTGACCTGTTTATGGGATAAAACAGGAGAGCGAACTTGTACGGCGTGCCACGTGTCACTGGTTCACCTTTGGCTTCTGAAAAAGTTTCCTGAGATAGTACAGTCTGTGTACTACCTGTCACTTTTTACTAAATTTCATTTGGAGCTTCCTAGCCCAAGTTATGACCTTTTTTCTAAGGTTACCTGATTTTGACTGAGATCTGGAAGAGGCAGAAACCCTAACTTGTACTGATCATAACTCATAAAGTACAACGAATCTGAGGGTTCCCTTTGGACACAAGGTACCTGGGGATGTTATCTTCGACCTGTAAACTTTTCAGACCCTGAAACTTCGCAGAAATGGATTTATAGCGAAAGTTCCACGAAGACTGGTTTTTGCTATGTAAAACCCTAACCTTCAAATTATCGTAAGTAAAGCAAGTGTCGTAAGTGCCATACCTTGTCTTCCTTCAGGTTAGCTCTGATACCATGTTAAAATTCAATATTCTAAGACAGAAAATAGCAGCATTACATTCCATTTCACAACAATAGCATATACAGGATCACTGAAGAAACAACAAGCACAGCATAAACACAAGAGACAGAGATTTATCCTGGGAAACCCTCATGGGGTAGAAAACCCAGCAAAGCTTCCTCAATATAGATGACCAGCAATATACAAAGATGCAAACCAAAGACATGATCTCCTCCTCCACTATAGCATACCTCTCCTCCACAAGTGCGCCTCTCTCAAGTGTGTGAGTGTATCAAATGAGGAACACACCTCCTCTATTTATACACTACTCTGATATGTATTTTACACAAGTACATGTAGGCTCGTATTTAACCATTAGGTTAAATACCCCATTATAACTAACTGGGCCGACCCCCACATGGTGGGTCTAATAACCCTAGTTACCGCAACCAAATCGGAGGAATAAACATCTCCGGATTTATAGTATAATCACATCGGAGGTATGGAACATCTCCGGAATAAATAATATACAAATATAATATTCTTTGAAGTTACAATATTTCAACAATAAGGCATGGAGGAATCGAACCACCAGCCTCATGCCTATAAGGAAGGTGCTCTTCCATTGAGCTAGCACCCTTAAATAGAATATATGTTATAATTTTACATTATTGATCTAAGAAACAAGAATGGTCTCATTCAAAAGGTTATATGGTCACTGCAACAAAGAAAATGGATCACTCTATTTGACTAAGTATGGAACCTAACTCCAAGAGAAACTTGTAGGAAAACAAGTCATATTGTATATGTTAATATAAGGTTCTCTTTTCCTTTTGGAACAAATAAAGAACAGACTAAAAATCACTCTATCACACAAGAAGAGGTGCATTTACGTCAATAATCTTACTTGACCCTCAATAGAAGCCAAAGTCTAGATGTAAATAAAATTTCAACTTAACCATGAAATTAATAGTAAGTATAGCTCTTACACAACTACAAATATGTTAGTGTACAAAATCCATAAAAGAAATAGACTATTTTAGCTATACAATTGACTTCCTAGATCATACCTACATTTGGGTGTCATTTTGTTAAAAATTGTTCTACATATTCATGTCTCCCCCTGCCTTTTTTCGATGATAATGCACCTGCATCATCTTGTCACAGTCCTTGAAACAACAAATAAACGTAAAAAAATAATGAATGATGACCTTTGAAGAATAAAGTCAATTGGAAAGAACATAAAGAACAAGTTAGCAAGGCCATAACAAATACCGAGATTATAATGAATGCTATTGAAAATTTGAAAGTCCAAATATGGAGAAACCATAGGGTTCTGACCCCTTTGAATAAAAATATATTATATGAAAAACTTAAAAATAAATTATAAGTCAATCACGACCTGTTTCAAAAACATCATAATATACAATATCAAATATTCATTTCCCTGTAGCAAATATTCAAAATATGCAAATAACAAAATACTAGACTATAGGGGTGTATATTACTTGTGAATGACTTCTCATTCATTTGTATTGAATGTTTAACAACTAGATGAATCCCTAGTGCCTAGAGTCCTTAGACACATGTACACACCCAAACAACAAATACCCTTACACTTTATTTTGGAAGAATCATATTCTAGGAATTGAATTCAAATTGCATCATTATATACTGTAAACAGGAATACACATATACCAATTCGATTACATCAACAACATGAACATAAATAAATTCAAGTAACACATAACAAGTAAGAAGTTCATGCATGGACAGGTGTATGCAACCAAAACATATTTAAAGTTTAAACTGTTTGCACAATCTCACACATTATATACCAATTGCCAAAACCTCATCCATAGGAACAATTATAGATCTTTATAAGTTTTCCCTGTATCATCTCAAATAATTCTCAATAAAAGCAACTTATAGCAAGCAGAACGGACTTAGACTCATTTAGAAAAATCATCAATACTAATTAGTTAAATACTTGTCTCCATGGTTGTAGTGAAATTGGAAGCTGTCAGGATGGGTGTTCTTCTACATATCTTCTTCCATAACAAGGAATCTTAATATGTTGAATAAAATGTGGAATTATAAAAACAGGCATATACTTCAACTTGTGGAGCTCCTTTAAATGGGATAACCAAACATTTTCTATACTAATGATGACATGATACCAACATAGAAACAAAAACAAATGCTGTAAAATTACCTCTGCACAAATAAATCCCCTTTCAAAATAAGTGTGGATGGAACCTACAACATGAGGATCTTTTATATAGTTTATAATTTGCCAGCATTTCACCTCTAAAAATATCTTATCTTTCTATTTTAGTGTATTTCTTTATGAGCTATAATCTGCAAACTTCAAACAAGATATAGAGTGACATATTGACAGTAGGCTTCATCGGGATCCACAAGAAAGGAAACTCCAAAAAAATCAAAACCTTTATGCAAGAACATATTAACAAACAACAACGAAGCTTAAACCAAATAGGTGTGAGATTTAGAATCTGCAGAGTTTCAGTATCTATGTGAATTCTAAAACTATTGATATGTTTATTGATTAACCACTCATGTTGAGGATAAATTTGTGTAAGGATTTAAGAGAATTTTGAGCCAAGAGAAATTTAGAAATCCTGTGCATATGGAATAATTTACTATGGGTGGAATTTATTGTAAGAAATTGTGTGTGGATAATATTCCATTGTGAATGAACAAAGTGATCTCTGTATTAGAAATCCATCGTGTGAATGAGAAATTGAGAAATTAAGTGATGCAGAGGAGGTCATTGGTCACGTGATCATAATTATGTGTCATTATGAATTGTAATTATCTTTAATTATGTGATCATAATTATGTGTCATTGCAAGATGTTCTAGGCACTCTCCTATCGGGTGTATCCTACACAAAAATTATATTTTGGACAAATTTGAATATTTGGTCATTTGTAGATACTTAAATCTTTGAATTCATTTTCTTTAGTAAAGAGTAATGTTCATCCTGTATGTGGTGTCAAAATAGTTCCCAGCCCATTTGAAAATAAAAACCAGTACATGACCCTTTTTATTCTTAGTTGTAGATGCATGTAGGAAGCATGATTCCTTATTTGAAGGCATGAATTAGTTAATATATACTAAGTTTACTTTCTAACTAGTTGTTATTGAGTGTACTCCCTTGTTTCTGAATAGAGTTGAGGTTTTGCAAATATCTTTGATGAAAATTATATCTTTTGAGCTAATGCATGACAATCTCAAACCCCAAGCCCCTGCTTTAATTCTATGTAACTCCATCAAATATTGATCTTTACTTGGTGAATGAAATTGTCCTACAATAAGATCTGAAACATCCCTCTAACACTTATTTCATTAAACTAGGACTTATTCCAGTCCAAGTCACTTTGAAGATGGGGATAAAACCACCTTTCTAAACTCCAAAATCAAGAAAAATCTGGTTCCAAAAGTGCCAAATCCATGTTCCAAAAGTGCCAAAACCGGTTCCAAAAGTGCCAAAACCGGTTCCGAAAGTGCGAAAACTGATTCCAAAATTGCCAAAACTGATTCCAAAAGTGCCAAATCAAGGTTCCAAAAGTGACAAAATTGGTTCCTAAATAGCCAAAAACCGGTTCCAAAAGTGCAAAATCCGGTTCCGAAAGTGACCAAACCGACTCCGAAACTGCCAAATCTGTTTCCAAAAGTGCCAAAATCCAAGTTCCAAAACCATAATTTTTCTTTTGATATTTGTGTCTGTATAATATGATGGTCATTTGAAGTTGAATGTCATTAACCAATACCCCATTTTTTGAATGAGGCTCGAACTAAATGAATGAAGGGGCGGCCGACCCTTCTTCTGCCAATTATTATTTTCATTATAGTTCTAGATTGCAAGAAGGGTGGTTCGATCCTTCTTATGTTCACCATTCTGGATACAGGTGAATTGTCAGATATTGATGTTCACAATTATCTACTAAAACAAGGGGCAGCCGATCCTTCTTGTTGGCAGTTAGGATAAATATTGTTTACCTGTTATAACATAGGCAATGTCCTGATCCTTGCCACATAATGAGGAAGTCGGTAGTGGGGAAATGTTGTCCCAACCTTCGTAGATTAATTGTTCTTCATTTCTATTTTAAATGAAGGGTCGACCGACCCTTCGTGTGCTTAGTATTTTTGCAGTCTTTGACATTCAAGATATACATGAATTGGCAGCCTATACTTCGTACGTTGAATATTTGCACAATTCCCTCATAATTGAAGGGGCGGCCGACCCTTCTTCTTCCCAATATTAATTTCATATTAGTTCTAGACTGCCAGAAGGGTTAGCCAACCCTTCTTGGGATTTATATTTATCTAGTCTTGGACCTTATGGTTATACATGAATTGATCTCTATTTTGCAAGGCGAAAAGCTCACACATGTGAACCTCAAAGAGAGAACTCACGCCATAGGAAGTCATGAAATGGCATGTATGATGACATGGCATCTATGATGATATGGAATGTGTGATGATGACATGACATGTATGATTAGATGGCATGTATGATGACATGGCATTGAAAGACACATGATGGTGTTCTGGTGTTATCATTAAGTCAGTGTTGCAATGTGACATCATTCTGGAAAGTATGGCAAGTTTGTGAAACTTTGGAAATTGACAAAGTATGGAAAATGTAGTCAAAACTGCCTGAGAGAATGCCTGCCATAATTCATGGTTTCAGAAAAATGCACGCACCATCATATCATGCTATAGCTTGTTGAAGTGGCTATCTATAGTTTTTTTTTTTCAACGGAAAAATCACCTTCCTGATATTCGAAGGAATCAAGGAAAGCTAGTTAATACATAGGGGATCAACAAGAGCATCATGTCACTTACAAGAATTGAACCTAGGTGGGGAGGGTAACAACCATTCCTCCCAACCAACTAAGATATATCCAATGGACATACTATCTATAGTTATCCATGATTGCGGATTGCGGGAACTGTTTGAGTAATGGATTTGCGACATGCGTTTCTGCAACCCACAATTCGGATTGCGGATTGCGGATTGCAAAAAACTTTGGTTTGCTTTTATTTCAAGTAGTAGTTCCACAACCCATAATTTCATATTGCGGGAACATTGTATATATTTCAAAACAATTAAACCCACGCAACGCGTCTTCCGCATTCCCCAGATTAGATCTCAGCCGTCGACTTGTCTTAATCTTACGACCCAAAATTAAGCCGACGGAATTAATAAATATGTTGATTTTGTTTTTGTTTCATTTTATTATTTTTCATCTTCGAAAATTACCTGCTGTGTGGATTTTACGGCCAAATCCATTTCAAAAATTTCCAAATCCAGGTTCCAAAACCATACTTTTTCTTTTGATATTGCCACTTTTGAAATTGGTTTTTGCAGTGTTCCGATATAATAATTATGACGATCATTTGAAGTTGAATTTCATTAACCGACACCCCATTTTGAATGAGGCTCGAGATAAATGAATGAAGGGTCACCTGAACCTTCTTCTTCCCACTATTATTTTCATAATAGTTCTAGAATGCAAGAAGGGTGGTACGATCCTTCTTGTGTTCACTATTCTGGATACAGGTGAATTGTCGGATATTGGTGTTCACAATTATCTACTAAAAGAAGGGGCGGCCGATCCTTCTTGTCGGCAGTCGGAAGTCCAGAGAAATATCATTTAGATGTTATAACTTAGGCAATGTACTGATCCCTACCATATACTGCGGAAGTCGGTTGTGGGGAATTGTCGTGCCAACCTTCGTAGATTTAATCTTTTTTTATTTCTCTTTTAAATGAAGGAATGGCCGACCCATTTAGTGACGTTAGTATTTTTGCAGTCTTCACTATTCAGTATATAGATTAATTGACAACCTATACTTCATAGGTTGAATATTTGGATAATTCCCTCATAAATGAAGGGGCGATCGACCCTTCTTCTGCTCAATATTATCTTCATACTAGTTCTAGACTACAAGAATGGTCATCTGATCCTTCTTGTGTTCACCAGTCTTGGTACAGGTGAATTACTGGATATTTAGATTTGATTCCTGTAGCCTGCATTTGCGGATTCCGAGAAGATTATTGTAAATGTTTGCATTATGTGTTTCTACAACCCGCAATGCGGATTGCGAGAACAGTTCGAATAATGGATTTGCGATTCTCCTCCCAACATAGTTTGTCATTGCAGAGTCTTGATCAAATTCCTTGGTGGTATAGTGAAGAGGATCAATGGAGTTTTACGCATTCCAGGTTTTGTGTGTAACCTAGTATTATTAAGAAAACTTATTCATGTTCGTGTCAGGTTCCTTTTATCTAACAAAGGGTGTAAAATGGTCTAGTAACCTATGGTGTTTGCTAAGGGTGATTGTGTGGGAACTCTATTCAATGTTGATGCATGTATTGTTCAATGTAATAGTTATTCAATTTCTACAGTGAACAAACAATCACTAGGATCTACAACCTCACAATTAGAACCTGTACATACCTCTAATGGTCATGAATTTTAGGTACCTAAACAATCCCTTGCTTCATAAATGAAGTTACCTACAAAGCGTTGATGTATATGTAACTTCAGAATGTATTTTACATATATGTATATTGTATTCCTATAGAGATGGTATTATTCCTCTATACGGAAGTGTCGTCATTTATATTGTAAGTGTCGTAACTTATACTTGATGGGTTATTAGACCACCTTGTTGGGGTCGGCCCTGTATAAGTCATGTGGGTCGAAGGGTTATTAGACCACCCTATTGGGGGTCGGCCATGTGGGTCAAAGGGTTATTAGACCACCCTATTGGGGGTCGGCCCAGTCAACATTATGTTATGTGGTTAAGTTCGAGCCTACATGAGTTAGGTAAAAAGGCAAGTCAAGTCAAGTATAAATAGAGTGCGGGAGGCACTCTATTTACTCACTCACTTCTCACACATGCACTCAAGGAGGAGTGGCGCACTTATGGAGGAGGAGGATCTGCTGCTAGGTTGTGTCTATCTCTTATGGTTGGTTGTATCATTGCTCTATCTATCTCTGAGGAAGTTATTGGGGTTTTTCACCTTTATGGTTTTCCCCAAGTAAATCTTTGTGTCTCTTGTGTGCTTGCATTATTGTCTCCATGATTGATATGCTGTAGATATGCTGTACATGTTGTTCTCTCAGTTAAGATCCTAGATCATATTGAAGTAAATTCTGAAAATTTAACACAAAGGTGAAAAGTCCAATGTCTAAAATATTCACTCATTGTTTGAATAACCAGTCAATCAGCTAAGTTATAACATATAAAAATGGTTTTTCCCGACTTCTGTTTTCTGATATGAAGGATCGGCGACCCCTTCTTTTCGTAGTTAATTGTGAAAACATTTATCCAGCAATTCAGATATATCCATAATGGAGAACACAAGAAGGGTCAACTAACCCTTCTTGCAATTTCGAACTATTATGAAAATAATATTGGGAATACGAAGTGTCGACCAACCTTTCAATTACAAGGCAATTTTCAAAATAGAACACCTTGGATGTTTTAACATATAAAAATTGTTTCTTCGGACTTCTGTTTTCCGACAAGAAGGATCGGCCGCCCCTTCTTTTCGTAGTAAATTGTGAAAACCTTTATCCAACAATTCATCTATATCCATAATAGAGAACACAAGAAGGATCGACCGACCCTTCTTGCGGTGTCAAATTATTATGAAAAGAATATTAGGAATAAGAAGGGTCGGCCGACGCTTCATTTACGAGGAAATTGTAACAATAGAAGACCTTGGAGAAAGAGCGGCCGCTCTTTCTTTGAGAATATTTCCACTTTCCAACCAAGCCTTTGAAGAAAAACATCTATAAATTTTATTGTTTAAATGTTGATATCTAGTATCACAAGGTGACACGTGGAAGGATCATATTGTGACACGTGGCATATTTGATTTGGCAAATTGAGTATTAGAAATATAGTTTAATTATAGTATTGACTCGTATAGAATATTTTCTCCTCTGAGCACCACTGAATCCATGCTAGGTTTTATTCTATATTAAAAACTATGTTTTAAATATGCTTGGGCAAACTGCAAGAGGAAGTGAATAATTATAGTGTCATTTGTGGTCTCACAATATCACTGCCTCTCTAGCTACCGGTACACCCTATTATCTTGGTCATTCACGTTGAATCATCTAGATACTTGCAATCATTGAGACCTATGGATTGGAAATATTGACACCTAAATCCTCCAAAAACAAAGATATCAAAGGCAAAGACCATGTTTTAAATATTCTGTGCCTATGTTTCATGTTCTAATCGGCTATTAAACACAAATGTTTTCATGCGCCCAACTTATGAGATATTGAAAAATATAAATACCTAGCAATTGAAAAACTAGATTTATGGTTTGAATAATATAAATACCTGGCAATTGAAATGTTCTATTACAAATTTAGATAGAAATATAAATACCTGGCAATTGAAATGTTCTGTTACAGATTTATTATTAAGTCTACATAAAAATCAATAGAAGTTATTCCTGGCAATTGAATTTACTTCGATCTTTCAGCTTTTACAGAGCTTGGGCTCTTAATACATTTCATGACTAGTATGAGCTTGAGCTCACAAACACAGACTCTTCTACTACAGGATTTATATTAAACAATTTCTTACTAAGAAATAAAAATCAGCAGAAGTTATTCCGGGTTAAAACAGTGCAACTTCGCCGCATTACACAGAGATAAAATTTACTTCAATCTTTCACCTTTTACAGAGCTTGGACTCTTAATACATTTTAGGACTATGAGATTGAGCTCATAAACACTGACTCTACTACAACATACTCTACTACAGAGAATTTACACAGACTTTATTTTTGCTTCAACTAGATTCAAGCTATGAGTCACATTAGCGACAAATCCTGGTCTTGGGGATTCGATAGTGCTCGAAATGCCATATATCATGGTGTGGTGAGGATTTGTGAGGGAACTACTGCCGTAATGCTCATATATTAGGAAGAGAGCGACCATAAGACTCAAGTATTTCTGATAAAAACAACTAAGGAAATGGAATAGAGGCGGTAAAGAAGAGTGCCATGACTTCCCGAAGATTTCATTTTGCTGCGATACCGGGTATACTTTAGTCATTATATAGTGAATAATGGTGAATTGACTTGGATGTTATGGATGGGGAAGGATAATTATGACAGTATGGTGGGATGGTGGTCATAGATATCATATGTACCCGGCTGTATATTTTGCTGGAGTAACTGTACATGTATCACCCTAATCGATGCCTTGAGAAAGGAATGTACGCTGACATGGCAATGGTTTATACTATGAAATTCTGAAATGGAGGTTATCCTGACGGTGCTAATGGTGAATGATGGCTTGTATCACGTGTGTGAAGAAAATAATCACATCATGCTTTAGTCGAAAATATGACTTGTCACAAACACCAAGATCGCCACCATCATTTACCATTAGCGCCATTGGGACAAACATTTTTTATATGTTCTAACTAAGCTTGTGCAATATTATTTTATATTTTGTTAATTGTAATGTTGTGATTTCTCTGTTATTTAATTCTATAATATGTATGTTTGAAAAGAGAACACATAAAAGCCTAAGAGCTGTTCGGAAAGAAAGAACACATAAAATTTGAATAATTTAATGCCCCTCAAAGGGATTTAGACTTTGAAAGTGTGAATTTAGACTTTGTAAGTGTGAATATCAACCTTTCTAAAGTGCAAAAACGGGTTCTGAAAGTGGCAATATTGGCTTTGAAAAGTGGGTTTTTCTATTCGAGTAGTGTGTTTTTTTTACTACTTAAGAACCTTAAAATTGCAGTCTTTTGTTATAAAACTATGAATTTCAATTGAAAATGTGTGAATTTGAACACAGCCAAATTTTTGTTCTTAATATGCAAAACAAAACAACCTTTTTCTCATTTTGGCAGGTTTGTATTTCACCCGTGTGAACTCCAGAGGCAACTCTAATCCTATAAATAGATATCCAGTTCATCACTTAGCCATGTGAGTTCAACACTTAGCCAGATTTTTGTTCTTTATATATACAATACTTTTCTTCTTAATATGTAAAATGCTTTTGTTCTTAATATGTAAAATACAATGAGTTATATTCAGAAAGATATATTAATCATTTGACCATATTTATCTATAAAATACTTCTCTATAATTATATTGAAGCATATAGATGGATTTATTCAGAAGGATGTGCACAACCATTCATTACAAAAATGAGGGCCTGGGAGCATGAATAGCTTTCCCAGTATGGATTTGTAAATTTAACAAGATGATGCAAAAAAATTCTAAAATTGATGTAAAAACTAATCCAAGCAAGGATCTCTTCTACAAAAAATTATGCCACTGAACAGAGGTTTCCTCGGCAATTCTCATGTCCACAGAGGGGGATTCCTGGCAGTGGCTGCACTGTGACATCCTGGCCATCTTCAAAATTTCATCTTTTATAAAATCCTCTGTCCCCATAAGTTCAATTTGATTCCGTTCCAAATCATCAATTCTGGAGTCGTAACAAGTTAATTGTTTTATT